>JAIUJO010000194.1:184435-586773 GCA_023846275.1 Vanilla planifolia | reverse complement strand
TTATGGATATGTGTGTACGTTTGTGTGCTTGTACATGTTTGAGTGTGTTCATGTGCATGCACATGTTTGTTTTTGTTTGTGTGAGCGCATGCATGTGTTTGTGTATGCGTGTATGTGAGTGCATGGTTGCACTTGTGTTTGTATGTGTTTGCGTGTGCAAGTGCTCTTATGTTTGCATGTTTATGTGTGTGTGCAAGCATGTATATG
Source organism: Vanilla planifolia (assembly GCA_023846275.1). NCBI lineage: Eukaryota > Viridiplantae > Streptophyta > Magnoliopsida > Asparagales > Orchidaceae > Vanilla > Vanilla planifolia. Next base: position 586,566 of record JAIUJO010000194.1, on the reverse strand, counting down.
TTGTATGTGTATGTGCATTTGTGGTTGCATTTCCATGTGTGCATGTGTTTGTTTGTATATGGGCATGAGTGTGTGTGGGTGTGTGTGCACATATGTGCATACCTATGTGTGCAAGTGTGTATGCATATAACAATGTAGATATGTATGCTTGTGTGCATGCATGTGAATGTTAGCATATGTGTGTGCATATGTGTCCTTGCGTGAGTGCATTCATGCATGTGTATAAGTGTGTGTACTTTTGTGTGTTTAGATATGTGTTCATGTGTTGATGCTTGCATGTGCATGCACATGTGTGTGCATGTCTATATGTCAGTGTACATATGTGTTTGTGTGGTGTGCATATGTGTGTGTGAGTGCATCTGCTTATGTGTGTGTGTGTGCATTAATATGTTCAAGTGCATTTGTGTATGTTTGCATATGTGTGTAAGCCTATGCATGTGAGTATGTTTGCATGCTCATGCATGTCTATTCATGTGCATTGTGTTTGTGAGTGTGCATTTGTGTGTAAGTATATGTGTGTTTATGCATGTACATGTGTATCTGTATGTGTGTGTGTGCGTGAGAATATTTGTGTGTATCATAGTACCTATATCTGTGTGCATGTGTGTACATTCATATGCATGTGTTTGCATGTGTGTGTGCACATGTTTTAACATGTGTGTGTATATGCATGTTTGTCTATGTGTGCATGCATGCTTGTCTGTGTTTGCATGCACATGTGTATGATTGTGTATGCATATGTGTGTGCATCGACAAGGGTGCTTTTGCATTCATGCATGTGTGTGTATATATGTGGATGTCTATACATGTGTGTCTGTGTTTATGTGTGTGTCTAAATGTTAGTGTTTGCACGTGCATTCATGTACAGAGTGTGTGTATGTGTGTGTGCATGTACATGTTCAGATGCATGCATATCCTTGCATGTGTGCATGTGTGTGTGTATGCTTACATGTTTACATATGTGTTTGTCTGTGGGCATCTGTGCATTACTTTGTGTGTTTATGCTTGTAAGTATAAGTCTACGTGTGTGTGTTTGCTGGTGTGTGTGTGTGCATATGTATGCATGGTCTTATGTGTGTCTTTTTATGTATATGTATAAGCATATTTGTGTGTGTTTATGTGTGTGCATGGTTGCATGTGTATATGCATGGGTGTGTATTTCATATGTTTGTGCAAACTAGTTCACGTGTGTGCTTATGTGCATGCATGTGTGTGCAAGTGGATGTGAATATTCATGTTTGTCTTTATGTGCGTGTTCATTTCTGTGTATGTATACATGCATATGCAAATGCATGTGATTGTGTGCTTCGGTTGTGTATGTGTTATTGTGTGCAAGTGGATGTGTCTGTGCGTGCATGTATGTGCTTGTGTGTTTGGGTGCATGCAAGTGTGTATGCATATTTTTGTGTGATCGTGTGTGCATACATGTTTTTGTGCTTGTCTGCATGTGCATGTGTGTGTGTGTGTGCATGTGTGCACGTGTATATGTGTGTGTGTATGCATATGCTTTTGTGTGTGCATGTGTTTACATGCATGGGTAAGAGTGTGTGGGTGAATGTGCATGTGTTTCCATGAGTGTGGGTGTAGGTGTGTGCACCTTTTTATGTGAGTGCATGTTTGCATGTATGTGCATGTGTGTGTGTGTGTGTTTGTGAATGCATTTGTTTGTGTGTGTGTAGGTGTTCAAATTTGTGTGCATGTGTGCATGTATATGTGCTTATGTGTATTTACATTTGCATGTGTGTGTGTGAATGCATGTGCATTATTTTGCCTGTGTTTGTATTATTTCTATATGTGTTCCAGTGTGTTTGAGCATTTATGCATATGTGCATGTTTGCATGCTCATTCATGTGCATGTGTTTGCGTTTTTGTGAGTGTGTATGTTTATTTGTGTGTGGACATATGCATATGTGCATGCTTTTGTGTGCATGTATGTGTCAACATGCTTGTGTGTGTATGTGCGTGTGTGCATATGTTTGTGCATGAGTGTACTTGTGTGCATTTCTATGTGCATGCATGTGTGTGTGTATAACTTTGTGTTTGTGTGTACACATGTGTTTTTGCCTTCATGTCTACTTGTGCCTATGCATGTGCATGTTTTTGTGAGTTCATGTACATATTTGTGCTATTGCATGTGCATGTGTGCAAGTGTGTGTATGTTTGTCTTCATGTGACATGCATACATGCATGTGCATGTATGTGTTTATGTGCATGCGTGTGTGCAGGTGCATGGTTTTGTGTGCACGTGTGTGCTTGCATGTGTGTGTGCACACATGTGCTTATGCGTGTATGTGTCTGCATGTGTGCATAGGAACACATGAGATGTGTGCAAGTGTGCTTGTGTCTGTGTGCATGCATGTGTTTCTGCATGTGCATTCATGGTCATGTGTGTAAGTGTTTGAGCATGTTTGCATGTTTGTGCGCACATGTGTTTGTGTGTGCATGTATGCATGTGTATATTTTATGAATCTTCAGATGTGTGTGGTTATTTGTGCGCTTGTACGTGTCTATGTGTGCATGTGTGCGTGCAAGTGTTTATGTGCTGTATGCACATGTGTACATGTGTGTGTATGTGTTTATGGGTGTGGGTGTAGGTAGATCAGTGTGTGCACCTATGTATGTATGTGTGAGAGTGTGTATATATGTGTGTATGCATATGTGCATTCTTGTGCATGTGCAAGTGTATGTTCATGTGTATGTGCATGAGTGTGTATGCATGCATGTGTGCTTAGGTGTATGTGCCAATAGGTGTGCATGTGCAATGAAAGCTTGTGCATGTGCATATTTGTGCTTGTGCATGCGCATGTGCTTTTGTATTTATTTGTGTTCTTAAGCACATGTGTGAGTGCATGTTCATGGGCTTGTGTGAGTGAAGGTGCAAGTGTGTGCATGCATGTGTGTGTGTATTTGCGTTCATGTTTGAATGTGTGTATACGTGAGTGTGCAGGTTTGTTCTTTTGGGCACGTGTGCATGCACACTTTTGAGCGCATGTGTGGGTGTTCGTGTGGCATCATGTGTACATGTGTGCACGAGTGTTTGCATGTGTTTGTTTGTATGTGAATTTGTATTCATATTTTTGTGCATGTTTTGCTTGTGTGCATGTGTGTGTGTGGATGGATGCATGCGAGTATGTGTACGTCCATGTTACTACTTGTGTGTGTATGCAAGTGTATTTGGTTGTGCATGTGTTTGTGTGTTTATGTGAGTGCTTGCATGAGCATGCTAGAGTATTTATGTGCTTGTGTTTATGCACTTTTGTGTATGTGTGTGCTTTTGTCCATGCATATGTGTGCATGTATGCATTTGTGTGGTTGTGTGCATAAGAGTGTCTACATGTGTATGTGTTCATGCACATGCATGTGTACACATGCTTTGGTATGCATGTGTTCGAATGCATATGCTTATGTGTGTGGGTTTGTGTGCATGAATGTTTTTATTTGTGCTTGTGCATATGTTTGTACATGCTTGGACATGTTTATGTATGAGAACTTATAAGTGTGTACATGTGAATGTGTGCATTTGTGTGTGTATGTGCATGTGCACATGTGTGCACGTAGACATGTGTATGCATGTGTGTGTGCATGTGCATATATGTGTTATTGTATAGGTGGGAATGTGCCTGTGCATGTATATACCTTTGTGAGTATATATGTGTGTTGGTGCATGTGTGTACATGTGTGTGCTTCCATATGTGTGTGAGTTGCCATATGCATGCATAAGAGTACATAAATGTGTGTGTGTGTCTACGAGCATGTGCATGTGTGCATGCTTGTGTGCATGCATGTGTGTTGGCTTGTGTGTGTGTGCATGTGCATCTATATACACATGCATGTGTGTGTGTATATGTCTGTTTGCAAGCATGTGTGTGCACGTGCATGCAAATGTGTATGTGGTGCCTGTCTATTCATGTGCACTTGTGCATTTGTGTGTGTGGGCATTTATGATATTTATATATGTGTGTGCGTATGTTTATGTGTACATGTATGTGTATGTAGGCACATGTGTATACTTGTGGGTGTTTTTGTTTCTATTTGTATTTGTGTGTGTGCATGTGCATGATTGAGTGTGTGTATGTTTGTGTGTATGAGCCTATGTCTATGAGTGTGCGTTTGTGTGTGTGTTCACATGTATGTGTGCTTGTGTGCACTTGTGTGTCAGTGCTAGATTGCATGTGTGTGTGTGTGTGTGTATGTATGTGTGTGGGCATGAGCATGTGTATGTGAAGGTTATTTTGTGCATATGCGAGCAAAAGCAAGTGTTTGTGTGCCTGTATATGTGTGTGTGCTTCTATGTGTGTGTGTGTGTGCATGTTTATGTACTTGTGCTTGTATATGTGTGTGTACATATATGCATGTGTGAATTTTGATACAAACGTGCATATGTGAATTTTTATACAAACATGCACGTGTGCTTGTGTATTTTTGCAAGTGTGTATGTGTGTATTTTCATGTGTTTAAGTGTGCATCTGTGCATATGTGTAAGTGTGTGTGCATGCATGTGTGTATGTGTGTATGTATGCATTTATGCATGTGTGTTTGTGTTCTTATGTCTATGTATATGTGTGGTTATGAATGTATGCTTGCATGTGTGCACGCATTAATTTGGATGGGCACATGTATCTATTTCTATGTGTGCATGTGTTTGTGCTAGTGTGCATATAGGTGGGTTGGTGGGTGTGGGTGCATGTGCATGTGGGCATGGGCATGTGTGTGTGTGCACATATGTGTACATGAGTGTGTATGTGTTAGTGCATGCATATAGGTTTGTGTGCATGTGTGTGTTTGTGAGAGTGTGTGTGCATTTGTGTGTGCGTATGCATTTACATGTGTGTGTGTGTGTATAGATGAAAGTGTACGCATGTGCGTATGCTTGTAAGTTTATGAGTGTGTGGTTAGGTATGTTCATGTGTATGTGTCTGCTTATGTATGTATGAGTGTGGGTGCACATGTTTGTGTACATGTGTGTGTGCATAAGTGTTTTTGAGTGTGTGGATGTGGGCATGTATGATTTTAGGTGTGTGTACATGCATGTGTGGCCATGTATTTGCATGTGTGTGTGCACATGCATACAGGCATGTGTGTTTTTGTGTGTGTGTGCATGTGTTTTGTTTATTAGTGTATATATTCATTTGTATTTTTGTGCTTGTGTGTGCATGGTTGTGTGTGGCTTAATGCATATGCGTGTGCATTTGTATGTGCATGCTTGTGTGCTTGTGTGTTTGTGTATGCTTGTGTATGTGTGTCATCTATTCATGTGTGTATATGTGCATATATGTATTTCTATGTGTATAGTTTGTGTGCATGTTTGTATGAATGCATGTGTGTGTGTGTGCATGAGTGTTCATGAGTGCGTGTGGATGTTTGTAAGTAAACACGGTCGCACGGTCTCCTTACGACTCATTAAGCCCATTGCCAAGTTCTTCAGGCCACTTGGCTCGAGCTTATGGGCTTAGCCATGTGTTAGATTGTTTGGCCAAATTTTTTGTTTTCTCGAAACATGTTTTATATATTTATTTATTATTATTTTGTTACTTTTAAAAGAAATTTAATTGCTATTAAAATATAAAAAATGTCATGACTTGTTATGCTTCCAAGTTGGATTGGGTTTTGCCGAGACTTGGGCCTGATTCGACTTGCTTTAGATGGTTTATTTACACGGAACTCCTTAGGCTGATTGCCTAGTACTTTAGGCCACTTGGCCCAAGCTTATTGGCTTGGCTATGTGTTGGGTTATTTTTCCAATTTTTTTGTTTTTAAAAACCTCTTTCATATATTTATTATTATTGTTTTATTACTTTCGAAAGGAATTTTCTAGCTATTAAAATTACAAAATAGTTTTGTAACTACTAAAATTATATTACACAATAAATTAATAATAATAAATGTAATTGAATGATTTATGATTCTAATTATACCATATCTAATTAAGTAATAAGATAAATAATCAAACTAGTTGATACTTTAGAGATAAACTCTTGGCGGTCAGCTTCTCCTTCATGAGTTTGATCCATGACTCCTTGATATGCCATGTAAGACAACTAGAGCATAGGTTCCAACACAACTTGACTTTGCTTCACTTTTGAATTGCTCCATGAGATATCTGGTCAAAGCACTTCAATTGATTGATCCTATAAGAGTTTAAGATGCTTGATCGAAAAAAAAACTTGAGAAATATATCAAAAAAACTAACACTACTATTTCGTTGTCATTAAATAAGTGATTTATTGATTAAAAGTACAATAATATCTCTTTTTTTAAGATGACAAAATAGTGAAATAAAAAGATATAAATTATGTAAACATATATATATGCTCCTCCTACATTCTTGCTTATCGTAAATATATGAAATTGATATAATTATGCCATAAGCTTGAGATGTAATAAATGTTTTTTTTCATACATCTCTCCTTGTTTTTGTCATGTAACAAAAGATAAAATAAAAGTGAAAGATGCAAACAAGGGTACACACAGCAATAATATTTATACATAACTTGACTTTAAATATCTAAGGGTTTGGTGCATCTTTGTTAAAAAATATATCAAAAAAAAAAGTAAGTTATTAATTTTTAAGCATAATTAAAAAATAATCATTATACTTTTATAAGGGAAAATATTAACCATCTTTTATAGACATAACAATACTATTTAATTATTATGCAGTCTATTCGTGTGTAGTTTAATAATTTTGAAGATTCTAAACTCTTTTACTTTATATATGTTTCTAACAATTTTTATGAGAACTAAATTTAAAATAAAATCACAAGATCAAAGATGTTTTCAAGGACTTCTCCCATTTTTAAGTTCAAAAAGATTAAGAGATATATAATAGAATCATGGATATGCAACTATAAATTCGAAGAACTATAGTTAATTTCTAATTAATAAATCATTTCCTATCAATGCTAATAATAAGGTCTAAGAGAATTCACTTGCAAAAATTATTTATAGCTTTACCACAATGATATGAACTAACAAATCTAAACTTCATTCAAAAAGTAACATAATACTTTAGTCTTTATCCAAAAAATATTTATTTAATTAAAATTATTAAATATTTTAATAAGGAAAGATTTGGATATATTTAACAGATAAAATTGTTAACTCTCTGTGAAGTCTAGCCTAAGCTTCCCCTAAGTTTTATTACTATATTTCTATTAAACTGTTAATGATATAATCCTTAATAAACTGAAATATTATATTTTTATGATTTCTCATGTAATGATTAAGTTGGTTATATACCCTTAGTACAAACCTTGTATTATTTGTAATAGTTGCTTCTATTTCATATAGTTTATTCTTGAATACCAATTTAGCTCTAATCAATTGCTGATGACTAAGCATATGAACTAATTTATCTACTTAATTTCTCTCTAGTGCAACTAATTATCAATTCATGACATGAACCTACACCCTTAAGAGCTTCTTCAATAAATATTGGTTGTATGATTGATACAAATGTATTTGAGCAATTACATTTATGGAAACTTATGTTCTAAATCCTTAACTAGCATATCATTTAATTAATTCAAATGGATTTTGACATTATCAAATTAAAGATAGTTGTTAACTACCTTCTTTATATTCCTTATTATCTAATTTACCTTTTTTTCCTTCAATTCTAAATTCACAAATAATTATATATAATTATTAAAATATTTATTTTTATTTTTATAAATAACTCATCAAAACACAACATGTACATTTTTATTTTTTGAATTCTCAAATCATATTAATAAAATTTTCAACTATCTTCTCTATTGAAAAGAAAAATAATTAATATAAACTAGAAAATTTATGATCTAAATTACCAACAAACATATAGTGTTTAATGTTTTTCCTTGAATACTCTTGCATGTTTTTTAAATTGGGAGATAAAATTGATCTCATATTTTTATTCTTTATCATAATCATACATATATTTATTTTTAAAATTTATTAAATAAAAATAATTTAATCTTTCTAATTATCTAACCAATTTAACAAAACCTATGATGGTTACCCTTTTATTCTTATAAAATTTAACTCATGTAAATTTAGAAAAAATCGATGTCAATCATAAAAGTCAAAGTTTGTTTTCATCTAAACTTAAGAATTTTTTTCTCCAAAATAAATTATCTATAAAGGACTACTAATTGTTGTGTTCATTTTTAATAACAAATCATATCATCATTCAATTACATTTTATCAAAGCGCGTTATGAAGAAACTATGGTGTTGATTTGCTTACAATATTTGAATTCGTTATACAACAATTTTATGCATTAACTAATAAATTCTAGATAATTAATATTGCTTAATACTAAGTCTAAATAGATTTTATCCTCTAACTTAACTAAATAAGCTATGAACCATAAATATTTTGTGAGTCACACAAACTCACAAAGCTAGGGTTGTCTCCATAGGTCGTTAAATATGGATACATGTTAATTGAACTACTTAAGTTTTAAATTATAGACCCCAATCAACTTAGGTTCAATTGTGATTGTGTGATTAAGGCACTTTTACAAAGATATTTGCTAAATATATTTCCTTATAAATCCATTAATATTTATCTTACTTTAGATAAATAAATTTTTTAATTAGGCAATCGTAAGAAATATGTCAATGTCCATCACAATAATTACATGCGCATGATATTTAATATAAACTTTACAGGTATATAAACTAGCATTATGTTTAACGACGTAGTTATATAATGAAGCATGTTTGTGGACATGTGAAATATAATAATATTTATTATCATTCACATGCACATATGAAGATTCTAATCTATATTTTTTAGTCAAATAAAATGTAGCATTAGAACTTTCATTCACAACACTATTGTTTTTATTCATATGAGTAAAGGATGGAGCATATAACGACACATATGAATGTGGATAAATATAAGAAGTAGAAACACATGAGGGAACACTAACAAACTTTCTTTAAAGTCATTGAATTCTTTTCCTATCAAACAAATATTACTTACTTTTTCTTTTCAAATAAAATTTTCTTTTAAAGAAATATTTTGATATTTTAAAGAATTAATAGATGAATTGCTCAAGACTAAAGATGTCATATATTAATGAAATTTTTTACTTTATAAAGTACTTAAATTAGTAGCATGTATATGTGAATCACTGCAAAGCTATTCATTTCTAACTTTAAGCTCATTACATTATCTTTCTAAAAAGTACACACGATACTCTTGTTTGTCATAGTTCACTCTATAGATGACATCTCGTTGAAATATACTTTTCACAAATACAAAGATGATCCAACCATTCAATCAAACTTGTTAGAAGGATAGTTAAATGAAATCTACTATTCACAAAAGCAAGCATGATGTGGACTGTTTGATCACAAAAATGTACAATCAGATGGCATAGTGTCTGTCATGCTTTGGATATAATAGCTCCTAAAATCTTAGACCCACATGCTCTAAAACTAATGCATACTTCATGTTATAAGAGCTCCTCTTCTTTTATAATTTGAGCTAGTACATGGGGTTGGCTCCTCTTTGTGTTCTCAAGAATTCATACCCTAGGATACTTGCATACTTTATAAGACTACTTGTAACATGTGATAATGGGTCTGGTTTGACCCACTTCGTTGCATAATATTTCACAAATCTATCATGACTTGTTATGCTTCTAAGCTAAATTGGGTTTGATTTTGACTTGGGCCTGATCCAACTTAGTTAATATAATCTCCTTATGACTCCATTGGCTCATTACCTAGTATTTTGGTGCACTTGGCCTAAGCCTATGGGCTTAGCCATTTTTTGGGTTCTTTAACCAATTTTTTTGTTTTCAAAAAATATCTTTTGTATATGTATTAATCATTTTTTATTACTTTTCAAAGCATATTTAGCTATTAAAATAACAAAATATTTTTACAACTACTAAAAAGATAATACATAAGGAATCAATAATAATGCATGTGAATAAATGATGCTATGAAAACAAATTATTTCATTTATAATCAAGTGATATGATAAACAAAAAAATCAATAGATGTTTTGGAGATGGAATATTGAAAGTTAACTACTCCACCAAGAGTTTAATTAATAACTCCTTGATATACCATTTATGCCATAACTAGATCATAGCCACCAACACAACTTAACAATACTTCTCTAGTGGATAGCTCCATAAGACATTTAGTCAAAACTCTTCAAATGATTATTGTTGTAAGATCTTGAGATGCATGACCTGAAAGACACTTGAGAAAAGTATTAGAAAAACTAACATAATGGTTTTGTTGTCATCAAATAGTAGTGCCATTGCCAAGGAAATAACAAGTCTTTCTATATGTATGTGCATGTGTGTGTGGGTGTGTGTACATGTGTCTATGTGTGCATGCGTCTCTATGTGTGCATGTATTTGTTCACATGTGCATATGAGAATGTGTGTGTGTGTGTGTTTGCATGCATGTGCATTTATTTACATGTGTGCATTAGACAAATGTGTATTTATATGTGTGAGTGTGTGTGGGTTCATGTGCTTTGCATATGTGTGTGTGTGCATTTGTGTGTGTGTTTTTATATATTTGTGCGTGTGTGCAAGCATGTGCATTTGTGGGTGTGTTTATGTATAGGTGTGTGTGCATGCATCATGTGTGTGGGTGTGTGCATATGTGCCTCTACATGCGTGTGTATATGAGTATACACATTACTTTGTTGGCATGTGCTTGTGGGCATCCATGTGTGTGTGCCTATACATGTGTGTTTGTGTGTGTGTGTGAGTATGCATTTGTGTGTGGTGTGTGCGTGTATGTATAGGCATTAATTCATGTGCGAGTGTTTTTGTGTGTGTGTGCATATGTGTACATGTATTAGTACTTGTATATGTGTTTGTGAATGTGTCCATGTGCTTATGTATGTATGCTTGTGTGTGTGCTTGTGTATGTGTGCTTGCATACACATTTGTGTATTCGATTGCACGTATGCACATATGTGTGAGTGTGGGTGCACAGGTTTCTATGTGTGTTTGTTTGTGTGTTGATGTGTGCGGGTGCTTACGTGTGTGCATGTGCATGTTTGCGTGCATGAGTTCATGTGTGTGTGTGTACATATGAGCTCTTTTTTGCATGTGGTTGTGTGTGAAAATGTGTGTATATGCATGTGAGCTCATGTGTTAGAGTTTATGTGTGTGTCCTTGTGTGCATGTACTTGTGTGTGATTGCATATATGTGTCTACTTATGTGTGTATTTGTTTACATGTCTATGTACCTATGTGTGCTTGTGTGTCTGTCCAAGTGTTTGTACACATCTGTGTATGCATACATGTGCATATGTGTGTGTGCATATGTGTAAACTATTAAATGCATGAGTTCATGTTTGTGTGCTTTCATGAGTGTGTGCACATGAGTGCACAAGTATTAGCATTTGTATACATGTGTAGTGTGTTTGTGTGTGTGCATGCATGTGTGTGTATATGTGCATGTGAGTGCGTGTGTGTGTATGCATCTGTGGTGATGTTAGTGTGTAGGTGCATGTAAGTTTGCACCTACATGTTTGTGTGTGTATTATTTGTATGCATGTGCATGTGTGTAGTTGTAGTTGCATGCTTGCATACATATATGTTTATGCCTATGTGTGTTTTTGTGTGTGTGTGTTTGTGTGTGTGTGTTTGTTTTTGTGTGTGTGAACTTCTATATATGTGTGTGTGTGTGTGCACATCTGTTTATACTTTTGTGTGTGTGTGAACATGTTTGCATGCATGCATATGTGTGTCTGTGTATGTGTGTTCCTACTATGTATGTATGTGTCTATGTGCATTTGTGTTCATCTATAATTGTGTGCATGTGTGTGTATATGTATGTGTGTATTTGTCTGTGCATAAGTGCATGTGTGTGTTGAGTGAATGCCTACATGTGTGTGCATATGTTTGTGTCTTTATGTGTATGTGTACATGTGCATGCACAACTCTGTGCATTTTGTGTGTATGAGTGTTTGTTTATGTTCATGTGTCTAGATGTGTGCAGGTGTGTGTACATGTGCATATGCATTTACATGTGTGTGTGCATGTTTGTGTGCATGCATGCATGTGTGCATGTGTGTAATTGTATTGGGTGTGTTTGTGTGTCAAGGCTTGTGTAAGAATGGGCTTGTCCATGTGTGTATGTGTTTGTGTGTGTATGTATCTATATGTGTATGTGCATGTCTATATATATGAGTATATTTGTGAATGTGGTTGTGAGAGATTATTCCTAAGTGCATGTTGATGAGTATGTGTTAGTGCATGGGCATGTTTGTGAGTGTTCATGCATGTGTGTGTACATGTGTGTTTGTACATGTGAGTGTGTTTGCTTGTGCATGCATATATTTATGTGTGTATGTGTGCATGTGTGTAAATATGTATATGTGTGCAATTATGCATGCATGTATGCCCGTGCCTATGCCTATGCACATGCATGTGTGTGTTTGTGTGTGAATGCATGCATGTGTGTGTATGCCCCAGTCTATGTGAGGTGTGTGTCTGTGCATGTGTTTACATTTGTTTGTGTCTATATTTTTGTGTGTGCATGTGGATATGTGTGCATCTCTTCTGTGAGTGTATGTGTGTGTGTATAAATATATATATGCATGTGTGTACACTTGTCTGTGTGCCTATATGCATGCCCATACAAGTGTATGTGATTGTGCATGTGTGTACACAATCACGTGTATGTGCATGCGTGAGTATGCTTGTGTGAGTGTTTGTGTTTTTGTGTACAAATGCATCTGTGTTTGTATGAATGTTTGTGCACATGTGTTTATGTGTGCCTTTGTATGTGTATATTTGTGTGAGTCCAAGTGCATTTGTGTGTTTGTGAGTTTATTTGTGTAAGTTCTTCATTTATGCATGTGTGCTTGTGTTTGTATGCATTATGCATGTGTGTGTATGTGTGTGTGTGTGCATGCATATGTATGCATATGTATTTGTGTGCTTCTATGTGTTGTGTGTGTGTGTATGTGTACTTGTGTGTTTTTGGGTGCATGCACATGTGCTTATATGAATGCATTTATTTATGTGTGTGTGTATGTGCGTGGATACATGTGTGTGCACGTGCGCATGTGTGTGTGTTATTGTGTGTGTGTACCTATGTGCATGTGAGTGGGAGCATGCATGCATACATGTGCATGTATTTGTGCATATTTGTGTGTATGTCATGTGTGCACATGGGTGTGTGGATGTAGTTGTCTATGATGATGTGTTTTGTGAGTGTGCATGTGTGTTTTGTGTGTGCTTGTGCGTGTTTTTGTGTGTGTGTGTGTGCATATGCATGTGCATGTGTGTTCTTGTGTGCATGTGTTTTTGTACATGTGCATTGTTGTTCACATGCATGTGTGTACCTCTATGTGTGTTTGTTTATGTACATTTGCATATGTGCTTTTTTATGTATTTGTGTGTGTGAGTGTGCATGTGTTTGTTTATGTGTGTATGTGTGCATGTATGTGCATGTGTGTATATGTGTATGTGTTTGTGTGTGTGTCTATTTGTGCATGTTCATATGAGCATATGTGTATGCGCATGGGTGCACAAGCACATGTTCAGATTCTTGTGTGTGGGTGTTTGTGTGAGTATCTGTGTTTGTGTACATGAATACTCATGTGTGTTTGTGTGTACACATAAGCATAATTGTCTTTGTATGCTTGTGCATGTGGGTGAATGTGCATGCATGTCTACATGTGTTTACAAAAGTTATCTTGCATGCATAGGACAGTGTGTGTATGTGTTCATGTGTGTGCATGTAGTTGTGTGTTTACATTTGTGTGTTTGTGTTTGCATGTGTGGGTGTGTGGGTTTGCGTGCATGTATTTGCATGCATGCACATATATGAGTACACTTTAGTGCATACATGCATGGACATGTGAATGTGTGTAATGGTGCATGCTTAAGTGTGTGTGCACGAGTGTGTGTATATGCATACATTGTGTGCATATATGTGTGCATATGCATATGTATGTGTGTGTGCATGTGCATGACGTTTTGTAGGTGTGTCTATGTCTGTGTATGTGTATGCATATGTGTCTGTGTATATGTGTTTGTGTGTATGTCTATTTGTGTGTGTGCACACAAGTGAATGTGTGTGCGAGTTTGTGCATGTGTGTATGCATGTGTTGTGTTTGTGCACACATGCGTACACATGTGTGTGTGGGGTAATGTGTGTATATGAGAGTGTGTTGTGTGTGTGTGTATGTTTGTGGGTGTGTCTGTGTGAATGTTTGTGTGCATGCATTTGTGTGGGTGTGTGAGTGTGTCTGTGTGCATGACTTGGCATGAGTAAGTGCATGTTCATAGAGTGCATGTGTGTTTCTATGTGGGCATGCATATGTGTTTTTTTAGGTCTTTGTGTGCGAGTTTGTCTACATGTATGTGCATGTGTATGTGTGTGTGTGCATGTGAATGCATATGCATGTGTGTGTGCATGTGCATGTGTTCATGCATTTGTGTGTTTGTGTGAGTGTGTGTGTGTGTGTATATGTATGTGCATTTGTGTGTGTGTTTGTATGTGTGTGTGAGAGTGTGCACATGTGGTTGCATATGCTTGTGGGTTTGCATGCATATGGATGCATGTGTGATTGTGTGTCTGAGTGCATGCATCTTTATGTGCATTTGTGTATATGTGCATATAATTATATATGCATGTGCTTATGTGTGTGTTCATGTCTATTTTCCTATGCATATTCAACTGAGTGTGTACTTTTGCATGTGCATGTGTGTGCATGGTTACACATGTGTGTGTGTGTGTGCATGTGTGTGCTCGTGTGCAAGCTTGAGTATATGTATGCATTAGTGTGCTTTTGTGAGTGTGTGTATGCATGCGAATGTGAGTATTGTGTGTGTGTGCAAGGTTGTGCAAAATTGTGCATGCCTTTATGTGTGAATGTGCATGTGCTTGTGCATGTGTGTTAGTGTGTATACATGCATGTTTGTGGCTGTGTGCATTTGTGCATGTGTGAATACATGTGTTAGTGTTTGAGTCTGTATGTGTATGCATGTAAATATTTATACATTTGTATGTGTGAATGTTTATATGTATTAGTGTGTGTATGTGTGTGCATGTGTATGTGTTTATGTGTGTTTGGGTGTGTAGATGTGCATGTGTATTCTTGTGTGTATGTATTCTTGTGTGTATGCATTCATGTGTTTTAGTGTGTGTGTGTAGGCACTTGCATATATGCATATTAGTAAGCATGTGTTTATGTGTGTCCATGTGTATGTGTATGCATTAGTGTGTGTGTGTGTGTATGTGGGTGTGCATGCATGTGTGTATATTTTTATATTTATACCAGCATGTGTGCACGTGCATATGTACATGCATAGGTAAGTGTGAGAGTGTATGCATGTGTGCATTTATGTATGCATTTGTGTGTGTTTGTGATTATGTGTGTCTGTGTTCATGTGTGCTTATATATGCATGTGTATGTGTGTGTGCATTTGTTTATGTGCATAAGTGTGCATGTGTGAGTTTAGTGTGCGTGTTCTTGAGTGATAGTGTATGTGTGTGCATTTGTTTCAGCCTATGTGTGTGCATGTGTGTGTAGTTGCATTGGCACATGTGCTTACAAGCACCTATTTAGGTGCGTGTGCCTATGTTTGTGTGTTAGTGTAGTCATTAGTGTGCACATATGAGTTTGTGTGTTTGCAACTAGGGTTTTGTGTGTGCTTGTATTTGTGTGTTTTTGTGTAGGTGTTATGTGGTGTTTTTTTGTATATGTGTACTTATGTGTGTGCGTGGGCTTGCGTGTGGGTATGTGTGTGCATGTATTTGTACATGTCGACAAAAGTGTGCCTATGTGTGCGTGTCTTTGCATGTATATGTGCATGTGTTTGTGTGTATGTGCATGCCTGTGTATGCCTATGCATATATATGTGTGTATGATCTTGTTGTGAATGTGCAAGTTTGTTTTGTGTGTGCGAGTGCATTTTTGCATACATGTGTGTATTTGTGTGTGCATCAGTACCTATGTCTATGGTGGTTTGTATGCACGTTTGTGTATGTGTGCAAGGGCACACGTTTGTGTATGTCTACATGTGTGCTGTGTTTGTGAGTTTGTGCATATGTTGGTTTGTCTATGTGTTTTTGTGCCTATATGAGCACATGTGTGTGGATGCAAGTTTATGTATGTGTGTGGATGTGTTTATGTGTGTGTTTGCATGAATGCAAGTGTGTGTATGGGTGTACATGCATTTGCAGGTGTGTGCACATGTGTTTGTGCATGATTGTGCATGTGTGTGTGTGTCCAAGTATGTGTGTAAGTGTGAATGCTTGTGCATGTGTGCATGCATGTGTGAGTGTGTGCCTATGTTTGTTCATGTGTGTGTTTGCTTGTGTGTGTGTATGTGTGCATATGCACATATCTATAAGTGCAAATGCATGTGTCTATATGACTACATATACAAGAATTGTGTGTGTGCATAACTATGTTTGTATGTGTGTTCAAGTGTTTAGGCATGTGTGCCTATGCAAGCATGTACCCATATGTGTGCATGTGTGTGCATACATTCATGCATGCATGAACATGTGCTTTGTGAATGTGTATGTGTGGATGTGTATGTGCATGTGTGTGTGCATGTGTGTGTGCATGTTAGTATTTGTATTTATGTGCATGCATGCATGTGCGCAAGTGTGTGCATGCATGTGCGCAAGTGTGTGCATATGTGCATGATTCCTTGTTTGTGTGCATGTGTATGTGCATGTGAATGTTTATGTGTATACATGAGTGCATGTTTGTGTGTGTGCATGTGTGTGTTTGCATGCATGTTTATGCAAGTGTTTTCGTGTGTGTGTGTGTTTGTGTGTGCATGTATCTGTGTTTATGATTTTTATTACGTGCTTACATATGTGTGCATTTGCATGTTTGTCTACTTTTTTTTCTTGTGTGTGTGCATGTGTGTATATATTTGTATGTGTGTATACCTATATGGGTTAAGTTGCAAGTGTGTTATTATTAGCACGTTAGCATGCTTATGCATGTGTATGTATATTTGTGTGCACTTGTATGTGCATTTGTGTTTGTACATGCATTTGTGCTTAAGTGTTTGTGTGTGTATGTTAGTGTGTGTGCATTTGCATATGTTTTGTGTATGTGTGTGTGTGCATAAGTTTGTGTTCATATCAGAGCAAGTGTGTGTGTGTGAGCATGTGTGCTTGTGTGTGCTTGTGCTTATTTGTGTGTGTATGCATATGTTTGTGCACATGTTAATGTGCATGTGAGTGTGTGAACAAGCACATGAGTGATTGTGTGTGCATGTGTGTGTGTTCATGTGTGCGTGCATGCGTGCTCGCATGCATGCATGCATTGGGGTTTATGCATGTGTATGTTTGTGAATGTGTATGTATGTGTTTGTGTGTATGTGTGTGCATACAGTATGCACTTGTGCATGTGCCTTTATATTTGTGTGTGTGTGTTCGTGTGTGTGTGCATGTGCTTGAGTGTGTGTACACATATGCATGTGCATGAGCTTTATTCTAAATGTGTGTGTGTGTGTAATGGTCTGCATGTGTGTGCTTGTGTTTGTGTGTTTGTAGGTGTGTGTGCCTATGTGTGCAAGTGTATATGTGTGTGCATGTGTTCAGTGGGTTTGTGCATATATGTGTGCTAGTACAAGCATGTGCATCTGTGCTTTTGAGTACGTGTGTGCGAGTGTAAGTATGTGAGTGTCCATGTGCGTGATTTTGTGCATGTGTGTGTGCGCGCTTCATACAAGTGTGTACATATGTGCGATTACATGTGCATATGAGTTTCTTTGCATGTGAATGAGTGTTTGTGTGTGTGCATGTGTGCTTGTGTACATATGTGGGTCTGTATGTATTCTTGTGTGTGTGTCATTATACAAGTATTTATGTGTGTTCATGTGTACATGTGTGAATGTGTGTGTGGGTGTTCAAGTGTACATTGGTGTGTGTGTGCATGTGCATGTTTGTGTGTGTTTTTGTACATTTGTTTGTGAGTTTGTGCGTGCCTGCTTGTGCATGTGTGTGAATGTGTGTATGTGCATTTCATTTTGGGTGTGTGTATGTGGGTGCTTATGCTTTAGCAAGTGTGTATGTTCGTGTGCTTGATGTGTGTGTGAGTGTGTACATGTGTGTATGCATATGTACATATGTGGATGCACATGTGTGCATAATTGTGTTTGTATGTGTGTGCCTATGTGTGCATATTCATGTGTGTGTGTATATGTGTAAGTGTTCATATGTCTATGTGTGTGTGCATGTGTTTGTGCTTGTGTGTGTGTGCATGCATGTGTGCATACATGTGTACATATATGTGTGTGTGCATATGTTTGTGTGTGGGTTTGTTTTTGTCCATGTGCGTGTGTATGCATGCATGTTTTTTTATGTTTTTTTAGGCATGCAAGTGTGTGTGTTTGTTCCTTTATCTATGTTTTCATGTGTTAGTGCATCCATGTGTGTGTGCATTTGTCTATTTTATTGAATGTCACATGCATATGTGTGCATGTGCATGTGCATATGTGTGTTTGTGCATGTACGTCTGTGCGAGCTTGTGAATTTTTATGTGTGTGTGTGTGCCCATGTGTGTGTGTGAGTTTGCATGCATGTGTGTGCAGGCATATGCATATCCTTGTGCCTGTGTGTTGTGCATGTGTGTTAATGTCTATGAGCCTTTGTCTATATGTGCTTGTACACTAGTTCTTATGCATGTTCATGAGCTTTCTATTAGTGTATGTGCGTGTGTATATATGCATGTTTATGAATACATCCATGTCCATGTTCATGTGTGTGCTTATATTCATGTGTGTGTTTATGTGAGTGTGTGCACACATGCATGCTATGCATGTGGGTATATGTGTTTGTGCATGGGTGGGTGTATGTTTGTATGCATATGCATGAGTGTATATGTCAATATGTGTGTGTGCTTGTGCATGTGTGAGTTTATATGCATGTATGTGTGCATGTGGGTGTGTATATATGTGTGTGTGCATGTTGTGTGTTTCTATGTCTTCTTATGTTTTTGTGTATGCATGTGTGTGGGTGTGGGTGTGGGTGTGGATGTGTGTGTATGCACGATCATGCATGTGTGTGCATGTATGCATGTGGATGCATGTGCAAGTGTGTTCATGTGTGTGTGTATGTGTTAGTTCGTGTGGCTGTGTGTGTGCATGTCTGTATGTGTGTCTACATGCATGTGCATGTGTGCATAAGTGTGTTTGTGTGTGTATAGGTGCATGGATTTATGTGTTTGTGTAGGTGTCAGTGTATGTGTGTGTGTATGTGAAAGTGTGTTTGGCTTTGTGTGTGTATAAGTGATTCTACATAGGTGTGTGTGTGTGTGGGTGCAGGTGCATGTATGTGTGTGTGTGTTTTTGTGTGCACGTGCATACATGTGTGTGTCTGTGTGTTCATCTTTGTGTAGGCGTTTGTGTCTATGCACATGGGCACATGCATGTGTTTCTTTGCATACACATGTGCATGTGTATTCATGTGATTGTACATGTATGCATGTGCATGTCTTTGCAAGAATGTGTGCATGCGTGCACATGTGATCATGTGTGTTTACTAGTGCACATGTGTCCATGTGTGTGTACTAGTGCAAGTGCATGTGGGTATGCATATGTGTGTGGGTGTATGTGCATGTGCATGTGTTTGTGCACTAGTTTGCATAAACGTATGTGTGTGTGTTGGTGTGATTTTGGATGCATATGAGTGCATAGTTGTGTGTGTGTGTGCATGTGTATGTGAATGCATGCAAGTGTATGTTAATGTGTGTGTCCATGTGTGAGAGTTTGTACATGTGTATATGTGTTTGTTTTCATTATGTGCATGCATATGTGGCTATGTTTGTGCTAGTATGGGTGAGTGTGTACCTTTGTGTTTATGAGTGTTTATGTGCCCATGTGTGTGCAGGTGTCTATTCATGCATGTGTGTCTTTGTGCATGTGTATGTGTATGTGCAAGTGCGTTAGTGTGCATGCATGTTTTTGCATGTTTTGTACTTGCATGCATGTGTTTGTGTTTCTATATGTGTCTGTTTGCATTTGTGCTTGTATGTGCATATGTGTATCTATGTGCATACATATGTGCATCTTTATGCTTGTGTGTATACATGTGTATGTGCTTTTGTGAGCACAAGTGTGTTCCTGTGTCAATGCACATGTGTAGGTATGTCTGTGTATGCATGGTTATGTATATGCATGTGTGTATACACGTGTGCTTGTTTGTATGAGTGCATGTATTGTGCATGTACACGTTTGTGTATGTGCAAGTGCAAGTGCATTCATGTGCTTGCTTGTACAACTTTGTTTGCATGTGTATGAAAATGTGTTAGTGTCTCCACATGTGACTATGTGTGAGTACATGTGTGTTGATGTGTGTTTGTGTGTATTTGTGCATTTGTGCTTATGTGCAAGTGTGTTCATATGTGTTTATTCATATTTGTGTTTGTGTGTGTGTTAACTTTTGTAGGTCGGTGTGAGTGCATGTACTTTTGTTTGTGTAATTATGTGTGTGCATGCATGTATGTTGGTGTGCATATGTGTGCCTATGTATGTTTGTGCATGCATGTGTGTGTGGGTTCATGAGCATATGAATGTGTATGCAATTGTTTTTGTGTGTCTGTTAACATTTGTACATTCTTATCTATGTGCATGTGTGTGTGTGTGTGCGCATGTGTGCTTGTGTTTGTACTTGTTTGTGCATGTGCACCTACATGTTTGTTTATGTTTGCATGTGTGCATGTGGTCATGTTAGTGCATGTGTGTATGTGTTCCTTTGCAAGTATATATGCTTGTGTTTGTGTGCATTCATGTGTGTATGTGCGTGTGTGTATGTGCATGTGTGTATAGGTGTGTATGAAAGTCATTCGGCATGCCTATGTGCATGTGTGCATGTGTATGTGAGTATATATGCTTGTGCATAAGTGCGTGCATGTGAGTGTGCATGTGTGTGTGCATGCTTGTGTGTTTCTTTGTGCGTTCATGTTTATGTATATATGTGTGCATCTGCATATACATGCCTATCTGTGTGTGTTTGTGTGTATGCATGGACATGTGCATATGTGTGTCTGTGTACTTGTGTGTATTCTTTTACATGTGTATTTGTTTGGGAGTATGCGTGTGTGTGTTTTTGGGCATGAGTGCATGTGTGTGTATGCATCTGTGTGTCTATTAGGTGTATATGTGTGTTTGAGTGTGTGTGTGTGTGGTTGTGGTTGTAAGTGTATGTGTAAGCATATGTGTGTATGTGTGTGTGTGTGTGTATGCAAGTGTGTATGTTATGCATGTGTATGATGTGCATGGGGGTGCATGTGTGGGTGTGCATGTGTGGGTGCATGTGTGTGTGCATGTGTGTGTGTGCATGTGCATGTATGTGTGCATATGCAAGTGCATGGGTGTGTTCAGACAGGGTCATTTATGCATGTTTATGTGCAAGTGTTTATGCATTTGTGTGTATAGGTGCATACACATGTGTCCATTCCTATGTGTGAGCATGTTTGTGTGTGTGTGTGTGTTGTTGTGTTTGTTTATGTATGTCTGTGTGTCTAAGTGCATGTGCATGTGCATGCTTGTTCATGTGTATGTGTGTGCGTTTGTGTGTGCAAGCAAGTGGGTGTGTGCTTGTGTGTCTGAGTGTCCAATTATGTGTGCATGCATTTGCTTATGAGCGTGTGCACATGTATGTATTCATGTGTGTGCAAATGTGTGTGTATTTTTGTACGAGTATTATGTGTATTTCCGTGTGAGTCCTTGCATGTGCATCTACGTGTGCTTGTGCATGTGTGCATCTATGTGCATGCGTGTGTTTGTGTGTGTATATGTGTGCCTGCATGTGCAAGTGTGAGCATGTGCATGTGAGAGTTAGAGTGCATGCGTGCATATGTGTGCACTCATGTTTGTATGTGCATTTGTGTTGATGTGGGTATGCATGCTTGTATGTATGTGTGCCTATGTGCATGTGTGTTTGTTTTTGTGCGTGTGTGTGTGCATATGGTAGCATGTGTTTGTGTGTGTGAGTATGTGTGTGTGCATGTGTATGTGACAACATGTATTTCTATGCATGCTTGCATGTATGTGTGTGAGCATGTGTGTGAGTGTGAGTGCATGTGTTATGTGTGCAGATGTATGTGTATTTGTAGGCACTTGTACATGTCTATGTTCTTATTTTTGTTTCTGTATATGTGTGTGTAATTGTGCACACATATGTGTGTTTGTATGTATGTGCACATATAAGTGTGCAAGTGTGAGCATGTGTGTGCGTGCATGTAAGTGTTTGTACATGCACATGCATATGTCTGCATAAATGTTTTTGTGCATGTGTGTGTTTATGCTTGTGTGTGTTGGTGGGTGCTTGGATGCTTACATGTGTGCATGCTTTTGGATGCATGTGTGCTTCCATGCATACGTGTGTATGGTTGTGTATTGTTTCATGTTCATGTGTATGTGTGTGTGTATGCAAGTGTGGGTGTGTGCACGTGTTTGTGTGTATTCGTGTGATAGTGTGTGTTGGTATGTTGGTGCATATGTATGTGTGCAAGTGTCTATGTGTGTTCATGCATACACATGTGTGTGTGTTCATGGGTACATGAGTGCATGTGTATGTGTGTGTTTGACTTCATGTGTATGTCCATAATGACAAGTGTGGATATGTGTGTGTGTGTGTTTGTGTTGGTGTTTGTGTGTCTATGCATTTGTGTATCATGGTGTGTGTACTTGGGTAAGTAGGTGACTGTGTGACTGTACAAGTGCTTTTGTATTTGTGTATGCATATGTGTGGATGTTCATGTGTGTGCTTCGTGTATATGAATATGTGTGTTCATGTGCTTGTGTGTAGTGGTGTGTCTGTTTATGTGTACATATGCATGTCCATGCATGTATGTGTGCATTTTTGTGCATAGTTATGTGATTGTGTATGTATGTGCATGTGCTAGTGTGTGCACGGGTGCACTTGTGTGTATATTCATGTGTGTTTGCATGTGTTTATACCCTTGGGTGGGTGTGCATTCCAATGTGTTTTTTGCATCCATGTGTGGGCATCTATATACATGTGTGTGTGTGAATATGCATATGTATGTGCTTGTGTTTATGCATGTGTGTGTGTTCATTTCTGTGTGTGAGTGTATGTGTAGACATGCATGTTTATTTGCCTATTTGAATGCATGCATGTGTTAGCTCTTCTATGCATGTGTCTTTGTGCATGTGCATTTGCATTTGTGTGTGCATGTGTACGTGTGTGGTGTGTGTGTGTGTTTGCACATTTATGTCTATGTGTGTATATGTGTCAACATATTTGCATGTGTTCCTATGGGTGTGTGTAAGCATGCCTGCAAGTGGGTCTTTTTGTGTGCATATGTGTATGGGTGCATAAGCATGGGCTTGTATGCACCTGTATATGTGAGTGCTTAGTTTGTGCATGATTATATGTGTATTTGTATTTGTGTGTGTGTGTGTCTGCATGTGTCAGTATCTATGTGTGTTCATGTTTATGTGTGTATGTTTGTGTGTTCATGTGTGTGTAAGTCTATGCAAGTGAGTGCCTATGTATGTGCATGAAGTTGTACTTATATGTATGTGTGTGCATGTGTGTGAATGTGCATGTGAGTTTGTGTGTGTACATGCATTTTTTGTGTTTATGTGTGCATTCATGGGTGCACACTTTTGTACACATGTGTGTGTGTACATTTGTGTGTGTGCATGTGTGGTTGTGTGTTTGTATGGGTGTGAGTGTATGTGGGTATGTGTGCATGTGTATTTGTGTGTGCATGCATTTATGAGTGTGTGTGCATGTGTGTGCATGCATGTATGAGTGTGTGTGCATGTGTGTGTATGCATGTGAGCATGTGTATTTGTGGTTCTAGGTGCATGCATGTGTTTTTGTCTGTGTTTGCATCAATATGTGTGTGTGCAAGTGTATTTTTGCATGTGTGTATGCATGTGCATGCCTTTCTTTGATTGCATATGTATGTGTGTATTTGTGTGCATATGAATTTATGTGTTTGTGTGCTTATGTGTATGTGTGTGTGTTTGTGTGTTTGTGCATGTGTATGTGCATACTTGAACATGTGTGCATGTGTATGTGCATACTTGAACATGTGTACATGTTTGTGCACGTGTGTACGTATGTGTACATGTGTGTGAAAATGTGTGTTTATGTGCAAGAGTGTGCTTGTGCTTGTGTGTGTGTGTGCTCATGCATGTGTGTGAACATGTGTGTGTTTGTCTATGTTTACATGTGTGTGTAATTTGGTATGTCTACACAAGTGTGTGCATGAAAGTGCATAGTGTGTGTTTATGTAGGAGTGTTTTTGTGGGTGCATATGTGTTCATGTTTGTACATTCATGCTTGTTTTGATATGTGCACACACGTATGTGTGTTTTTGTGCATGCAGGTTTGTGTGTGTGTGCATGTTTTTGTTGACAAGGGTGTCCGTGTGTCTTTGTTTGTGTGCATCTATTTGTAAGGTGCATCTGTGTGTATGTTTGTAAGCTCTTTAATGTGTGTATGAGTGTGTATGCATATACATGTTTCTGTCTATTTGTTTGTGCATGTGTAAGAATGTATGTGCATGGACATGTTTATGTGTCCATGTATGTGAGCATGTAGGTGTGTTGAAGTGTGTGTGAAGGTGGTTGTGTGTGTTTGCACAAATGTGTGTGTGTGTGTGAATGTGTACATGCATCATTGTGTGTGTATGCATGTGAGTGTCCATGTGTGTATGTGTGGGTGTGCAAGCTTGTGCTTGGTCATGTGTGTGTGTCTACGTGTGTGTGTCTACATGTGCATCTATGCATGTCTGCATTTGTATATGTGAGTATGTGTGTGAGTGGTTGTGCGCATGCAAGTGTTTGGGTGTGCATGTGTTTGTGTGTGCCACGTGTACTTGTGCATGTTTTTGTTGGTGTGTGTTCATATGTGTATGCATATGCATTTGTGTGTGTGTGTGTGTGTCTTTGTGTGTATATGCATGTGCATATATGTGTGTGGATGTTAGTGGGTTTGTGTGCTTGTGTGTATGTGTGCTTGTGTGTGTGCATGCTTGTTTGCATTTATCGATGCATGCATGTGTGCTTGTCAGCATGCATTCATGTGCATGTGTAAGTGCATCTATGTGTGTGTGAGTAGATGTGTTTTTACATGTGAGTGTATTATGTGTGTATGTGTGTGTGTATCTAAGTGTGTGTGTGTGTATATGCATCTATGTGCATGCATGGATGTGCGCATGTGCATGTGACCAGTTATGTGTGTATGTGTATATGCCTATATGGGCATGCACGTGTGCATCCTTGTATACTTTGTTGTGTTTGTATGCATGCATGTGAGCTTGTTTGTGTCTATGCGAGTACATATGCATGTGCGTATGAGTTCCTATGAGTGTGTGTTAGTGCATGTGTGCATTTGTGTATGTTTATTTATTTTTATGTTATTAACGTGCATGAGTACATGTGTGTGTGCATGTATCATGTGTGTGTGAATATGTTTATGGGTTTTTTGTGTGAGAACATGCATGCATATAGTGTGTGTAGTTGTGTGTGTTGGGGTGTGTGTGTGTGCATGTCTTAGTGTGCAAGAATTTGTGCATGTTTATAAGCTTGTGTAAAAATGCAGGTGTACACATGTTAGTTTGGGCATGTTCATGGGTATGAGTGTGAGTGTTTGTGTGTGTTCTTGTGTGTGTGTGTGTGCTTGTGAGTGCTGTACATGTGTGTGCGTATGTATGCATATACATCTACGTATTTGGGGTGCACATGCACAAGTGTGTGTGTGTGTGTGCATGCTAGCATATGTATGTCTATGTGCCTATGTGTGTGTTTGTATGCATGTGTGTGTCTCTACATGCATATGCATGTGTGCCTGTATGTGTGTGCATGTGTGTGTGCATGATCATGTATATGCTTGTGTGTTTATGCATGTATGTGTCTGGGCATGTTTGTTGTTGTTCATGTTTACGTGCATGTGCGTTTGTGTATAGGTGTTCAATGCATATTTTTGTACATGTGGGTGCACATGTGAGCTTGTGTTCATGTGCTTGTGTGTGCATGCATGTGTGTGCAAGTGCATGAGTCGATGTGTATATGTGTCTTTATTTATGCACATGTGTATGTTTATGTGTTCATATCTCTATGTGTATGTGTTTCTACTTGTCCATGTGTATGTGTAGGTGTTTATGAGGGTTTGTGTTTGTGGATGTGTGCACATATGTAGGTTTGTATATGTATGTGTTCATGTGCCTTCTTTGTGTACATGTTTGTATGTGTGAGTGTGTGCCAGCATGTGTTGTGTGCATGGGCATGTATGTGTGTGCTCATATGCATGTTCTTGTGAGTACGTGAATTGATGCACATGTGTATGTTTGTGTGTGTGCATGCATGCATCAATGTGTTTGCATGCTTCTATGTGTTTGTGTGTGTGCTTGTGCGTGCAGTGTGCACATACATGCATGGGTGTGTATGTGTGCATTTTCATGTGTGTGTGGGTGTGAGTGTGTGTGGGTGTTTTAGCATGTGTGTGTGAATATGTGTGCATGGAAGTGTGCATGTATTTGTGTTTGTGTGTGAGTGCATTCATACATTTCTTTGCATATGCATGTATGTGTGTGCATGTTTATGTTCATTTAGCTGCATATGCATGTTTGGATGCACGTATGTTTGCGCATGTCTATGTTCATTTAACTGCATATGCATATTTGGATGTATGTATTTGTGTGCATTTCTTTGTGTTTGGATGCATGTATTTGTGTGCATGTCTGTGTTCATTTAACTACATATACATGTTTGCATTTGCTTGCATGTGCCTTTGTGTGATTATGTGTATGTAAGTGAACATGTGTGGACTTGTGTATGTATTAATGAGTGTGTGTGTGTGTGTGCTTGTGTTGTGCATACTTGTTCAGGAGAATATATGTTTGCACATGATTGTCTATATGTGTGAGTGTGCATATGTGTGTGTGCACGTGTGTTTAAATGAATCTGCATGTGTGTGTGCATGCATGTGTTGACATGGTTGTGCGGGTGCACATGTTTGTGCACTTGTGTGTGTTGCCTCTATGTTTTCATAAATGTGTGCTTATGCATGCGCACGTGTGTGTGTTGTGTGGGTGCATATGTGTGCTTGTAAATTTTTTTGTGTGGGTGCATATATATGTCTATGTATGTGTCTTTGTGTTTGCATGTTTTTGTGTGTGAGTGTGTGCATCTTTTTGTGTGTGTGTGTGTTTGCATGTGTGTGTGCATGTTTGCATGTGTGAGTGTGTGCGTGTGTATATTTATGATTATGTGTGTGTGGGTGTATGTAGGTGTGCTTGTGTGTGTGCAGGTGTATGCATGTGTGCTTGTGTGCACATGTTCTTGGGCATGCGCTTGTGTGCACATGTTCTTGTGTGCATAGGTTCATGCGTTGTGATTGTGTTGGTATTTGTGTGTGCGCACGTACATGTTTGTGTGTGTGTGCATTTGCACATATGTTAGTAGGTGTGTGTGTGTGTATATGCATATGCTAGTTCACGTGTGTGTGTGTTTATATGCATATGCTAGTTCACGTGTGTGTCTTTGCATGCATGTACTCTGTGTAGGTATGTGTGTGTGTGTATATACATGTGTGTGTTCCTATATGTATGTGCATGTGTTTGTATGCATGTCTATGTATTCTTATATGCATTTGCATGTGTGCATGTGAGTGTGCATGCATGTTTATACCTATGGGTGCAGGAGCCTGGGTGAGTGCATACATCTATATGTATGGTTGTACGCATGCATGTGTGCACATCTGTCCACATTCATGTGTCTACTGCTTGTGCACAAGTGTGTATATGATCTTGAGTGTTTATGTGCATGTGCTTGTGCGTGGCTGTGTGGAGGGTCGTGTTTTTTTTGGTATGTTTGTGTGCTTGAGTGCTTGCATACATGTCTACATAAGTGTACATGCACACCTATTCATGCATATGGGTGCACACATGTGCGCAAGCATGCATATCTTTATATATGTAGGAGTGTGCATGTGTGTGTTCACATACATTTTTTTGTACATGTGTGTGTGTGCATGTGTAGCTTTGAGTGCATGTGTGTATAAAAGTTTTTGTGCACATGTGTGTGCATATGGGTGTGTGAGCATGTGTGTGTGCATGTTCTTATGCACATGTGTTTTCTTTGTGTGACTATTTGTTCATTTGTATTCGTGCACATGTGTGAGCATGCATGCATGTGTGTGGCATGTGTATATTGTATATTTGGGCATGAGTGGTTTTGTGTGTGCATGTTTGTATTTGCATGTGTACAAGTGTGGTTATCTGTGTGAATGCACGTGCATGTGTTTATTCATATGTCTACATCGGGTTGTGTGTTTGTGTGTGTGTTTGTGTGCATGTTTGTGCATGTTGGTCTTTTCTCTACATGGGTGGTTGTATTTGCACATGCATGTGTGTTTGTGTGTGCATGTTACATTATCATATCTATGTGTGTGCCTTTGCCTATGTGCATGTGTGCATGTAGATATGCATGTGTGTGCATGTGCACATGTTTGTGTACATGTATATGTTTGTGTGTATGTATTTATGTGTGCATTTAGATGCATGTATGCATGTGTGTGTGCAGAATATCCATTTAGGTGTGTGCATGAGTACATGAGTTCGCATGCACACATGAATGTGTGTCTGCATGTCCATGTGTATGTTTGTTTGTTCGTGTGTCCTTCTATGTGAGTGCATGCACATATGTGTGTGTGTTCATTTGTGCATGTATCTGCATTTGGATGTGTATGTACGTGTGCAAGTGCTTGATTCTTTACGTGTTGGTGATGGTGTATGTGTGTGTGCATGTCCATGTTATGTTGGTGTGTGCATGCATGTGTTCAAGTGTTTATATGTGTATTTGTGCATTTGTACATTTGTGCCTATGTTTTCACATAAGCATGTGTGCACGTGTGTATTTGTGTTTGTGCACAAAATATGTGTGTTTGTGCATGTACATGTGTGTGATCATGCATGTGCACGTGTGCATGCATGTGCATATGTATTTGTGTGTGCCTGTGCATGTGTGTTGCATGTGTGTACGAGGGGGGCATGTATGTCAGTGTGTGTATGCATACGTGCAAGATCATGTGTGTGAATGGGTGTGTTTGTTTATATGCTAGCTTGTGTGTATGTTTGTGTGTACTTGTTCAAATGCATGTACATGTATGTGTCTATGCATGTGGTTATGTATATACATGCATGTTTTTTTGCATGCTTATAAGTGTGTTTGTGTGTGTGTGCTTGTGTGTATATGTGTTTGTGCACGTGCATGTGTGTTTGTATTTATTCATTTGTGTGTGTTTGTGTATGCATTTGTGTCTGTGTGGGTGTGTTATCCTGTATATGTGCAAGTGTGTGGATGTATGCTTGTATGTATGCGTGCACATATTTAAGTGTGTGCGTGGATGCAAGTGTGTGCATGTGTATCCATTGGCTCGTGTGTGTGTGTGTATGTGAGTCTATTTATGCAAGCATGTATGTGTGTGCTTGTGTGCTTTTGTAGATGTTTGCATATGTGCTTGTGTATGTCTTTGCATATTTGTGCATGTGTGCATGCATATGCCTATTTGTGTGTTTGGGTATGCATGTTTGAGTAATTGAGTGTGTATATGTGTGCATGTGCTTGTTTGTGTGTGTATGTGCGTATGCCTCTGCATTTGTTTGTGTGCATATGTGCACATGTGTCAGTGTATGTGTTAGTGCATAAATGTGCTTTTTTGAGTGTTTTTGCATCTTTGTGTGCATGCCTGTACATCTATGTGTGCATGTGTGAGTATATATGTGTGCATGCAAGTGTGTTTGCATATTTGTATTCCTATTTGTTGGTGTATGTGTGTGTGCTTGGGCATGTGCATCTATGTGTGCATGTGTGGAGGTGCATGTGCCAATATGGCTGCAAATATGTAGGTAAGGAGGAGTGTGCGAACATGTTTGTGCATGTGCTTGTGTGAGTATTTGTGCTTGTGTGCTTTTGTTTGCATGTTTGTGTGTGTGCCTTTGTGTGTATGCAGGCTTTTATGTGTGCATGTAGGTGTGTGCATGCATGCAGATGGGCATATGCACTCTCATGAGCATTTGTGTTTATGTTTATGAACATGTGTGTGTGTTTGTGTGTCTATGTGTGTGAATGTTTTCTTGTGTGTGTATATGAAAGCATTTGTGTATGTATGTGCCTATACATTTTTGTGTGTACATATATGAGAGTTTGCATGTGTGTGTGTGAGTGCATGCATTTTGAGGTTGTATGTACATGTGTATTTATGCAAATGTGTATTTGTGTGTGTATGCATTTACTTGTGTGCATATATGTACCTGTGTGTGTGAGCATGAGTGTGTGTGCATGTGGGTTTGGGTGTGTGTATACTTATGTTTTTATGTGTTCTTGTGTGTGTGTGGATGCATGTGTGTGTGCAAGCATTCGTGCATATGTGCATGTGTGCATATTCAGGCATGCGAATGCATGTGCATGAGTGGGTGTGACTGTGTGCAAGTATGTATGCATGCATGTTCACGCATGTGTGTGCATGTATTTATCTTTGTGTGTGGACATGTAGATGTTTTCTTGTGTGTGTGCTATGTGTGCTTATATGCATGTATGTGAGGGTATGCGAGAGTAAGGGTGTGGGTGTACATATGAGCAGGTGCATGCCTATATGGCATGCATCTGTATGCAATTGTGTGTCTATGTGTTATGTTGTGCACATGTAGATGCATGCTTGCGTATAATTGTGCCTAGGTTCGTATGTAGGTGCATGTGCCTGAGTATAGGTGTGTGAGCATATGCATGTGTGTGTTTGTGTGTCTGAATGTATGTATGTGCATGGGCATACATGTGAGTGTGTGTGCATGAGCTTGTTTGCATGTGGATGTGCATGCTTATGCATGTGTATGTGTGTATGTGTGCATGTGCGTACTTGTGTGTGTGTATGTTTTTGTTGGTGTGTGTGTTTGTATGCGTTCAAATGTGTATGGGTGTGTGTGTGTACATTTGTGGGCATGTTAGTGTATGTGTGTGTGTAAGAGGGTGTGAGTCTGGGTGTTCGTGTGTGGGTATGTGCATGCATGTGTATGTGTGTGCACTATGTGTATGTGTGCATATATGGGTTTGTGCATATATGTGTGTGTGAGCATTTATTCTTACGCATGTGTGCATGCATGTGATTATGTGTAGGAGTTGGTTTGTGCATATGGGTGTGAATGTACATGTTTTAGTAAGCATGCTTATGTGTGTGTGAGTGTGTGGGTGTATAGGTGTGTGCATATGTGCATGTGTTCTTGTACATGTGTATAAGTATGTGTGTGTGTGCATGTGCATCTACATGTGTGACTATGTGTGTTAGTACGTACATACATGTGTGTGTTTATTAATTCGTGTGCATGTGTTTCTGTTTACGAGTGTTTCAAAGGCACATGTGTGTTTGCTTATATGTTTTTGCATGTGTGCTTTCTTTGTTGTGTGTGCATTCATGTATGTGCTTATGCATGTTCTTATGTGTGTGTGTGTGTATGCATATGTGTATGCATGTGGTGTCTATATTTGTGTTTCTTAAAAAGTGATGTGTCCCCACGTGTGCAAATGTGCGTGTTTGTTTGCATGTGTGAGGGGGTGCACATGTGCATGTCTAAATGCATGTGTGTTGTGCATATGCTTATGTGTATATGATTTTTTGGTGCTTGCGTGTGCATGCACATGTGCATTCATGTGTTTTTATTGTGCATGTGTGTATGTGCATGCTTGTGTGTGTATGTATGTGTGTGGATGTGTGCATTTTTGCATAACTATGTATGCATCTATGGTTGTTGGTGTGTGTGTGCATGCAAGTGTGTGCATAGACATGTGCTTGTGTACCAGTGTTTGCATGTACATGTGTGTCCACATATATATATATATATATATATGTACATGTGTGTGTGTGCATGTATTCATGTGTGTGTGTGGATGTGCATATTCATGCATATGTGTGTGTGCTTTTGTGTGGGCATGTGTGCATGTCAATGGGCTTGTGCTTATGCACATGCATGTGCATGTTTGTGTGTGTATATGTGTGAGTACATCTATGCATGTTTTTGCGTGTGTGTTCCTACACATTTGTGCTTGCACAAATACAAGAATGTACGTATGCATGTGTGTGTGTTGACATGTGTAAGTGTGTGCATGTGACATGTGTTTGTGTTATATGTGCATTTGTGCATGTAAATGACTTTGTGTATGTGTTCTTTTGTGTGTGTGTTTTTGTAGCAAGTGTGTGAATATGTGTGTGTGTGCATGTATGTGCATGTGTATGTTTGTTCATTCATAGGTGTGTGTGGTTGCACATAGGTGCTTGTATGTATTTGTGTGCACGTATGTCTGTGCATGTTTGGTTGTGGATGTGTTATGGGCATGTATTTGTGTGTCTGTGAGTTCATGTGTTTGTGTGATTGCATGTGCATACATGTGTGTTTATATGAGTTTATGAATATATGTGTGCATGTGCCATTTGGGTGTGCACATCTGTTTGTGTATATGTGTGCATACATGTCCAACTGTGTGTGCATGTGTTTGTGCAAGTGTGTGTGTATGTGTGTGCATGTGCATGTGTGTGTGTTTGTGCTTGTGTGTACATGTGCATGTGTGTGTATATGTGCATGTGTGTGCATCTGTGTGTGTAGTTATGCATGTGTGTGTGCATGTGTTTTTAAGTTTGTGTTTGCATGCATGTGTGTGGTTTATGAGTTTATGCATGTGTGTGTACTTATTTTTGTGGGTGTGTGTATGTGCACACATTCTTGTGCTTATTTATGTGTTTGTGGGTCTATGTATATGTGCTTTACTATGGATGTGTGTGTGTGCATGCATGTGTATTTGTATACATGTCTGTGTGTATGTGTTTGAGCTTGTGTTTGCATATTTTTTATCTCGTGTGCGCATGTGCTTGTATGATTGCACCAATGCATGTGCATTTGTATGCATGTGCTTATTAATATCTAAATGTGTATGTGTGTGTGCATGTGGATGCATGGGTTCATATGTCTGTGTGTGTGAATGTGCATGTTTATTTGTGTGTGCATGTGTATCTCTGTTCAAGTCATGCACTTATGCAAGCATGCATGTGGGAGTATGTTTATGTGTGTGTAGGTGGATGTGTCTACTCGTGTGCATGTGTGAAAGCTTGCATTTTCATGTGTGTGTGTATGCCCATATGTGTGTGCACATGCATGTACATGTGTGCATGTGCTTGTGCGTGTGTGTGTTTTTATTTGTGTAAGCATGTGAATGTGTGTGTTTGCATTTATGTGTTAATGCTTACACAAAGATGTGTACGTGTGTGTTTGTGTGTTGTGTGTGCATGTGTTTATGTATGTTGGGTGTTCACATGTGCATGTGCATGAGTACATGCATGCATTTGTGTGTGTGCATGTGTATATGTGTATGTGCATGTGTCTGCATGTGTGCATGTGTTCATGTGTTCACATGAGTATGTGTGTGTGCATGTGTGTTTTTATGCATGCATATGACGTGATTCTGTGCATGTGTTTTTGTTTGTGCATACATGTATGTGCATATAGGTACAAATGATTGTGCATGTGCTTGCATGTTCATGTGTATATGTGTGCATGTTTGCTTGTGTGCATGAGTATCTATGTGTTTTATCTATGTGAGCATGTATGTGTGTATGCATGTCTATGTTTACGTGTGTGCATGTGTGTGTGGTTATATGTGTGTGTGGTTGTATGTGTGTGTGTTTCTGCATGCATGCTTTTGTGCATGAATATTTTTATGCATGTGTATATTTATGTGTTTGTGTGTGTGCATGGGTGCATACGTGTGTCCCTACATACATATGTGTGTGGTAGTTTGTGTGTTGATGCATGTGTGTGTACGTGTTTGTGTGTTATTAGTGTGTGTGGATGTGTGAGTCTATGTGTGTTCATGTGTGTGCATGCTTGCCAGTGTCTGTGCTTATTTTTTTGTGCTTTGTAGTGAATGTATGTGTGCTGGGATGTGTGTGTGTGTGTGCATGTATATGTGTGTCCTTGTGTATGCATGTATGTATGTGTACTTGTGTATATATGCTTTGTGCATATGTGTGTGCACACGTGTGTATGCATTTGTGTGCATGTATTAGTGTTTGTGTTTTTGTCATTGTATGTGTGTGTCAACATTTGCTTCTTTGTGCATATGCCTATGTGTTCCTCTATGTGTATGTATTGGTGAATGTGTACATGCATGTGTGTGTACATGTTTTTACATGCCTTGGCATGCATGAGTGTGTACATATTTGTGGGTGTCTATGTGTGTGCTTTTTTCAAGTGTACTTGCATGTGTTTGTGTATATGCGTGTGTGCATATGTTTATGTGTACATGCATGTGTGTGTGTATGCAAGTTTGTGTGGATTTATGTGCATTGATGTGTGTGTGTGTGTGTATCTTTGTGCATGCTCACTTGTGTGTTTGTGTGGTAGTGAATGCACAAACATGTATGCACGTGTGGGTATTTGGTGTTTAGGTGTGTGTGTGAATATGTATGCATATGTTTGTGTGCATGAATGTGATTGTGCATGTATATGCCCATGTGTGCACACATGTGTGTGAATGAGTGTTTGCACGTATGACTGTGTGTTTGTGTGTGTGTGCCCATGTGTGCATGTGCATGTGTGTGTGTATATGTGTTTGCTAGTGTATATGCATGTGTGTACACTAGCATGTTTATGTCTTTGCATATGTTTGTTCATATGTGTATGTGAGTGTGTGCATATGCGTGCATGTGTGTATATGTGTTGTGTCCATGTGAGTATATGAGTTTATGTGCACATCAAAATGTGTGTGTGTGTGTGATTGTTTGTATGTATAGGTGCATGTGTGTGTGCTTGTGCATGTCTCTGTGTGTGTATATGTTTGTTTATGTGTGCATATGCACTTTAGTGAAAGTGCATGTGTTTGTGGCTTTATGTGTGTATGGGCATGTGTGAACGTGGATGTGTTCATGTGTGCATCTAGCACTATGTGTGCGTAGGTACGTGTTTGCATGTGTGTGTGTGCGTAGGCATGTGATTGTGCGCTTCTATGTGTGTGTGTGTGCATATGCATGATTCTAAGCATGCATTTGTGTTGGTATGTTTTAGTGTGTTTGCAAATGTGTGTAAGCATATTTGTCCATGTGTGTGTGTAAGTGTTTGTGCATGTGCATGTGCATATGGGTGTGGGTGTGTTGTGTGTGTGCAAGCATGTGTAACTGTACATTTGTTCTTGTTATGCAAGCATGCAAGCATGCTTGTGCGAGTGTGTGTGTATATGTGCATTTGTTCAAGCATTCATTTGCATGTGTGTGTGTGTGTGCACACAGGTGTGCATGCATGTGTGTATGCATGTGAGTGTACCTGTGTGTATATTTGTGTGCATATCTACATATACATGTACATATCTATATTTGTGTGTGCGTGGGGTGAGCATGTATGGATGTCTGCACATGTGTGCATATGCATACATGTGTGAGTGTATGTTTATGTGCATGGGAAAGCATGTGCATGTGTGTATATATGTAATCATGTGTGTTTGCATATGGGTCTATGTGCATGTGTTCATGTGCCAATGCATGTGTTTATTTGTGTGTGTGTGTGTGTGCATGTGTGGGTTTAAGCATACATGTGTGTGTTTGTGTGCATGTGCATACATATGTGTGTGCATATGGGTGCCTTTTAATGTGTGTGCCTATGTGTGTGTTTGTATTTGCATGTGCATACGTGTGCATGTATATCCAGATGTGTGTGTGTGTCTATGTGTTTTATGTGTGTATACATGTACGTGTCTTTGTGTGTTTATGTGTGTCTGTGCATGTGTGAACATGTGTGTAGTTGTGTGTGTGGGTGCTTGTACTTACATTTTTTATGCATATGTGTACATGTGTATGCGAGTTAATGAATGAATGTGTGCATGTGTTCATGCAAAAGTGTATGTGTGGGTGTGGGTTTGGGCATTTGTGTGGGCATGTGTGTATGTATTTATGTGTATGTGTGATTTAGTGTGTGTTTATGTGCATGTGCATCTGATGTAAAAGTGTATGTTAGTGTGCATGTGTGCATCCCTAAATGTGTATGTGTTTGTGTATTCATACTTTTGTGTGCTACACACTCATGTGTGTACATGCAAACATGTGTGTGTTAATGCATGTGTGTGTGTCTTTGTGTGTGCCTGTGAGTGTATGCATGTGTTTGTATGTGCTGTAGGTGAGTGCATGCATGGGTGTGGGTTTGGATAATTGTTTCTGTTTGTATGCATTTGGTGTTAGTGTGTTTGTGCATGTGTATATGTGGGTTTGTTTTTGTTTTGTGAGTGCATCCGTGTGGCGAAGTATGAGTTTGTGTTAATGTGCATGTGTGCATTTGTACATGTGCATATGCTTGTGTGTGCATACATTTGTGTGCTATGTGCTCATGTGTGAGAGAGAGCTTATGCGTGTCATTGCATGTGCATTTGTGTCCATGTATGTGCATGTGTGTATTTGCATGCACATGTTCATGTGTTGTGCACACATGTGGTACAAGTGTGTGTGGTTGTGTGCTTATGTCTTTGCATGCGTGTGCATGTAGTATGTGTGTGCATGTGTGTGTGCATATGTGTATCTAGTCGTGTGTGTACATTTATACATGTGGGTCTACATGTTTGTGCTTGTGTGGATGCATGTGTATATGTGTGTGTGTGGGTTTGTATGTGTATGTGCATCCATGCATGTGTGTGCTTGCATGTGTATGTTCATCTCTATGTTTGCATACAAATTCACAAATGTATGTGTTTTTGTGAGTTTGTATGTTTATATGTGAGTTTATGGGTGTAGGTTTTCTTGTGTGTGCATGCATGCATATGTGTGTGTGTAAGTGCATGTGTCTTTGTGTGTTCATGTGTATATGTTTATGTGTGTGTCTACCTGTGTATGTGTGTGTGTGTGTATGTATCCATGTGCATGTGGATATGCATATGTGCACATGTGTATGCATGTGTGTGGTTGTGTACAAGTGTTTGTGTGCATGTTTGTATGCTTGTGTGCATTTTTGTAAGCATATGTGTGTGTAGATGTGCATATATTTACATGTGTGTGCATGCTCCTACATGTGTTGGAATATGCATGTGTGTATGTGCATGTGTGAGTTTGTGTACACATAAGTGCTTATGTGTGTTTGTGGGTGCATGTGTATGATGTTCTTGTGAGTGTGCTTGTGCATATTTGTTTTTGTCCATGTATGGGCATGCGAATGCATGTGTGCGTATTCATTCATTTCTTTGTGGGTGTGTGTGTGTGTGCATGGGCATTAGTATGTGTGCCAGTGTGTGTATTCTTTTGTATGTATGGGTGTGCATGGCATTTTTGCATGTTTGCATTTGTATGTACACGTATTTATGCATGTTTGTGTTCGTGTTTGTGGGTGCAAGTATGTGTGGTTCTATGTGCATCTATGTGTGTGTGTTCCTATGGTATGTGTGTGTGTGTACATTTGGTGTGTGCATGTTTGTGTGTTTGAGTGTGTGCATGTGCATCGATGCATCTGTGTGCATGTATGCATACTATATACATGTGCGAATATGTGTTTGTGCATGCGTGCTCACGTGCATGTGTGAATAGTTGTTTGTGCTTATGAGTGTGAGTTTGTGTGCATATGAATGTGTGTGTGTATGCATGTGTGCTTTTGTGCTTGTGTGGGTGCACGTCTGTGTGTATGCAGGAATGTGTGTGTATATGTCAGCATGTATGTGTGTGTGTGCTTGTGTGCATGTATGGGAGTGTGTATGTATAGATGCATGTGTGTGTGTGTGTAGATGTGCATGCATGTGTGTGTGTATATGAATATGTATAGTTGTGCATCTACTTGTGTGTCTTCTTGTGTATATGTGTGTTCATATATGTGTGTACATGAGTGTGCATTAATATTTATGTTCATGTGTGTGTGTATGTGCATGCATTTTTATGCATGTGCGAGTATGTGTGTGCCTATAAGTGTGTAAATGAGTGTACCTTTGCATGTTTATCTGTGTATGCATTTGCATGTGTGCGATGATATGCTTATGTATGTATGTGCATGTGTTTGCATGGGAGCACTTGTGTGTACACATATGCGTTTGTATATGTGTTCATGTGTGTACGTGTTCATGTGTATGCTTGTAGACATTTGCGTAAGTGTGTGCATATGTGTTTATTTATACATATGAATTTGGGTGTGCTTGTATGTGTATGTGTGTGTGCATCATTGTCCATGTGCATATGTGCATGGGTGTATGTGTGTGCAAGCATGCATGTGTGTGTGTGTTAATGCTTATGCATGAGTGCATGAGTGTATGTGTCTGTATTTTCATGTGTGTGATTGTGTTTTTGTGTGCATGTGTGTGTGGATGTGTGGGCATGTGCGTGAGAGTGTGTGTGTGTGTGTAGATATGCATATGCATTTGTAACATGTATTTGAACATGTACATGCATGCATGTGTGCGTGCGTGTGAGTCAATATTCATGTTGTAGCTTTGTGTGTTATCATGTTTATGTGCATGCAGAGGGAGGGGGAGTGATTGTGAGTGTGCATGCCAGTGTGCATGTGTATACTTCTACATGTGTGCATGAGTTTGTGCATGTGTGTGTTGCTTGCATGTGTTTGTTCATGTGTGTGTGTTCATGTGTGTGAGCGTGTGTGGTTGTGTGTGTATGTATATATAAGTGTGGGTGTATGCATACAAACATGAGTGTGTGCTTGCACATGTATTTTCCTATGCATATGTTTTTGTTTTGTGAGTGCATGCACATGTGTGTGTTTTTGTGTGTGACTATACATCTATATGTGTGCTTATGCAAGTGTGAATACACATGTGTGTATGTGCATGTGTGCACCTAAGCATGGGTGTGACCATGTGTCTTTTTTTGAGTGTACACTGGTGTGGACCTATGCACACTTGATTATGTGTCTATGTGTTCTTCTGTGTGTGCATGTGTGAATGCTTAAATACATGTACATGTGTTTGTAGTTGTGTGTGTTCTTAAGTGTGTGTGCATTCATGCTTTTATCTATGTTTGCATGTGCATGCATCTGTGTGCGTGTGTGCTTGTGGGTATGCATATGTGCATGAATGCACAAGTATTTGTATGTGGGTGTGCATGCATGTGTGAAAGTTTGTGCATTTCTAAGTGCATGTGTCCACGTGCAGGTGTACATATGTGTGCATGTGCATGTGTGAGCATTTGTGTGTGTGGATGTGTTCTTATGTATTCATTTATTTATGTGTGTGCATTTGTGTTCATGTGTTCTTATATATGAATATGTATGTGTGTGTGAATATGTGTTTGTGTGTTCATATGTGTGTAAGTGTGCATGTGTGTGTGTGTGTGAGTACGTATGTGTCTGTGTGTGTGTGGTTGAGTGATTATATGTGTGCATGTCTATGTGCATTTGTGTGTGTGTTTGGATGTTTTTAAGCTTGCATATGTGTGTGTTTGCTTGTATAGGTGCTTGTGAAATTGTGTACCTATGTGGGTGCATGTACCTATGTATATGTGTGTCTTTGTGTATTCATTGGTATGCACATGTGGGTATGTATGTCTATGTGTGTGCTTGTATGTGTGTGTGTGCATGTCTGTATGTTTTCATGTGCACATGGCTGTGTATGTGTGTGTGCTTGTTTATGTGCATGTTTGCATACGTGTGTAGCTATGTGTGTGTGCATAAGTGTGCCAGTGTGTGGCTGTGTTTGTATGTATATGTGCATGTGTGTACATGTGTGAGTGTGCATGTACATGTGTTTGTATATATGTGTGTCTATATGTGTGCATGTGCGTGTGTGCATGCTTGTTTGTGTGTGTGAGAGTGTATTTTTTTACAAACCTAGTTGTATGTGTGTGTCCATGATATGTACTCTGTGTGGGTGTGTATGTGTGTGTGTGTGTGAGAGTACATGAACCAACATATGTATGCCTGTGAGCATGCATATATAAGTGTGAGTCTGTGTGCACGTGTGATTGTTTTGGCATGTATGCAAGTGTGTGCATGGGTGTTCGAGCATGTGCGTGTATGTGTTTGTTCATGATTGTGCATGTGCGTCTACGTGCATTCTTGTGTGTGCTTGAGAGTATGTGTAGCTGTGCATGTGTAAGTTTCTATGCATGTGTGTGCATATGTCTAGGTGTGTCAGTGTGTTTGTGTTTCTACTTGTGTATGCATGTTTGCATACATATGTGGGTATGTGCACATGTGTACACGTGTAGGTGCATGTGTTTACATGGTTGCAAGTATGTGTGTATGTGCGTGTGTGCGAGCTTTTGTGCATGTGTGTGTATGCATGTATGTCTGTGTGCATGTGTAAGCTTGTGTCTATCTATGTAGGTGTGCATAGATGCATGCATGTATGCGTGACCATGTGCTTTGTTCATGAGTATATGTGATTTGTTTGTGTGTGTACTAGTGTATACCTTTGTGTGTATGTATCTTTATTTGCATGTGCGTGCGCATGTGCTTGTGATTGTGAATGTGTATGCATTTTTATGTTTGCATGTGTGGGTGCAGTGCATATATGCATGTTTGTGTTTGTGCATATGTGTGAGTGTAAGTGCATGAATGATTGTGCATGTGTGTGCATGTTAGTGTGTGTGTATGTGTGTGTCTGTGTCTATATGCATGTGCATGCATTTAAGCATGCATGAGTGTGTATGCATGCTCGTGTATGTGTGTGTCTGTGTGTGTATGTGCATGTGTGTGTGCATGCAAATAAGTGGGTGGATGTAGGTGCATGTGCGAGTGTGTATACATGTGTATGCATGGGTGAACATATGTATGTGCGAGTGTGAGTGCCTATGTTTGTTCTTGTGTGTATGCTCATGAGTGTGTGTGTGTATGAGTCCATGCTTGTGCTTGTGTGCTTGTGTGGGTGCATGTGACTTGGTTGCATGTGTGAAAGCATTTGTGCATGCGTGCAAGCATGTTTATGTAAGTGTGTGTGTTCGTGTGCAAGCATATACATTTGTATATGTACAGATATGCGTGTGTGGGTGCATGTGGGTGTGTGCATGCATACTTACATGCATTTGTGATTGTTCTTTGTGTAGGTGTATGTGTGCATGCAGTTGTGCAGGTGTGCGTGTGTGTGTTTTCATGTGTGCGAGTGTGTGTATGTTTGTGTTTATGTATGTGAACATCACATTCTGTGCATATGTCTGCCTATGTGTGCATGTCTATGTTTGTATGTGTGTGTGTTTACGTGTGCATTTTTGTGATTGCATGTGTGTGTGCATATGAATGTACATGTATGTCTGTGTATATTTGTGTGCATAGGTGTACATGTGCATGTGTCTACGTGTCTATGCTTGTGTGTGTAATTATGTTTATATATCTGTTTTTGCATGTGTATGTGTGTGTACATATGCATGTGTGTATTCTTGCGTTCCTATGTTTGTATGCATTTGTGTGCATGCATGTACATTCGTGTGTTGTTTGTATAGGTTGGTTCAGATGCATATATTTGTATGTGTGCAAGTGTGCTGTGAGCATGTGTGTCGGATTGCATGTATGGGTGGGTATACAAACATTTATATGATTGTGTATACAAACATTTATATGATTGTGTCTATGCATGAGTGTGTGTGCAAGCATGTGTGTTTTTATACACATCTATGTGTGTGTCTACACTTGCTTATAAGTGTGTATGATTAGGAGCATGTATGCTTATGCATGGATGCACATGTCTGTGTGTGTCTCTATGTGTGGGTATGTGGCTATGTGAGTATGTGCATTCATATGTGTGCACATGTGTGTGTATGCATGTGTTTTGTGCTTGTGCATGTTTTGTTTGTGTGTTTTGTTTGTGTGCACGCACATGTACTTGTTAATGTACATGTGTGTCTTTGTGTTTTTGTGGCTATGTGATTGAGTGTGTGTACATGTGTGTGTTTTGCTTGTGCAAGTGTGCATGCATGTATCTGTGTGTGTGTGTGTATGTTGGTTTGTGTATATGCATGTGCATGTGTGTGTGTACACTTGCATGTGTATGTGAGTGTGTGTAAGTGTTTGGCATGTAGATGTGTGTGTTTGTTTTTGTCTGTGTGAATCTCCATACATGTGTATGTGTGTAACTGCATGGCATGTGGGTCTTTCTATGTGTGTGCATGATTGCATGTTTGTGTGTGTGCTTGTGTGTGTGCACATAGGCTTGTGTATGCTTGCATGCATGTGTGTGCATCCACATGTGTGTGCGCATATGTGTGATTGTGCATATATTTGTATGTGTGTGCTTGTATTTGTGGTTGTGTGTTCCTATTTTTGCAAGTATGTGCTTGTTCGTGTAGTACATTCATATGTATGTGTGATGCATTTATGCATGTGTGAGAGCCTGTGTGCTTGAATATGTGTGTGCAATCTTGCATGTGTGTATGTTTGCATGTTTGTGCATCTATCTATGTAGCTCTCTAATGTTGTTCGTGCTTGTGTGCTTGTGTACTGTATGCATGAGTGTATATATATTGGTGTGCAAGCATTATTTTATGCGTGTACTTTTATAAGCATGTGTGCACATGCATGTGTATATCTGTGTGTGACTATGTGAGTGTATATGTGTGCATTTGTGTGTCTATGTATGTGTTCATTTGTGAGTGTTTGTGATTATGTGTTTGTGTGCATGTGTGCTTATATATGCATGTATATGTGTGTGTGCATGTGGTTGTGTGCATGAGTGTTTGTGCATGAGTACTTATATGTGTGTTCTTGAGTGATAGTGTGTGTACTTGTGTGGGCACGTGTGCTGGCAAGTACTTATTTATGTGCGTGTGCCAATGTGTGTGTGTTTGTGCATTCATTAGTGTACGCATATGAGTATGTGTCTTTGCAAGTGTGATTTTATGTGTGCATGTTTGTGTGTGTGTGCATGTGTATATGTATGTGTTTATTGTATGTGTGTGTACTTGTGTATGTGCTAGTGTGTATGTGTTTGTGTGTGTCAACAGGTGCGTGTATGTGTGTGTGCATATATGTGTGTGCATATGCATGTTTATTTGTGTGTGGAAGCACTTTTTTGCATGCATGTGTTTATGTGTGTGTGTGCATCAGTACCAATGTCTATGCAGGTGTGTATGCCTGTTTTTGTGTGTTTGAGTAAGGGCACACGTTTGTATGTGCCTACATGTGTGTGTGCTTTTTTGTGTTTGTAAGTTTGTGCATGTGTTTGTTCGACTGTGTGTGTTTTTGTGCCTATGTGAGTGCATGTGTGTGGATGTTAGTTTGTGTGCTCATGTGTGTATGTGTTGATGTGTTTGTGTGTGTGTTTGCATGCCTATAGTGTATGCATGGCTATGCTTGCATGTGCACATGTGTGTGCATATAGTTTTGTGCATGAGTGTGTATGTGTGTGTGTGCACGCCTACATATGCATGTGAGTATGTGTGAATGCTTATGCATGTGTGCATGCATGAGGGCCTATACAGGTGCATGGCCATGCATGTGCGTGTGTGTGTGTGTGTGCTTGTGTGTGTGCATGTCTGCATATGCATGGGTGTGCATGTGTGTATGTATGAATATGTGTAGGTGCAAATGCATGTGTTTATGTGGCTATGCAAATACATGTATGTTTGTGTGTGCACAAGTATATTTATATGTTTGTGTGAGTGTTTGAGCATGTGTATGTATGTGCACATGTGCATTATGTATGTGTAAATG
The DNA here is from genome assembly GCA_023846275.1 of Vanilla planifolia. NCBI lineage: Eukaryota > Viridiplantae > Streptophyta > Magnoliopsida > Asparagales > Orchidaceae > Vanilla > Vanilla planifolia. The sequence goes on along the minus strand of JAIUJO010000194.1, from coordinate 542,979 downwards.
TGTGTATGTATGTGCATGTGCTTGTGTATATGTATATCCATGTTTGAGTGTGTGCATTTGAGTGTGTGCATATGTTTGCATAAGTGTGTGTATCCTTTTTTGTGTGCATGTGTGAATTTTTGTTGGTGTACATGTGCGCATGTTTGTGTGTGTGCATGTGCATGTGAGAGTGTGTGTGCATGCATGTTTATGTATGTGCATGCATGTGAAAGTGTTTGTTTTTCTATGCATGTGTCTATGTGTTTTTGATTTTTTGTGTGTTTATGTATGTGTGCATGTGCATTTTTGTCGACTTGTGTTATATTGTGTGTGCATTTGTACAAATATTTGTATGTGTGTGTACCTATGTGGTGTGGATGCATTTGCATGTGTGTTCTTATGATCATGTATGTGTACTTGTGCATGTGTATGTGTGTTTGAGTGCACGTGTGTGTGCATTTGTGTTTGTACATGTGTGTGTGCCCTATGTGTTTGTATGTGTATGTTAGTATGTGTGGTCTGCATATAGGTCCATGTATGTGCATCCATGCCTGTGTGTGCACCTATGCATGGGTTTTGTGCATGTGTGTATGTGTGTGCATGAGTTTGTGTTCTTGTGAGTGCAAGTGCATATATGTGTGTAAAAGTGTGCTTGTGTGTGCATGTTAGTATTTGCATGTGTGTATGCATGTTTTTGTGCACACGCTCAAGTGCATGTATGCATGTGAACAAGCACATGTGTGATTGTGTGTGCATGTGTGTGTTTTCATGTGTTCATGCATGCATACATGTATGTGTTTATGCAAGTGTATATGTGCATATGAATGTGTATGTATGTGGTTGTGTGTGTGTATGCATACATATATGCACATCTGCGTGTGCCTTTGTGTATGTGTGTATGCGTGCGTGTTTGTGATTTTATGTGTGTGTGTTGGTGTGCATGTTTGAGTGTGTCTACATATATGCATGTGGACGTGCTTAATTCTGAATGTGTGTGTGTCTAATGGTGTGGATGTATGTGTACTTGTGTTTTTGTGTGTTTTAGATGTTTGTGCTTGTTCGTGCAAGTGTATATATGTGTGCACATGTTTGTTTATGCCTATGTGCATATAGGTGTGGTAGTACATGCATGTGCATCTGTGCTTGCGCATATGTTTGCAAGTGTGTGTGCGAGTGTGTATGAATGTGTGAGTCTATGTGTGTGCACATCAAACAAGTGTGTGTATGTGTGTGATTGCATGTGTATATGAGTTTCTTTGCATTTGAGTGTGTGTGTGTACATGTGTATGAATGTGGGTTTGTGAATATTTTTGTGTGTGCATCATTACACAAGTGTTTGTGTGTGCTCATGCACACATGTGTGAATATGTGTGTGTGTGTGTGTGCATGCATGTTTGTTCATGGGTGTGTGTGTGTGTCTAAGAATGTGTGCATGTGTGAGGGTTTGTGTGTGCATGAATGTGCATGCTTATAATAGGCATGTGTGTGTGCATGCTTGTTTGTGTAGGTGTCTGTGTGTATATATGTGCATTTTTGTGTGTGTGTGAGTTCATGCACATGTGTGTCCATGTGACTTTACATGCATGTGTATGTGTGTGCATGCATGTTTGTTTATGTGTGTGTGTGTATGTGCATGTCTATGTGTGCATGTGTTTATACATCAGTGCATGTGTGTATGTGTGCATGTGTAAGCATGTTTGTTTTTGCTTTTTTGTGCATGTGTGAGCACGAGTGCATGTTTGCTCATGTGTGAGTGTATGTATGTTTATGTAGATGTTTGTGTTTGTATGTGTGAGCATATATATATCTGTGTGTGTGTGTATGTGTGTGATTCTGCATGCATGTTTGTACGTGTCTTTTTAAGGTTGTCATGTGTGTGTGTGCTTGAGTGTGCATGAGTGCATGTTGGTCTTTGTGTATGCATGTGTGTGTATGTGCACATGTGTAGGTGTGTGTTTGTTTGTTTGTGTGGGCATATGTGTATGTGCCATCATGTTTGCAAATGAGTTTATGTATGTGCTTGCTCATGCACGCTCAAAGGTATGTGTGTGTTTTGCATTAGTATGTGTGCATGGGTACATGCCTATGTTTGTTTTTGTATATGAGTGTGCATGTGCATGTGTAGACATGAGTGCACTTGTGTGTACATGTGTGCATATGTGTTGGCATGTGTGTATGCATGTGAGTGTGTAAATAAATGAGTGTGTAGATGTGTGTGTGTGCATGTGAGTTTGCATTATTATTCATGTATGTTTGTGTGTTTATGTGTGCATGTGCATTTTTGTGTGCTTGTGTATAAGTGTTTGTGTGCATGTGTGGATGCACATGTTTGTGTGTACAAATGCGTGTGCATGCATGTTTGTGTGTGCCAAAGTGTTTGGGCATGTGCACATGCATGTGTGTTTTTGTGTGTGTGTGTGTGTTTGTGTATGGATTTGTCTATATGCAAGTGCATGTGTGTTAAAGTGTGTGGTTATGTGTGGGTGAAGATCTATCTGAATGGCTATGCACGTGCTTCTGTGTATGTGTGTGTTCCTGCTTGTGTGTGTATGTGTCCATAAGTGTGTATGTGTGTTTGTGAGTGTGTGCATTTTATACGTGTGCTTGTGTGTGTGTGTGTGTGTGTCGTGGTATCTATGTTTCGGTGCGTGCATGTGTGTGTGCATATGTGCATGTTTATGTGCTTATGCATGTTTGTGTGCATATGCATGTCTATGTATGTGTGTGTTCCTGCTTGTGTGTGTATGTGTCCATAAGTGTGTGTGAGTGTATGCATTTTATGCTTGTGCTTGTGTATGTGTGTGTGTCATGGTGTCTATGTTTGGGTGTGTGTGTGTGTGTGTGCATATGTGCATGTTTATGTGCTTATGCATGCATGTGTATGTACGTGTTTGCATGCAAGCACATGAATGTGTTGATATGTGTGGATGTGTGCAAGTGTGTGCTTGTGTGTGCCTGTGTGTGTATGTGCATGTAAGAACATGTGTGTGTGTGTTTTGGTGCACATACCAATGTGTATATCTTTGTATGGGTGCGCATGCGCATGTGCATCAGTGCATTTCTTCATGCAGTTTCTACACAAATGTGTGTGTGTACATGTGCTTATTTGTTGTTGTGTGTATTCATGTGTGTATGTGCATGTGTTTGCATGCATGTTCATTTTGCAAATTTATGTATGTGTTTGTTTGTGCATGTATGTGGGACTATATATGTGTATGTGCGTGCATGCATATGTACATATGCAATTGTGTGTGTGTGTTAGTTCATGTGTAGGGGTGTGTGTATAAGTATAGTTTTGTAAGTGTGTATGTTTGAGTTTGCATCATTATATGTGTGTGTGCATGTGCATATGTATGTGTTTGTGCATGAATGCATGTATGGATGTGTGTGGATGGCATGTGGACATAATTTTGTGTGTTCATGAGTGTGTGTTTGTGCTCATATGCATGTGTGCATGTGTTTATAGCAGATTTGTGTATGCATGTGCATGTGTGTGCTTATGTTTACGTACATTTGTGTGCACATGCCAATGTGTGCATTCATGGATGTGCATGAGTGTTAGTGTGCATGCTTGTTTGTTTGTACATGTGTGCGTGCGCATGCTTGTCTGGGTATGTGTGTATTTATGTGTATGGATGTATGTGCATGTCCATGTGTGTGTCTATAGAAATATGTGTGTATGTTCTTCTTTGTGTTTGAGTGCACATATTCATGAGCTTGTGCACACATATTGTTGTGTTCATATGTGCATGTGTTTGTATGTATTTGTGCATGAGTTTGTGTGCATGTTCATGTGGGTGTGTGTCTGCATATGAGTATGCATGGGTGTGTGTCTACATAACTATGTCTATTTGCATGTGTGTTTGTTCATGTGTACATGTCGGCATTTGAACATGTGCATCATTATGTGTATGTTGCCTATGTATGATGCATGTGTATGTGTATGGGTGTCTATGTATGTAGCTATGTGTGAGTGTTTGTGCACATGTGTGTTTTTTTGTGTGTGTGTTTCATGAGGGTGTGTGGCCATGTGCATGTGTGTTTACACGTGTGTCCATGTGCATATGTGCATTTGTGTACCTATTTGTAGTGTTTACATGCATGTATATGTGTCTTTGTGCATGTGCATGCCTATTTTTGTGTACATGTTTGTGTGCATGTGTGTACATTTGTGCCCATTTGTTTGTCCATGTGTCTATGTATGTTTGTATATGTGTGTGTTCATGTGCATGTGCATATTCCCACACATGCATGTTGTGTGTGTGCATGCATCTTTGTATTTGTGCATGTGCTTATGTGTATGTGTGTTTGTTTATATGTTTGTTTATGTGTTTGTTTGAGCTTTTATGCATACATGCGAGCATGTGTGTGCATTTGTATTACATGAGTGTGCTTGTGTGCTTTTTTTTGGGAGCATACATGTGGTTGTGTGACTATACATTTGTTTGTTTGTGTGTATGTTTTTGTGTTTTAATGTGTGTGTACATGTGTATGCATTTATTTATGAACGCATGTCTATGTGCATGAGCATGTGTTTGTACATGCAAATATAAGAGAGCTTGTGTGAGCATATGTGTGTGTTCTTTTGCATGTGCATGTGAGTACATGTTGTTTGGTCGAGCTTCTACATGTGCATTTGCATGTGTGCATGGCTACATGCACATATTTGTGTGTGTGTTTGTTTGTGTGCATGCTTATGCATGTGTCTATATGGATTCATATATGTGTGTACATCTATGTGCACATGCATGTTGGTGAATGTGTCTTTGGGAATTGGCAAACATGCATACATGTGGGTGTGTGTGTGCATGTGTATGTGTGCATGAGAGTATGCATGTGTGTGTGTGCGCTTTTTGTGGATGAGTATCTGTGGGTGTGTATGCATGTGTGTATATGTGCATGTGCTCGTGTGCTTTTCTGTGTGTGTGTGTGCATATGTGCATATGGTTGTATGTGTGTGTATGTGTGAGTGCTTTCCTATGGTGTTTGTGTGTTCGTCTATGTGGGTGTGATAGTGCATGTGTGGTTTTGTTTGTGTGTGTCTATTTATGTGTATGTGTGCTCATATGCATGAGTGCCTGTGGTTATGCATGTGTGTACCTATACATGTGCACATGTGTTTTTGCTTGAGGGTGTGGGTATGCATTTGTCTGGATTTCTCTGTGTGTGTGTGAGTGTGTATTTGAGCATGTGTGATTGTGTATGTGTGTGTGCATGTTTCAGTTATTTGCATGTATATGGGTGGGTGTGTATGGTCTTAGTTCCATGCATGTGTGTGTATTTGTGCATCCATGTGTGAGTGTGTATGTGTTTGTGTGCACATGCATGTTTGTGCTTCTATTCATGTGTGTGTGTTTATGCACATATTTTTATGTAGTTGTGAGTATTGTGCATCCATGTGTGTGTATGTGTGCATGTTCTTACATGTGTGCATGTGCCTACATGTGTGTACACGATTGTGTGCATGCATGTTTATGTGTTTGCATATGTGTGTGCTTGTGAGTGCATAGGTGCACTCATGTAAGTCCTCATGTGTTAATGTGTGTGCAAGCATATGTGTGCTTGTGTGTGCAAGTGTGTGGTTATTTATATGTGTGTGGATGTGTATGGCTGCATGCATGCAAATGTTTATGTGTGTGTGTGTGTCTATGAGTGTGTGTTTGAATGTGTGCATGTGTGAGGTTGGGGGGTGTATGTGTGAGTGCATGTGCGTATGTGTTTGTGTTTGAGTGTACATGTGCATGTGTGTCTTTGTATGTGTGTGTCCATACATGTGTGTATAATTTTGTGTGTATGTGTGTGCTTGTTTGTGTGTGTGTGTGTGTGCTTGTGCATGTTCATATTTTTGAGCATGTGTTCACATGAGCATGTGTGAATGTGTTTGTGAGTGTTTGTGCATGTGTTTATATGTGCATGTGAAAGTGTTTTCTTACATGTGTTTGTGCATGTGTTTCAATGCTTGTTCATATGTGTGCATGTGTGCATGCACGTGTGTTAATGGGTGTCCATGCATGTGTCCATTTATGTTGCTATGTGCATGTGTGCATGCATACCTATGTATGGATGTATGCATATGTATGTGCATTTGCAAGTGTGTAAACATGTCTATATGTGTGCAGTCATGCTTGTGTGTGTGTGTGTGCATATGTGAGTTTTGTGTGTGTACTTGTGCTTATTTTGGTGTGTGTGAGCCATTATGTGTGCATGTTTATGCATGTGTGGCCATGCATACTGTGTGAGTAACAGTGTGTACATGCACATGTGTTCATTCGTTCAAGCGTGTGTGCATGCGTGTGTGTGCCTGTGTGTATGTATTTGTATGTGCATGTGTGTGTGTTTGTGTGCAGGTTATTCTTGTGATTGTGCATGTGTGCATAAGTTTGTGCACATACATGCATGAGGTTTTTTGCTTGTTGTGTGAGTGTATGTGCATGCATGTGTTTGTGTGCATGTTTGGTGTCAGTGTTTGAGAGAGAGAATGTCTGCAAGTGTATGTTTTTGTGCGCATCAATGTGTATCTGTACATGCATGTTTGTGTGTGTTTTTCTACATGTGTGTGTTTGTCTATATGTTATAATATGTATGTTTCTATCTATGTATGTGAGTATATGTGTGCATGCATGCTTGTGTGTTTGGTCATGTGTAAATGTGCATTTGTTTTTTTGTGTGTGTGGATGTCATTGTGCATTTGTGGTTTTGTTTGTGCATATGTTTCTATGTATGTATGTACTTATGCATGTGAATGCGTGTTTGTGTATGTGAGCATGTTTGTGTGCATATTTGTGTGGGTGTGTGTATGTGTTTGTGTGCTTGCTTGTGTGGATTTATATGTGTTGTTGTGCATGTATGCATGTGTGTGTGTGTGTGCATTTACACATGTATTTGTATGTAGTTGTGTGTGATGTGCATCCATGTGTGCATATGTGTGTGTGCTTCTGTGTATGCTTATATATGTGTGTGTGTGTGTGTTTGTGCATGCATGTTTATACATAATTGTGTGCATAACTATGTAAATTTGATGTTTGTGTGTGTGTGCTTGGGTGTGTGTGAGTCTACTTGTGTGTGTATGCATGTTTGTGTGTGCATGTGCATGTTTGCTTGTATGTGTTTGGGGGTGCATGTGTGTAGTTAAATGTATGTGTGATTGTATATATATGTGTCTATGTGCATGCACATGTTTAGTTGTGCGTGTGTACGAGCATGTATTTGTGTGCGCGAGTGTCTATAAGGGGGTTTATGTGTGGGTGTTTGTGTGTATGGGTTCATGTATTCATGTGGGTTATGATGTGTGAGTTCATGTGTGTGCATGTGTGCATGTAGACAAAGTTGTGTGTGCACAGTTGCACACGTGTTTGGTCATGTGTCTATGCATGTGTGTGTGTTTGTGCAAGTATGTATGTATGTGTGTACATGTTTGTGTGTATGTGTATATATGTCTATGTATGTGTGTGTGGTTGTACATGTCTATATGCATTTGTGTGTACTTATGTGTCTATGTGTAAACAAGTACTTGTGTGCATTTATGCATGCATGTTTGTGTGTGTGTATATTCATAATTTTGTGCATGTTTTGCATAAGCATGTGTGAATATGTGCATTATATGAGTGTGTGTGTGTGTGTGCATATGTGCATGTTCAAGTGTTTGCTTGCATGTGTATGTGCATGTGTTTTTGTTCTTATTCATGTATGTGAATGGGTGCATGCATGCTTATGTGAATGTGTGTCTATTGGTGTGTATTTATGTTGGAGTGTGCAAGTGTGCATGCATGGCTAAGTGTGGATGTGTGCATTAAAATGTGTATGTGCATGTGTGTATGAGCATGTCTATATGTGTGCATGCACATTTGTTCATGATTTTCTATGTGTGTTAGTGTGGTTGTATTTGTGTGTGCACGTGCATGTTTTCATGTGTGTGCATGAGCATGCGTGTTTTCCTTCGTGTGTGCATGTATATGCACATGTGAGTGTGTATGTGTGTGCATGTATAGGTGCGTGTGTTGTGTGTAAGGGTGTGTGCTTGCATAGATGTGTGTATGTGTGAGGGCATGCATATGCTCATGCATGCATTTGTGTAGTTATCATTGTGTTTGTGCATGCATTTGTGCATATGTGTATAGGTTCGTGCAGATGAATGCATATGCTTTTTTTGCATGTGTGTGTGCATATTTGTGTGCATATGGTTGTATGTGTGATTGCTTATGTGCATGTGTGCTTTAGTGTGTCTATGTGCATGCGTGTGTGAGTCAGTATGTGTGTGTATATTTGTTTGCATGAGCATGTATGCATGTTTGAACATTTGTATTTACCTGTGTGTGTGCATTAATACATTTGCATGCATGTGTGCTATTGTGTGTACGCATGTGTGTGTGTGTGTATGTGTGGACATAAATGATCATGTGTGTATGCATCTTTGTGAGCATGTGTTTGAGCCTATATTTATTAATATTTGTGTAGTTTTTTTATTCATATGCATGCATGGATGTTTGTGTGTATAGGCATGCACAAGACTTTGCACATGTGTGCTTGTGTGTGTGAATGTATGTGTGTGTATGCATGTGTGTGTGCTTGTGTGCATGTAAGATGTGGGTGTGCATGTGTATATGTGTTTTAGTGTGCATGTGTGTATGTACGTGTGTGCTTAGGTGGGCATTGTTTGTATATATGCATATGATTGCATGGGTGCATGTGAGTGCACATATGCATGTGTATTTCAACATGTGTGTGTGAGTGTGTGTGTGTGTATGCATTTTTGTGAATTTGCATATGCGTATGTAAATGTGTATGCATGTTAGTCTTTGTGTGTGTGTATGCACATGTGAGTGTATGTGTGTTTTGTGAGTGAATATGCATGTGTGCGTATGGGTGTGTGTGCGCTAATTTGTCTATGTATTTGTGTGTGTGTGCCTATATACATCTATGCATTTGTGTGTGTATGCTTATGCATTTGTATTTGTGTGTGTTTTTTGTGTGTGATCGCATGTGTTTTTGCAAGAGTGTGTGTGTGTAATTGTGTGTGTGTGCATGTGAGTCTGTGCACATGAATGTTCATGCTTATGTGCATATATGGGTGCCTGCACATGTGAGCATGTTTGTTTGCACATATTCATCTATATTTTGGGCTTGTGTATGCATGTGTAAATGTTTGTTAGGGTGTGTGTAGGTATGCATAAGTGTGTAAGCTTGTCATTTTTGCCTGTGAAATTATGTGTATGTGCATCAATTCTTGTATGTGTCTTTGTGTGCATGTGTGCATGCATGCATGTGTGTGCATGTGTTGTTGTGCACATGTGTGCATGTAAGCAAGTGTGTGTGCACGTGCATGTGAGCTAGTGTGTATGTGCATGCTTTGTGGAGGACATGTGTGTTATACCCAGTAAAAAGTTTTATGTTAATCTTTAATGAATTAATTTTTGGCTTGGATGATTTCAGATCGACAGTAGGATGAGCCAGGAGCTCAATCAGAGGCTAATGGAATTTCTGAAATTTCTGGGGATTTTTCGGAGCACCGAGGTAATTTTTAAGTAATTTTCCCTGTTTAATTAGATTTATTGGATTTTTAGAAATTCGAAAATCCATTTAAATTAAACCGGAAATTGGTTTTTACCGCGCGTGAACCGGACCGGAACGGTTCAGCGGAGGCTGAGACGGTTCGCCGAGTGAGTTTGCGCGTGCGTTCTGATAAGCGGATCGGACGGTCGTGATCGACGGTTGGGATTGAACCGGCTGATCGGGTGCTTACCGTGTCGATAGCGTGTCGACAGCGCGTATCGGGTGCTTACCGTGTCGAAAGCGTGTCAACGGCGCGTAATGGGTTTCACCGTGTCGGCCAGAAATATAAAACCCTCGCGAAACGATTAGGGTTCGTTCGGGCCGACCGATAGAGAGAGTTTTTCCGGCGTACGGCGCGTGATTCCGGCGGCCTGGCAAGGGGCTTTTTGTGCCTGGAGATTCACGAGAACGAGGAGAGTCAATTCGTACCGGATTCGTTCGGCGAGGAGCTGCGGCGAGCTGCGGACGAAGTTCACCGTCGCCGGCGTCGTTGAGGTAGGAAATTCAGTTTAAATTAGTGATTTAGTAGAAAATTAAAAGCATGAAATACTTTGCTTAATGAAAACAAGCATGTGGATGAAAATCGGATTTAATTGAATGCTAAATTGTGTCTTTTGCAAATTTCGGAATTTCCTGGAAAAATTCCCATTTCGCCGAAAAAAAAAATTTATTGATGCTTAGGAGCATGTTAGGAAATTGTTCTCCTTGTTCGCAGTCGCCGGAAATCGACGGAAGGATCGTCATGGTCGGCGATGGCGGCGGCTAGGGTTTCGCGGGCTTCGGACCGAGAAAGGAGAAGGGTTTAGATAATTACAAATTTAATTAAGTAATTAATGGTATTTATGCTATTTTATTAGTAATTAAAATAATCCAATTAACGGATTAATAAGAAATTGGTTCGGCGGTGTCGCGGTTCAGCGCGAGAGTTCCGAACCGGCAGCGAAAACCGGTTCAGCGGGATTCGGCGCGGACGAACGGCGCGAAAGCCGAACCGGCAGCGAAAACCGGTTCAGCGGGATTCGGCGCGGACGAACGGCGCGAAAGCCGAACCGGCAGCGAAAACCGGTTCAGCGGGAGTCGGCGCGGACGAACGGCGCGGCGCGGAGGAGAGAGAAGCGGAAGGAAAATTCGGAAATTTATTATTAATCCGAATTTTCGGAAATAAAAAGGATAAGCGAAAAATTTAATTCGGAAATTAATCTGAATTTTTGGAAAAAGGATATATGTGGAATTTAAATTCGGAAATTTATTTCGAATTTCGGAAAATGGATAAAGGGCGGAAATTGAAATTGGGATTTAAAAATTTCCTGAAGTGGGGAAAAATGTTATCAGTGATGACAGTACAGCTGGAAACAGTCAGACTGAAGTATGGTACACGGATGCTACCAGAACAGTCAGTAATTGACAGTTGTGTTGCTTGATGGCAACGGCATGGATTGAGTCAGTTTACTCAGTGTTGGCATATTTTATGGATTGGCATACTGGACCGGACTACTATAGACCCTATATGATGTTTTAGGGTAGTTGTGGTAGGTAACTGTGCGGTTCAGACTTAGCTTCCACAGTATACATGTGACTGGTATGCGCCTTGTTGTACCTGGATACATGTTGCCGGATCTTGGAGTTAGAGATTGGCAATGACTGTAGGGGCGTGAGCTTCTATGGAAGTTGTTGGTAGAGGACTCTTTGGGACGGTGGCTGAGTCGATCTCTCCTGGTCCATGTGTGTAGGCCTGCGCGCCTGAGGGTGGCAGGGGTGTCTCGCAGTGGCTAGCCAAGTGTGTAGGCCTGCGCGCCTTAGGGTGGCAGGGGTGTCTCACGTTGGCTAGAGATTTTGTGACTGGATTTGTCTATAGTCTCCAGGAGATTGATTGACGAGAGACGCTGCGGTGTCGGGTGCTTAGGCGCCATGCGTGTTTCGAGATGGGCGTTCCCACTGGCATGCTACCTGGAAGCCCAGAGGAGAGCTACTCTAGTGTGACTAGGGGTGACTGTGGTTGGTCGGAGTCTGGGACTGAGAGTGCCTATCCACCATACATTGTTATGCTGTATTCCTATATTTTTGCTATTATCCTTCTCTTGCATGTGAGTTTTACTAGCTGTCTTTCCTACTGGGCGTAGCTCATTCCTGTATTGTATATTTCAGTGGCTCGGCAGACTTGACGCTACCTGATTAGGTGGGATCGTGGTCAGCAGGCTTGTGGAGGATATCTGATTGTGATTGTCTGAGATATTCTGGTTAGTTGATTGTTGCTGTTGGATGTATTTAATGAGGTTATTATTCTCATATGTCATGTAATATGTGAGGGAAATTCTGACTTATGTTTCCAGGTTGGATAATATTGCACTTGTTGGACTTGGTCTTATTCTTGTAATGTAGTTTCCATTTACTACCCTACCTTATTGTCTTGGAGTATGGTGTGTGGAGTGCCATATTTTATCTGAGGATGTTATATATCTTTTTGTTTGATGGTGAGGTCATTACATGACTATGGAACTTAACCATGGGGGTTCAGACTTCTAATAGACCGGTTCTCCTACCCGTAGGGGTTAGGAGTATTGGGTCTAGTAGGAGTAACATTGCGCGAGTCCATCTGTTAATTCAGGAGTCATGAACCTGATTTGACGGTGTACCCGGGAGATGGGATCCACATTGTTAAGGGAAGTAGGTGTGTAATGATGTGTTATATCCTATGTTTTCGTAGGCTACTCAGGTTGGTATGGGACGATCTGAGCTGTCTATATATAAAAAAAAAAATTGTATGCCAAAAATCAGCCTAGGAAAAATGGGGTGTAACATTAGTGTAGGCTTGTGTGCACCTGTACGTGTAAGTGCTTGGTTAATGTGTGTGTGTAAGTGTGTTTGTAATTGTGTGTGTGTGTGTGCATGTGTCAATGTCTATGTGTGTTCATGTTTATGTGTGTATGCATACATTCATATGCATGTAAGTGTATAGATGTGAGTGACTATGTATGTGCATGAAGCTATTCATGCATTTATGCATATAGTTGTGTGTGTGTGTGTTAATGTGCATGCAAGTGTGCATGTTCTTTTGTGTTTGAGTACATGCATGTGTTTGTGTTTATGTGTGTGTGCATGGGTGCACTCACATGTGTGTGTGTGTGTGCATGTGTGGATTTGTGTTTGTGTGAGTGTGAGTGTGTGTGGCTATGTGTAAATATGTGTGTACATGTGTGCATTTGCATGCATCTATGAGTGCATATACATGTGTGTAAGTGCATGCATGTGAGCAAGTGTGTGTGTGAGATTGTGGGTGTATGTATGTGTGTTTGTGTATGTGTTTGCATCAATATGTGTGTGTGTGAGTGTATTTTTGCATGTGTGTATACATGTGCATGCCTTTGTTCGATTGTATATGTATGTGTGTGTGTGCGTGTTCATGCGCATATGAGTGTGTGTGTGTGTGCTTTTGTATGTGTGTGTATGCATGTATATGTGCATACTTAAGCATTTGTACATGTTTGTGCACGTGTATATGAACGTGCGTAAATGTGTGTGCAAGTGTGTATTTATGTGCATGAGTGTTCATGCGCTCGTTTGTGTGCTTGCTTGTGCATGTACGTGCACATGTATGCATTCCTCTATGTTTGCATGTGTGTGTGTGTGTACTTTGATATGTCTACACAAGTGTGTGCATGTTTGTGTATGTGCATTACATGCATGAGTGTTTTTCTGGGTGCACATATGTGCATGTTTTTATGTGCATACTTGTATGCATATGTGCACACACGTATGCATGTTTGTGTGCATGTTTTTGTTCATGAAGGTGTTCATGTGTTTGTGTTTGTGTGCATCTATTTGTAGGGTACACATGTGTGTATGTTTGTAAGTTCTTCCTTGTGTGCATGAATGTGTATGCATATACGTGTTTGTGTCTGTGTATGTGCGTGTGTAATAATGTATGTGTATAAGCATGTTTGTGTGTGCATATATGTTAGCGTGTGGGTGTGTGCATGTGTGAGTGTGAAGGTGGCTATGTGTGTTTCCATGCGTGTTTGTATGTCTATGCATGTGCATGTGTACATTTGTCATTGTATGTATGCAAGTGTGCATGCATGTGTGTACATGTTGGTGTGTAAGCATATGCTTGGTCGTGTGTGTGTCTATGTATGTGTATCTATATGTGCATCTATGCATGTTTTCATTTGTATGTATGAGCATGTGTGTGAGTGTGTGTACACATGCATGGTTTTGGGTGTGCATGTCTATGTGTGTGCTTGTGTGTACTTATGCATGTTTTTTTATTGGTGTTGAATTTATATATGTATGTATTTGCTTGTTTGTGTGTGTATGTGCATGTGCATCTATGTGTGTGGATGTTAGTGGGTGTGTGTGTGCATGTGTGTGTGTGTGTGCTTGTTTGTGTGTATCGATGTGCACATGTGTGCTTGTTCACATGAATCATGTGTATGTGTTCATGCATCTGTGTGTCTATGGGTGTCTGTTTACATGTGTGTGTGTGTATGTGTGTTTGCATGCATAGACTTGTGTGTGTTCATGAGTGGGTGTGGAAGTGTGTGTGTAGATATGTGTATGCATGTGTGGTTTTTATATATATGTGTATGTTGATATGCATTTATTGTGTGCATGTTTGTATGTATGAGTGTGTGCAAGAATACTCTATGTTCAAGTGCATGTATGTGTGTGTTCATGTTCATGTGCTTGTGAGTACGTGGATTCATGCACATCTGTGTGTGAATGGATGTGGTAATGTGAATGCATGCACGTGTGTGTGCTAATACGAACTTGCATGCATTGGTGTGTATGTGTGCATTTCCATGTGTGTGGTGTGTGAGAATGTGTGCTTGGAAGTGTACATGTGTGTACATTTGTGTGCGCTCATGTGTGAGTGCATGCATGTGTTTGTTTGTCTATTTATGTATGCATCAGTGCGTTTGGATGCATGTATGTGTGTGTAAGTTCGTGTATATTTGTGTGCATATGCATGTTTGCATTTGTATACATGTACTTATGTGTGATTATGTGTATGTGTGTGCATATGTGTGCACTTGTGCATGTATTAGTGTGTGTGTGTGCATGTATTGTGCATACTTGTGCTTGTGAATATGTGTGTGCACATAATTGTCTGTTCTTGAGTGTGCATATGTGTGTATGCAAGTGTGTTTAAATGTGTGTGCATGCATTTGCACACATGTTTCTTGTGTGCATATGTTTGTGCACTTGTGTTTCATAAATGTGTGTGTGCATGTTTCTCTATGGGTGCACATATGTGTATATATATATGTGTGTGTGTGTATGTGTTTGCATGCATGTGCACATGTTTGTATGTGTGAGTGTGTGTGTGTATATGTATGATTATGTGTGTGCATTATGTGTGTGTGTGTGTGTATATGTATGATTATATATGTGCATGCATGTGTGTGTGTGCATGTTTGTGAGTGTATATGTGTGAGTACATCTATGAGTATTTTTGCATGTGTATTCCTACATGTGTGTGCTTGAACACATACATGAATGTGTGTTTGTGCGTTGACCAGTGTAAGTGTGTGTGCATGTACATGTGTGCATGTTTGAATGTGCTTGTGTGGCATGTATGTGTGTGATTATGTGCATGACTTTGTGCATGTGTGCTCTTTTGTGTGTGTTTGTAGCATGTGTGTGAATGTGTGTGTGTTTGCATGTGGGTATTTGTGTGCATGCATATGTGTGTGGGTGTGTTTGTTCATGCATAGTTGTGTGTGTGTGAGTGCTTGTATGTATTTATGTGGGCATATGTGTGTGCATGCTTGGTTGTGGGTGTGTGTGGGCATGTATTTGTGTGCCTGTGAATCCATATGTGTGTATGTGTGTGCATGCATTTGTGTTCATGTGAGTTTATGAATGTATATGTGCATGTGTTTGTGCACATATGCACATTCATTTGTGTATACGTGTGCATGCATGTGCATCTGTGTGTGCATATGTGAATGTGTTTGTATGTGTGTGTGCATGTGCATATGTGTGTGGGCTTGTGTCTACATGCACATGTGCTCAGACACGTGTGTGTGAGTGTGCATCTATGCATGTATTTATGCAAGTGTGTGCATGCATATGTATGTGTTTGTTTATTTATGCATGTGTACATGTGCATGCATGTTTACATGTGCATCTGTGTGTGTGCATGCTTTTCGCATGCATGTATGTGTGTGCATGCACATATGTCTTTGTGCTTATCTGTGTGGTATGTGTCACACATGCTTGTTCTTGTTTATGTGTTTATGTGTCTATGTATATATGCTTCACTATGCATGTGTGTGCTATTTGTGGATTCTTTTACATGTAAGTAAATATCTATGTGTGCATGCATGTGCATTCTTGTACATGCCTATGTGTATGTGTTTAAGCTTGTGTTTTCATATTTGTGATCCTATGTGTGCAAGTGCTTATTAATATTTATATGTGTATGTGTGTGTGCATGTATAAGTGGATGCATATATCTGTGTGTGTGAAATTGCATGTGTGTGTATACATGTGTGCATGTCTATATGTGTTCAAGTCATGCGCTTATTCAAGCATGCATGTGAGAATATGTTTGTATGAGTGTGGGTGGATGTGTGTGCTCATGTGTATATGTGCAAGCTTGCATTTGCATGTACATGTGTGTGTGCTTGCATGTGTGTGCACATGGATGTACGTGTGTGCGTGTGTGTGTATGCATGTGTTTGCATTTGTGTGTGCATCTGCATATGTGTGTTTGCATTTGTGTGTTAATGCTCACACATAGATGTGTACAGGTGTGTATGTGTATGGACATGTGTATGTGTGTTAGGTGTTCACATGTTCATCTGCATGTGTGTATGAGTGAATGCATGCATTTGTGTGTGTGCATATATATGTATATGTGTGTGCACATGTGTGAGTGTTCGTGTGTGGATGCAAGTGTGTGTGCATGCATGTGTGCACTTATACATGCATGTGAGCATGATTGTGTTCATGTGTGTGTTTGTGCATGCATGTGCATCCATGTGGGTGCAAATGAGTGTGAATGCATGGGCATGTGCTTGCATGTTCATGTAAACATGTGTGCATGTTTGTTTGTGTGCTTGTGTATCTATGTGTGTTATTATGTGAGCATGTATGTGTTTATGCAGGTGTGTTTTTGTGTGTGTGTGTGTGGGTGGTTGTGTGTGTGTGTTTGTGATGCATGTTTATGTGCATGAATGTTTTTATGCAGGTGTATATTTATGTGCTTGTGTGTGTGCATGGGTGCATACATGTCTTTGTGCATACATACATGTGTGTGCATGCATGCATGCATTTTTTGGGTGCGGGGTATGTGTGTTGTTGCATGTTTGTGCACTTGTTTGTGTGTGTGTGTGTGCGTCTATGAGTGTTCATGTGCATGTGTGTACTTGCAAGTGTTTGTGCTTGTTTCTTTGTGCTTGTAGTGTTTGTGTGTGCATTCTAGGATGTGTGTGTGTGTGTCTTTATGTTTGCATGTGTGTGTATCTACACATGTTTATGTGTGTTTCATGCATGTGTGTGTATGCACACATGTGAACACATGTGTGCATGTATTGGTGTTTATGCTTTTGTCATTATATGCATGTGTTAGCATTTGTTTCTAAGTGCATGTGCCTGTGTGTTCCTCTGTGTGCGAGTGTTGGTGCTTGTGCACGCATGTGTGTGTACATGTTTGTGCATGCATTGGTATGTGTGAGGGTGTAGGTGCATCTGGGTGTCGGTGTGTGTGCTTGTGCTTGTGCATGTGTACATGCGTGGGTTTGTGCGTGTGTGTATGCATGTGTTTACAATGACATGCATGTGTGCATGTGAGTGGGTTATGTGCATTGGTTTGTGTGTGTATATGCTTCTGCATGACCATGTGTGTGTTTATGTGCTATTGAATGCACAAACATGGACATGTGTGTGGGTATTTGTGTGTGTAGGTGTGTATGTGCGTGTGTCTACACAAGTGCACGTGTGTGAATATGTGTGCATATTTTGTGTTCATGAATGTGCTGGTGCATGTGTATGTCTATGTGTGCACACATGTATGAATGAGTGTTTGAATGTGTGACTACATGTGTTTGTGTGTGTGTGTGCTAGTATGTGCATCTGTAGTGTGTTTGCATGTACTTGTGTGAGCGTGTGCATGTGTGTTTGCCAGTGTATATGCTTGTGCATGTAAGCATCTTTGTGACTTTGCATATGTGTACGCATGTGTGTATATGTGTGTGTATTCATGTGTGCGTGTGAGTGTATGTTCACATCTGTATGTGTGTGCATGTACAAGTGTGTGTATGTATGCTTTTGCATGTTTTGTGCATGCGTGTGTGTATATTTTTGTCTATGTGTGCATATGTGCATATGTACATTTGTGAAAGTGTGTATTTGTGTCTGTACGCGCGTACGTGCATGTGTGTATGTGCATGTGTGTACGTGGACATATTTGTGAGAGCATCTAGGGCTATGTGTGTGTACATGCGTGTGTGCATAGACATGTGATTTTGTGCTTTGTTGTGTACACATATCCGTGCTTCCATGCATGCATTTGTATTTGTGTGTTCTAATGTGTTTGCACATGTTTGTATGAATATTTGTCCATGTGTGTGTAAGTGTGTTTGAATGTTCATGTGCATGTGTGTGTGTGTGTGTTATTTAGACATTTGTGTGCAAGTGTACATGCGTGCCTATCATGCACGCTTGCAAGCATGCATGTTCGAGTGTGTATGTGTGTGGATGGGTTTGTGTGTGTGCATTTGCATTTGTGCAAGCATGCATTTGCATGTGTGTGCATGTGCAGGTGTGCATGCATGTGTGTATGCATGTGTGTGTACGTGTGTATATATTTGTGTGCATGTCAACATACGTGTGTACATGTTTATATTTGTGTGTGTGTGTGTGTGCAGTGTTAGCATTTGTTTTGTATTGTCTACACATGTATCTTTGTTTATGCATGTGTGTGGGTGTGTGCACATGTGTGCATGTACATACATGCATGTGTGTGTGTGTGTTTGTGTACATGCGTGAGCATGTTCGTGTGCATGTGTATATGTGTGTGTGTGTATATGTGTTTATACACGTGTGTGTGCATGTGTGTGTGTGTATATGTTCATGTGCTTGTGTATGTGTTTATTTGTCTATGTGTGTGTCCATGTGTGGGTTTATGCATGCGTGTGTGATTAGTGTAATATTTTTCATAGTGATTAGTCTAATGAAGTTTTTTTTCAACTTCATTAAACCTCATTTATAATTTGCATGAAAAGAAAAAGTAAAGAAGTATAAAGAATAATAAACTATTAATGTAAGACAACAAAATCAAATTGATGTCAGGGTTACATGACAAAATAGTTATAGTTTCTAGTTAGAGAACCAAATCAAAGAAAAATATTTAATAAAATTAGATAAAGTTTTGAGGAGAGTTGAATTATAACATACTAAGAAGATCATGCTTTATCTCCTCGATTGCCAAAAAATGACAAGTAAAACTTTAACTAAAACCTTGAAAAAATAAATATTTTTTTAAAATATAAAAATTAATACTTAGTTTAAGAGAGCTCCTGAAGGAATGTCCAACAATATTTGCTTCATTTCAATTAGACAACTTTTCCATTTCAAATTTAAAAGACTTTAATAATAAAAAAATATTTTAATATTAAGAAAAAATATATTAAATCTAAAATGGTATAAATGGAAGCAATATAAAATGACCAATTTAAAGTTATGTAAAAGTTACGTGGGAGGAGAGTCAGACCTACATAGTAATATGATCAAATAAAAGAAAAACATTTCGACAAAAGAGATAATTTTTATGGGAAAAGTTGAATTCAAAATTACTAAAGAGATATAGTGTAAATCTTTAATCACCAATGAATAAAAGTGTCTTGTGAAATTTACAAAATCATAGAAAATAAAAAAGTAAAAAATATTAAAAAAATAATATTTAAAAAGAAAGAGCTCATCAATGCATGTTTAATAGCTAATTGTTTAATCTTGATGAAAAATCATATTGCACTGCTATGAATTACTAAAGTAAATAATCATATGTAACAAAAAAATTATTTTTTAATATTAAGAATAATGAAGCTGAAATTAATTGAGTTGAAGCAGTACGCTATAGTCAGATCAAAGCAATGTAGAGGTCATATGAGAGGAGACATGGAATTAAATTGTAATAACTAATTTACCTTTGTAGATACAAAGTACATTGAGCATAAGATCAATGATAATCAAATTAGGTATTAAAAAGTTCCTTATATGTCATGCAAACCACCAAAAAAAGAAAGTATTTAAAAATATAGAATAGATTATTTAAATTTATGAAAGTCTTGGAGAAGTGTCCAATGACATTTGTTTTATATCCATTGTATGTCGGATCAAATTGCTACAAAGCACCAAAATAATCGAGCTAAAATAACAAAATATTTTTTGTTAATAATAAAGAAATATTCTATTTTTAGATAAGATAAATTGAAGAAATATAAATTAACTAAATAAAAAAGATGTAAATATTACAAAAGAATAGCTGTTCTCATAAATAATAAAATAACCTAATAAAAGTAAAAAAATAAAAAAAATGAGATAAATTACATAGGAAAGTTGCATTTAAAGATACTAAGGAGATGATGACTACAACCTCCTAAATAATTAAATTAGGAATGAATCAATATTTCTCACGAAGTGTGTCGAAGCTTTATTTAATAAAATATTTAAAATGAAAAAATGAATATTTAATTAGATAAGACTTGTCAAGAAGGGACCAACAACATTTGTTTACTCTTGATTGGACCTTGTTCAGAATAACTTTCAATTACCAAATTAATTAAACATCAATAAAAAATATCTTAATATTAAGTATATATTAAAACTAAGATGAGATGGATTAAAGCAATATAATATAACAAAAATAAAATGATCTAGGTGGCATATGAGAAGGGATGTATAGTTACATTGTAATATAACTAACAAAAATCAAGAAATCAAATAAATTATATGAGAAAATTAGAAATTTTAATATAATATTATCTTATTATTAAATAAATATATATGTATATGAAAAATTAAATTAGATAAATCACATCAGAAATTTGAAATTACTATATTAATATAATTATTAAAGAAGTGATTTTTAGTTACATATCATTACAACAAAATGATAGCAAAAACTTTTATGAAATAAGAAAAATTTTATAGGAAAGTTACACTCTAAGATTCAGAGGAAATTGATCATAACACCGTCAATCATTAATTCAAATAAGATTGAAATGTCTCATGAATGGCACAAATGCACTAGAAAATATATTATCTAAACATGAAATAAAATCTTAACCTCAATGAACACATCAAGATGAGACTAATGACACTTGTTTTAACCCAATTAGAACTTGTTCAAAATTTTTAGAATTAAGGAAGTAAATAAGCTTAAATAATGATAAATTATTATTTTTTATTCAACAATTATATATTAAAGTATGAAATAGAGAAATTGATATCATATAATATATACAAATCATGATGATCCAAATGGCACCTAAGGGAAGATGTAGAGTTAAATGGTAAAATTAGAAAAGTAATGCAAAAAGTTTCAAGATGTGAGATAAATTATATTCAAATGTTGTATTAATTGAAATAAAGAGGATCAAGTGTAAAATCATTTATCATGAACTAAGGAAAGAAACAAAATGACATGTGAAGAACATGAAAATGTTGTAAAGGCCAAATCTAATTGTTTAAAAAATCTAATACAACAAAATCAAAATGTCATAAAGGAAGAAATGTCATAAAACCAAATCAAAGATAAAGGATCATGTGTAACTTCCTCAATCATTAATTCAGTAAGACTCAAAATGACTTGTAAAGTGTTCCAGATCCATAAAATACAAAATATTCAAAAATCTAAAGACAAAATTTAGCTACATAAGGCTCATATGGATGAGTCCAATAATGTTTACTTAGTTTAGATCAATCTTCCTGAGGAATTACTATGTATTGCCATAATAAATAAGTATAAATAATAATAAATTTATATGTTAACATGAAATAAATATTTATTATATTTCAAATGACATAAGTTGAAGCAATGTAATATAACCATATAAAATTGATGTAAAGTTAAGACGGGAGTATATATACAATTTCATATTAATATAACAAAATCAAAGTGGAACGTTTTTAAAAACTAGATAAATTTTATAAGGTAATTGCCATTAAATTAAGAAAACTAAGTGTAACATTCTCTATTAATAAGTTATGAATCAAAATGTCTCCAATAACATGACAAAATATTAGGAAATAAAATGTTTACAAATATAAAAATGAATATTTAATTAGATAGAACCCATCAACACATGTTTAATTATGGCTCTTTAATTTTAATTAAACCTCCTATTAAAATACAATAACTTTTCAAGTTAAATAAGCTTAAATAAGGAAAAAATATTATTTTAATTATAAGTAATTGTATCTTAAAATTGAAATGATATAAATTGAAGTAATGTAACATAATCAAATCAAATCAAGATTACTGATAAAATTTGAAACATTATACGAGAAAGTTACAATTTAGCAAACTAAGGAGATCGAGTTGACATCATTAATCATTAAGGAGTATGAAACAAATAGTGTATAATGTGTGAAAAAACAACATAAAAAGGAGAAACGAAGTTCTAATTAGATATAGGTCATGGAGATTAGTCCAATGACATTTGTTTTTTTTACTAATCAAACCTAATTTTGAATTATTGTGAATTATAATATTAAATAGGAATAAATAATAAAAAATTATTATTTGAATGTTATGTAAATATATTTTAAAATTGAGATGTATAAATTGAAGGAATGCTATGTAATAAGTTCAGGGCGATGTAAATGCTATAGTCAAATATATTTCATGTTTCATAGTAATATAATGAAATCAAGGCAAGGAATTTGAAGATATGAGATAAATTGGTTAAGAAAGCTACTTTTCGTGATACTATGGAGATGAAATGCAATATTGTCAACCTTTAAATGACATGCAAATCAAAATTTCTTTAAGGCATGCCAAAAAACAGAAGAAAATAATAATTAGAAAAATACAGAAATGAATACTTGATTTGATATGGCTCATCAAGATTGGTAAAATAACATTTGATTTGCCTCCATTGGGCCTCATTTAGAATTATTATGAATTAACAAATTAAAAAGGAAATAATAAAAAAATGCTATTTTAATATCTTATAAAATATATATTAAAATTAGGATGTCATAAATTGAAGTAACATAATTTAACCTAATACAAGTGAGATAAATGTCACACAAGAGAAGAGTTAGAGTTTCTTAGTAATGTAATGAAATCGAAGTAAAAACATTGAAGAAATTAGATAAAATTTTAGAGTTGTGACATTCCATGATACTATGGAGATTGAGTCTAACATCATTGATATCATACCAACTTTTAAACCAAAAAAGTCATAAACTATAACAAAATAATGGAAATTAAAATATTTCAAGAAATTTTAATTGCATAGATCTCGTCAAAACAAGACTAACAACCATTGTTTTTTTTATCACACATTGTTTGAAATTGTTGTAAATTACAAAAGTAAGCTTAAAAAAGATAAATTGAAGCAATGTTATATATCCAAATCAAAGTGATGTATATGCTACATGACATGCATTTATGACTTACAATATAATAAAACCAAATTAAAGTTCAAAAGTTGAACATATAAGATAAATTGCATAAGAAAGTAGCATTTCATGACATCAGGGAATCTAGAGTAATGTTCTTGACAGTTAAATCAGATGAGTGAAAATAACTTGTAAGGTATGCCAAAACCATAAGAATAAACTGCATGCAATTTTAAGAATTAATATTTAAGTAGATAGTGTTCCTTAAGAAGGGTCCAATGATGTTCCTTTCATCTCAATCAGACATTGTTTTCAATTATTATCAAATACCAAAGTAATGAATTATAAAAAATAATTACTGATTTTTTTAGCATTAAGTGAATATATATTAAAGCTTCAATGCGATAAGAAGGTCGTATGAGAAGTCACACGTGATGTGAGCTAGAGTTTAATAGAAATATAACTAATTCAAAACAAAAAATGAGAATAAATTAGATAATATTTATAAGAAAATATTATTACAAGATACTAAATAGTACATACTAACATCTTAGACCATAAAAATAGGTAAAAATAAAAACATCTATATAGTCCTCCAAAGCTATGAAAAATAAAAATATTTAAAATATAAAAATGAATATTCAATCATGCCAACCCAATTTAAATAAGTGCATAGAATTTTGTTTTTTTGAAGTGGAGCTTTTTTGGAGTTACTACAAACTAAAAAGTTAAATAACCAAAAAGAATGAAAAATTATTATTCAAATATTAACTAAATCTATAATAAAGCTAAAATGAGATATTATTAAGTGATGTAATATAACATAAACGAAGTGATGAAAATACCACATAAGAGCAAAATTTGAGTTTCATTTTAATATATCCAAATTAAGGCAAAAGAACATGAAAAATGAGGAAAAGTTTTGGTGATAGGCATTCCAATATACCAAGGGCATTGAATGAAAAATCCTCTATCATTAAATCTGGTATAAATCAAAGTAACTCAATAAGAGTGCCCGAGCCAAAGAAAATAAAAGTTTAAAAATTTAAAAGTGAATATAGCTTGTTGAGGTGAGTCCAACAATATTTGTTTCATGTTGATTTTATGTCAATGGAAATTATTATGAATTACTAAAGTAAATAAACACAAATACTAATATGCTTTTTTTTAATATTATATAAATATATATTAGTGCTAAAATGAGATTAATTGAAGTAATATAAAAAAACTAATTCAAACAAATTTAAATGTCTCATAGTAAGGGATTTAGAGTTACACAATAATATACCAAAATTTAAATAAAAAAATTGATCCATTTAAACAAATTGTATGGGAATAGTGCATTCCAAGATACTAAAGAGAGCTAGAGTAACTTGTTTGATAGTCAAATTAGATACAAATCAAAATAACACATAATAAATAAGAAAAACATAAAAAATAAATTAATTAAAACATTACAATTGAATATTTATTTTGATAGAGATTCCCAAGGTGACTCAAATTATGATTATTTCATCTCAATCAGATCCTTGTTTTGAATTACTTTTAATTACAATGGTTGATCAACATAAATAGTAATAAATGATTATTTTAATCATAATGTGAATATATAATATATCATATATGACATAAATTGAAGCTATGTGATATAATCAAATAAAGATGATGTGGAGGTCACAATAGAGCTAAATTTTAGTTCCATTATAAAAAAATGAAAGTGAAATTTTTATTAAATTTGTTAAATTGTATGAAAAAGTAATATTACAAGATATTAAAATTATCTAGAGTAACATCTTTGGCCATAAAATTAAGTAAGATTTTAAATTTCTTACAAAAAATGATAATTTTATTAAAAAAATAAAATAATTTTAAATTTTAAATTGAAGCAATGTTATATAATTGAATCAAAGTGATATATTGCTTACATAAGATGAAATTTAGATTTATATAGTGTTATAACCAAATAAAATGGAAAACATTGATGAAATAAGTTAAATTTTATTGAAAAGTTAATTTTCAGGATAGAAAGGAGATCATGTCGTATCGCCAACTGTCATAATAAAATAAAAAAGAACAAAATATTTAGAAATATTAAAATGTATTTTTAATTGGATAGGACTTATCAACATGATTCCAACAACATCTAATTCATCTTGAGCAAACCAAGCCTTCAATTATCATAAATTACCAAAGTTAGTAAGTATAGATACAATTAATGTTTTATTTTAATATTATGTAAATATATTTTAAAATTGAAATGAGATATATTGATGCAATGTAATATAAGAAAATTAAAATGATGTAAAGGCCATAAAAATAAGATTTAGAGTTTTTCAAAATATAAAATTCAAAGGAAAAAAATTTAAGAAATTGAATAAATTATAAGAGGATGTTGTATTCCAAGATACAAAGAAGATCAAGTGTTACATCCTTGACCACTAAATTTGGCACAAATTTAAATGACATGTAAGGCATGCCAAACCATAAGAAATTAAAGTTCTAAAGAAATAAAATAAATATCTAATGGGATGGAGCTCATCGTGACAATTTTGTAATAAAGTTTGTTCTAGTTTTATGAGAAGTCGTATGGAATTACTTCAAACTACCATGATAAATAAGAGAAAATAAAAGTAATTTTTTAATGTTATGTAAATATATAATAAAGCTTAAATAAGATCAATTAAGGCAACATAATAAAAGTAAAACTAAGTAGCGTAAAGGTCAAGGAGAGTAGAATTATAGTTTAATTGTAATATAGCCAACAAAAAGCAAAACATTAAAAACAATAACATAAATTTATGAGAAAGTTGCATATCCCAAGTACCAAATAATTTGAGTGTAATAATATAGATCATAAAATGTTGTAAGAATTAATTTTCTCAAAACTACTTTAAATCTTTTAAAAAATAAAATATTTAAATATATGTTGAATTCAATACCTAATTGAATAGAGCTCATTGAGTTGAATCTAATAACATTTGTTTCATCTCACTTGGACTTTGTTTCAAATTACTATAAATTAAATATTAAATGATAATAAATAAAAATAAGTGACTTTTATATCATTAACAAGATATATCACAAACATTTAGCAAGATAAATTATGGTAATTTAATATAAAAAATAAAAGCATTGCATTAGTCACATGATAATAGATTTGGAGTTTCGTTGTAAAATAACAAGATTAAAGCAAAAACGTTGAAGAAATAGGAGAAATTGTACGTGAAAATTGCATTCCAAATGCTAAAGAGATTGATTATAATATTTTTAATCCAGAAATCATGTGTTAATTGAAATATATTATAAAATTTGTTAAAATGATAGAAAATAAAATGCCTAAAAATATGAAAATGATTCTTTAATTTGGTGCAGCTTGTTGAGAACAGTATAATGGGATTGTTTTTTGTCTCTATGGAACCTCATTTTGAATTACTATGACTTTTTAAAGAAAATAAGTGTAATTTAAAAATAAATTATTATTTTATGATTATGTAAATATATTATAAAGCTAATGTTAGAGAAATTAGGGGAATGTAATCTTACAAAAATATAGCAATTCAAAGATAAAATAAGAGGAGATTTGATTTTACATAGTACAAAAACTAACTCAAAGCAAAAGCCTTCTACAACTAAGATAAATTATACATTAAGTTTATAATATAAAATACTAAGTAGATCAACTTTGTCACCATGATCACTAAATATGAAATGAATTGAAATATCTCATAATTCATAAGAAAGAAATAGAAAATAAAAAATTTTAATATAAAAAAAAAACAAAATATCTTACAGCTTATCGATATAAGTCCAACAAGGTTTGTTTCATCTACATTAGGCCATGCTTAGAAAACTAGTAAATTACAAAAGTAAATAAGTATTAATAATAAAAACTTAATATTTGAATTTTTAAATAAATATATAAGACTTCAAAAATAAAATAAAGTAATGCACTCTAAAAAAATTAAGCATAATAAAAAATAAAATATTATTTTAAAGTTATGTTAACAAATAAAAAACGAAAATGAAGAAAAAATGGAATAAAATTATATAACTAAATCAAAGAGATGCAAAGGTAATATGATGATACAATTAGAGTTCCATAGTAATATAAATTTATCAATGAAAAATATTGAAGAAATAAGATAAATAATACGTAAACATTACATTCTAACATAGCACAAAGATTCAATGCAATATTCTGTATCATAAAAATAGAATCAATTAATGTGTCTCAAAAATGCATAAAAACCATAAAAAAATAAAATATTTAAAAACAAAAAAAATTAATTTTTTTATAATGCTTTTTTACATAAGTCACATGTCTCATCTAAATTAAACCTTTCTTGGAGTTTTTAAGAATTAGAAAGTAAATTATTATAAATATTAACAAATTATTGTCTTAACATTCAAAAAATAATTATTAATGCTAAAATGAGATGAAATTAAAGCAACATAATTACCACAGAAGAGGAGATTTAGATTAACTTATTCATAGAACAAAATAAAATGAATATTTAAAGAAGTAAGACAAATTCATTTTGAATTACTAATAATTTTTAAACAAATTAGCATATTTAATAGTAAAATATTATTTTAGTATATAAAATTTAAAAAATAAAATTAAAAAAATTTATTTTAATAAAACAATTGATTAAAACTTTGAATTAGAGGTTTTTTATGGTTAAAAAGTAATATAACCAAATCAAATGCAACACATTATGAGTGAAAGATGCTTTTTGAGATAATAAATATATTAAGTGTTACATCTATGAAATATCTCATAAAACATGCTAAAATACTTAAAACATAAATTATTTAAAATTATAGAAATAAATAATTAATTTGATAGAGATCATCAAGACAAGTTTAATGATGTTTATTTCATGTCAATCAGATGTCAATTACAACTATCACATATTATCAAAGTATATATGCATAACAAATAATAAATTATTTTAATAAAATTTAATAAATATATATTAATGCTAAAAAGAGATTAGTTGAAACAAAGAAGATTAACCGAATGGAGGTGATTTAAAGGAAGAATTATAAGAGATTTTGAGTAAGAGAGGAAAATAACCAAATCAATACGAAAGAATTTAAAAAATGAGATAAATTGTACAAAAATAGAATTCCATGATAATAAAGAAATTTGAATGAAATTATTGATCTCCAAATTAGGTATGAATGAATATTTCATGTGAAGTAAGCAAAAAAAATCAAAAAATTTTCAAATTCGAACAAGAATATTTATATGGATAGAGATCTACAAGAGTCCAATGATCTTTCTTATCCCCATTTTAAAATCTCTTGGAATTATTGAGAATGACGAAATTAAATAAGCATAAATAAGAAAAAATTATTTATTTTAACGCACTACATAATTATATATATAACAAAGTTGAAATTAGATAATTTTTAATAATATAATATAGCTAAATCAAGGCCTTGTAAAAATCTCATGGATTGAGTTTTTAAGTTATATTATATTCTAACCAAGTCAAAGTAAAATATTTAAAGAAATGATGCAATTTTTATGGGACAGTTGAATACCAAAATATTAAGTGGATGAAATGTACCATCATCTATTGCCAAATAAGTTATAAATGAAAATGACTTATAAAGCATGCCCAAAGCTTAGAATACAAAATATCAAAAATTATAAAAACAAATATTTGATTAAATAAAGCTCATCTAAATGAGTCAAATGATATATGTTTAGTCATATTGAAACCATATTTAGAATTACTATGAATTAATAATGCAAATTAGCGAAAAAAGATTTTTTTAAAAATATTAGTTAAATATATATTGAAGTTAAAATGAAGTAATGTAACATAAAAAAATGAAGGAAATGCATATGTAACCTGTTATTAGATATTCAGTAACATATTAAAATAACGTGATGATAGTAATAAATTATAAGGAGTAAAGTAAAGTATAGAGATTGAGTGTAACTTCCATGGCCATCAAATTAGGTATTAGCAAAATGTCTCATAAAACATAAAAAATCTCAACAAAGTACTTAAAAAATAAAGTAAAAAATATTTAATTTTGTAGTTTAGTAGTCATAAAACTGAGTATAACAACATTTTTTCATCTAAAAAATAACACGTTTGGTAGAGCTCCTTAAGACAAGTTCTACCAAGTTTTTGTTGTCTTCATCAAAAAACATTAAAATTTTCTTTGAAGTTTCCAAATAAATATGGATAAATAATAATATATTAGCTATTTAACATGAAGTAATTAAATATAAATTATAATTCAGGCTAAATTGAAGCACTATAATAAAAAAAAATCATAGCGATATAAAAACCATTCTAGAGAACAATGAGAGTTTGATAATAATATGATAAAATCAATTAATAGGATATGATGAAATGTGGGAAACTATATGGCATTACAAAATGCTAAAGTGCTCAATTGTAATACCCTTGATCATCAAAGCCTATATAGATAAAAAAAGTCCTATAAAACATGCCAAAACAAAGAAAATAAAATAATTAAATTACAAAACAATTGTGTAATTTAATAGCACCAATCTAGATTAGTCTAATGTTGTTTACCTTATCTCAATCAAACTACATTTAATTTTTTTATTAAATACCAAATTTAATAAAAAAACTAATAAATTATTACATTAAAATAATTTGAATAAATATTAATGATGAAGTAAAATAGAATTAAGAAATGTAATATAACATAATCAATTAGTGTAAATGTCAAGGATTCATGGTCATATAATAATACAAAGAAATTAGAGCAAGAAATTTCAAAAAATTTGATAACTTATATAGGAATGTTGAACTCCAAGACTCTAAGGAGATTGATCATAACAAGCTTGATCATTAAATCATTTATGACTCCAAGCATCATGTATATTAAGCAAAATCAAGAGAAAATAAAAAACATTTATGAACATGAAAGCAATTACTTGACTCGATAGAGCTTATCAACATGAGTCCTACTATAATTATGTCATCTCGTATGAACCTCATTTATACTTTCCAAAAAAATACAAAATTAAAAAGAACATAAATAATATATAACTATTATTTTATTATAAATTAAATATTTAGTGAAGTCAAATTAGATAAACTAATGCAATATAATTTAACCAAATCATATGATTATCTCATCATATGAGAAGAGAATTTTTGTTTCATAGTAACATATAAAAAGTAAATTGAAACCATTTTAAAAATGACATTAATAACATGGGAAAGTTGCATTAAAGGCACTATGGTGTAGAAGTGTACCATCCTCTATCATCATGTTATGTAAAATTTGAAATGTCCAATAATGCATTAAAAAAAAATAAAAAAACCTTAAAATTATAAAAGTAATATTTAATTTGATAAAAGTCAATGACTTAAATAAAATATTATTTGTTTTATCACAAGTAGACCTCATTTTAAATAATTACAACTTATAAAATAATGAACTATTATTTTAATTTAAAGAAAATATATATTGAATTTGTAATAATAAAAGGAGTAAAATAATATAATAAATAAAATTAATCTAAAGGGAACTTGAGAAACAAAGTAAAAGTTACACATTAATATAACTAAATAAATAATTAAGGAAATGAGTTAAATTATTAAGAAAAGTTGCTTTTCAAGATACTAAGAGGATTGAGTGTAACACCCTTGTTTATAAAATCTGATAAAAATCTAAATGTCTCATAAAACACCAAACCTTTAGAGAATAAAAAATTAAAAATTATAAAACATTATTTAATTAGTAGAGCCCATTATGATGAGTTTACTGATGATTTGTTTCTTAATCAGACAGTGTGTAGAATTTCTTCAAAATACGAAAAATTAAAAATGCATAATTAATAAAAGAAAGATAACTTTATATTAGACTGTATGTATATTAAATTTCAAATTAAATAATTGATGTTTTGATATATAATTAAATCAAAATGATGTAAAGATTTCAAAATGGGAGAATTAAAGTTTTATAACAATATAACTAAATCAAAGGAGAGACTATTGAGCAAATGAGATAAACTATGCTAGCAAATTACATTCGAATGTACTAAAGACATTTATTGTAACATCTTAAATCATGGAATGAGTCATACATTAAACTATGTCATAAAACATGGCCAAACACTAGAAAATTAAACAAATTAAAATATAAAAATTAAAAATTTAATCCTTCAAAACTTTGTGGGACTTGGCCAACAACATTTATTATATATCAATTGGATCTTGTTTGGTATTGCTACGAATTATAAAAGAAAACAAGAATAAATAATAATAAAACTTTAATTAAATACTAAATAAATATATATCAATGGTGAAATAAGATTAATTGAAGCAACATAATAGAACCAAATAATAGACATTTAAGGGTCTCATAAGAAAGATTTGGACTTAAAATTAATTGTAAAGATTGACAAAACAGTAAAGAAAATATGTTTAAAAAATAAAAAAATATTATGTAATAGGATAGACCTTTTCTAAAAAAGCCAAATTACTTGTTAAAACTAATATTTTATTTCAAATGAGATAAACTGAAATGATGAATTATAACCAAATAAAAGTCATTTAAGTCACAGGAGAAGCGGGCTGGAGTTACATAACAATATGACCAAATAAAAGCAAAAAAGTTAAAGAAATAAGATAAATTATTTGGAATAGTTTTATTTCATAACACTGAGGAGATCAAACATAACATTCATTATTATCAAATATTGTTCAAATCAAGTTGACTTAAAATGTTTGCAAAACAAATTTTGAGTAAAATATTTAAAATTATAAAAATATTTTTTTTATTTCGATAGAGGTCATTAAAAGTAGTTTGTTGTTTGTTTCGTCTCCATCGAATGTCGTTCAGAATTATTATGGAATACCAAAATGAAGTAGAATAAATAATAATAAATTTTTATTTTAATATTAATTAAAATAATAATAAATATTAAAGGAGAAAAGTTGAAGCATTGTAATGTAACAAAATAAAAGTAATTTAAGGATGTCATAAGAGGAGATTTAGAGATTCATTTTAATGTAATAAAATCAAAGAAAAACATTTTGAGGAAATGAGGTATGTTACATAGTAAAGCTACGTTCCTTTATATTAGGAACAGTGGGTGTAACATTCGTAAACATCTAATTTGGTACAAATAAAACTCCCTCCTTGAACATCACAAAAGCTTAATAGTAAAATATGTAAAAAAAATTGAAAATGAATATGTATTTCTATAGAACTTGTCAAGACTACTAAATTTACATTCGATTCATTTGTGCCAAAACTTATTTGGAATTACTATAAATTTCTAAAATAAATAATACTAAATTGTTATTTTATTCTTAAGTAAATATATATATATATTAAAATTTAAATAAAGAAATTCAAAATTTTTAATGTAACGAAATAAAAATGATGTAAATTATAGTAAAATAACTAATTCAAAGCCAAAAAAATTGGACAAATGAGATAAATTATATAGTATAGTTGCTTTGCTAAATACAATGGTCATTGAGTGCAATGCTATTAATCATCAAGTCATAGGGAAATTTTAATGATTCATAAAGGTTGAAAAAACCTTATTATAAAATGTTAAAAAAATAAAAAACAAAAAAGTTTATTTGATAGAACTAATTAAGAGCTTCTAAGAACATTACATTCATCTCAATTAGATCTTCTTTAGAATTTTTACTAAATAGGAAACTAAATAAGCATAATTTTTAGAAGCATATTTTAATATTAAGATAATATTTGTGAAAGTTGAAATGAGTTTAAATAAAGTGATGTAATTTATCCAAATCTAAGTAATGTAAACGTCACTGAATAGGAGAATAAGTTGTTAGGAAAAGTTGTGTTCCAAAATACTAAGTGATTGGGTATAATATTATAAATGCTAAAATTAGAAAAAAATTAAACATAATATTAAATAAGTTAAAAGGTTAGAACAAAATATTAAAAAATAAAAAAAAAATATTTAATTTAATAAAAATGTATATTGAAGCAATGTAAATGTCACATGACACATTGTCTTGAATATCATAGTATTTAACAAAATTAAAGTGAAATAAAAAAGATAAGTTATTTGAGATTGTCTCATTCTTAGAGCCTTAAGATATAAAGTATATTATCATTGATCATTAAATGAGATACAAATAAAAAAGTGTAAATAAGTGTGCAAAAAGTGAAGTAAACAAAATATTTAAAAATATAAAAATTAATATTAAATTTGATAGAACACATTTAGATGAGCCAAACGGTGCCTATTTCTACTTGATCTTATGTCATTTTTAATAACTATGAATTGTCAAAGTAAATAATCTTAAATAAGAATAAATTATTATTTTAATACACAAAAAACATATATTGAAGCAAAAATAAGAGAAATTATAGTAGTGTAGCATAACCAAATCAAAGGATGTTATGGTCACACAAAATGAGAAATTAAGTTTAATAAAAATATAACCAAATCAAGGCAAAATATTTCAAAAACTAAGATATATTTAATAAGAAAGTCTCATTCGAAGATATTAAGGAGTTTGTGTGTGACATCCTGAATCATCAAATCACGTGTAAATGAAAATGAATTGTAATGTTTGAAAAATAAACTAAAAAGGTATTTACAAATAAAAAATAAATTTTTAGTTAGAAAGCATTGTTCAAGAAAAGTCAAATTATGTCGATTATGTCTTAATCGATCCTCATTTGAAATTACAATGAATTATGAAATTAAAAAAAAGAGTAAACAATAACAATTTTTAAGCATCTTATTAATGAACTTTTTCGTACAATTTATCACTTTTCTTGAAAAGTTTTGCATTGATTTAATTATATTGCAATAAAGCACTAATTCACCTCTTGTGTGATCTTTACAATGCTTTGAGTTTGTTATATTACTATGCTTTATATTTATATCATTCAATATTAAGAATATGTTTACTATACAATGAAATAATAATTTATTATTATTATGGTCAATGTTTTTAGGTAATTAACAATGATTCCGAAAAAGTTGCAATCAAGATCAAACATATGTCATCACACTCATGAAAATGACCTTTATGTTATTAAATTATTAGTTTTGTATTTTTTAAATATTTTATGTTATTTAATGTTGTACTTTATTCGATCATCAAGATATTACATGATCTTAGCATTTTGGAATGTCAGTTACCATATAATTTGTTTCATTTCTCTCAATGTTTTGATTTTATTTTTATGTATTACTACAAAACTCTAATCCTCCTCTTGTGTGATCTTTGATTTACTTAAATTTTGTTGTATAAGATTACATCAATTAATCTTATTTTGGATTTAACATATATATGTTTAGTATTAAAACAATAATTTATTATTGTTTATGTAGATTTTCTTTGGAAAATAGCATTTATTTGAAATGAGGTTTGGTCAAGGTGAAAAAATGTTGTTAGAATGGTCTCTGTTAACTCTCTTGAATTAAACATACTTTTTTATTTTTACATATTTTACCATATAGAATTTTGCAACACCATACGAGGTATTTTATTTTGTATCTAATTTGATGATTGAGGTTGTAACACTTGATCTTATTTCTATAATGAAGTCTGACCTACCCATTAAATTTACATCTTCTCACGTTTCACATTTATTTTGCTATATCACTATGTAACTGCAAATTTTCTCCAATGTGATCTTCAAATTATAGTGATTTTGTTATATTTTATTACTTCAATTTACCTCATTTAGGATTAATATTTATTTACTTAATATTTAAATAATTATTTTTTTAATGTTTATGATTTTTTTTCTTTGTTAATTTTTAGTATTTCTAAATGAGGTATAATCGTTATGAAAGAAAGATCATTGGACACTTAACCAGATTTATATAATTAAATTATTTGATTTATATTTTTTTAATATTTTTTATTTTTACACAATTTATAAAATGTTTTAATTTTTATGTAGTTTAGCACTCATAAATGTTATAATTGATATTTATAGCACTGTGGTATGTAATGTTTCTATAAAATTTATCTCTTTTTTTTCAAAAGTTTCACTTTCATTGCATATATCATTAGGATTATCAAATTCTCCCCTTTTGTGGCAAATAAATCACTTTTATTTGGTTATATTATATTATTATATTTTATTCAGTTAAATTTTAATGTATATTTCTTAAATTTCTAAATAATAATTATTTGTAATTTATGTTTTATCAATTTTTTAATTCGTAGTGATTCAATATGAAGTCTAAAGGAGACAAAATAAATTTCATTTGACTCATCTCAATAGGCTCAATCTAGTTAAGTATTAAATTTGATATTTTTAAATATTTTATTTTCTAACCTTTGGGCATGTTTTATGAGAAATTTTGATGATAAATAATGCTACACTTGTTATCATTAATTGTTTAAAACATAATTTTCTCACATAATTTATCTTATTTTTTTTAAATGTTTCACTTTTATTAGGATATATTACTATGAAACTCCAATCCTCCTCTAGTTCACCCATTCATTTCTTTGATTTGGTTGTATTATATTTTATCAATTTATCTAATTTTAAGCTTTGTTATTCAAGTCTTATTTGTCTTGATAATTTGGAGTAATTTTGAATGAGATTTGATGGTGATAAGAAAAATGCCATTTGAATTGCCTTAATAGCATCTTTAAATTAAATTTTAATTTTTTATCTTTAAATATTTTAATTTTTATTATTTAGGCATATTGTTAAAAATATTTTAGTTCCTATCTTATTTGATGATCAATAATGTCATGCTTGATGTCCTTAGCATCTAAGAATAAAAATTTTTCTTTGCAATATATCTCTTTGCTACAAAGTTCTTTAACAGAATTGGTTATATTACAAGTTCACACACATTCCCTCTTTGTGAGACCTTTAAATTATTATGATTTAGCTATATTAAATTGCTTCAATTTATCTTATTTCAACTTTAACATATATTTACTTCGTATGAAAATGATAATTTATTATTTTCTATTATTATTTAATTTAGTAATTTGTAGTAATCCAAAATGAGGTCCAATCAAGAAGAAACAATCATCAACGAACTCATCTCGATGAGCTCTATCTAATTGAATAATCATTTTTTATATTTTAATATCATGTAATTTTTAGTTTTCTATCTTGATTTGCTAAACATTTGATTCATACAAGATTTATCATTCATTGGTATTACAATCAACCCTAAATATTTTTTTGTCTAACTTTTATGTACAATCTTTTTTCAAATGTTTCATTTAGATTTTGTTGTATTACTTCAAAACTCGAATTAACCCTTCATTTGACCTTTACAAGTCTTTGAATTTCTTATATTATATTACTTCGATTTGTCTTATTTTAACTTTAATATATATTGCTAAATTTAAAATAATAATTTTTTATGTTTGTTTATTATTTTTTATATTTTTAAATATTTCATTTTCTCTGATTTAGTGTTCTTTAAGTTAAATTTTGATATGTATCTAATTTGAAAATCGAGCATGCTACACTCACTCTCTAGCACTTTGAATGCTATATCTTGCACAATTTATTTCATTCAATATAAATTTTTCACATTAAATTGGTCATATTACAATGTGTCTACGATCGCCTCTCTTATGAACTTTATATTACTTTAATTTTGTCATGCTAGATTGCTTTAATTTATCTTATTTTTGACTTAAAATATAATTATTTAATATTAAAATAAAAATTTATCATTATTTATGTTTATTTTGTTTTGTAATTCAAAGAAATTCAAATTGATATGTGATCAAATGAAACCAATGTCGTTTGAAATTTTTTTAGGAACTCTACCTAATTAAATTTTAAGTTTTATATTTTTAAATATTTTTTTGATGTTTAGATCCCTTATGTTTTATAGAATGTAACCTTCTCATACAATATATCTCATTTCTTTAATTGTTTTTATTTTAATTTATTACAAAGCTTATGTTTATTTAATTTCAACATAAGTATATATTTACAAAATGTTAAGATAAATAGATATCGTTATTTATCCTTATTTACATAATTTTTTTATGATATTTACAAATGAAGTTGGAACAAATCTAAACAAGAAACTTTGGATTCATAGTAATGAGCTCAATCTAATTAAATATCAGACTTTCTTAAAATATCTTTTTTATGGTTTTGCCATGCTTAACCAGAGATTATGAATAATTCAAAATTTGAGATTGAAAATGTTACAATGACTCTTTAGAAACTTGTCAAAATTTTTCATAATATTTATCTCATTTCTGCAACTTTTTGCTTTTATTTACTTATAGCACAAAGCAACATTAAGTGTCATCTTGTGTGACCTTTATATTGTGTTCATTTTCTTATGTTATATTGCTTCAGTTTATTTTATTTTTTCTTTAATATATATTTAATTGTTATTAAAATAATAAACTTATATGATTTACTCTTATTTTTTATTGGTAATAATTCCAAACAAAGTCTAATAAAAAATATAAAATGTTGTAAGACTCATTTCAATGAGCTTCATCTATCTAAACATTTTTTTATATTTTTAAATATAAATGTCTTTGGTTTTGATATGTTTTATAGGACATTTCAATTCATACGAAATTATATGGTCAAGGATGTTAGACTCACTCTCTTTATCATTTTGGAATTCAACTTTTTCATATAGATCTAATTTCTTAAAATGTTCCACCATGATTTGCCTATGATATTATGTAACTCTAAACCTCCTCTCACGTTTCTTCACTTTGATTTGGTTAAATTTTAATGCTTTAATTTATCTAATATATTCTATAACAAAGATTTACTTAATATTATATGAATTACTTTATATTATTAATATTTAATAATGTTGTAATTAACAGTCAATTAGAATAGGGTGTGATTAAAATAAAACAAAGGTCATTGCACTCTTTTCATTGAGTTCAATCTTATTAAATATTTATTTTTAAGTTTTTCAATATATCAATTTTTAGGATTTCTCACACTTTATTGGTCATTTTCTTTTGTACCTAATTTGAAGATCGATGATAGATGATGCAAGACTTGATCTATCTTGTATCTTAAAACAAAACTTTCTAGTAAGTTTTATCTCGTTTCTTAAAATTTTAGCTTTAATTTTGTTATATTTTATGTAATTGTAAATCTCCTCTCCCTTGACCTTAATATCACTTTTATTTTGTTATTTTACTTTTCTTCAACTTATCTTTGTTAAATTTTAATATCTATTAGCCTATTATTAAAGCAATAATTTATTATAATTTATGCCAATTTACTTTAGTGATTTTTTATAGTTTCAATTGAGGTTCAGTTTAAACGAAACAAATTGCATTGGACTCATCTCAATGATCATAATGTAATTAAATATTAATTTTTATATGTTTAAAAATTTAAATAATTAAATGATAAGGAATGTTATACCAAGTCTTCTTACCATCATAGAATCTAGCTAACTCAAAGCTTTAACTATGTTTTAAAATATATTTTTTTTAATTTCTTGACTATGTTACTCTAAATATCATCTCGTTTAACCTTTGAATATTTTAGAATTCATTATATTATATTTCTTGAATTTATCTCATTTTAGCTACAATATATCCATATTTAATATTATAGTAATAATTTGTTTTTTCAAATGTGTATTAACATTTGTAATTCATAGTAATTTTGATAAATGTTTAATCAAGCTCAAATAAACATAATATTTTCTTTTATATTTTGAATAGAGGTTTAATGCACTTTATCCATTATAGTATTTTTTTAATATTTTTAAATATTTAATTTTTTATTATTCTCTCACCATATATAAGACATTTTGAATTCTACCTAATTTTAAGATTGAGGATGTCACACTCAATCTTCTTAATGTTAAGGAATGCAACTTTGCCACAAAATTTCTAACATTTTTTAAAACTTTTTTTTTTAATTTTTTAGCCCATTATACTTTTGTTTACTTATCTAATTTATTAAATAAATAAGTGTTCCAAATAAGATTAAATAAGGACTAAACAAATATTTTTAGGCCTATCTCAATCCTTTATTCAAAATCACACCTCCTTTAGAATTTTTGAAAATTAAAAAGTTAAAGACTATAAATAGCAAAAAAAATAATTATATTTAATTTTATTAAATATGTAGTGTAGCTAAAATAAATAATGTAATGTAACATAACCAAATAAAAGAAAAAAATTTTAAGAAATAAAATAAATTGTTCTGCAAAATTGCATTACAAGATAATAAGGAGATTGAGTATGATACCCTTGATAGGATAATTTGGCATAATCTAAATATCTTATAAAGTATGTAAAAATCCTAATAAATGAAATATTGTAAAATATAAAATTAAATATTTAATTTCATAATTGTCATCATGGCTTGCTTGATGAGATAGACTATATTTATAATTACTACTAATTACCAAATAAATAAGAATAAAATGTTATTATTTAAATTCAAAGAAAATATACATTAAAGTTAAAAGTTGACAAATTGAATCAACATAGAATAACCAAGTGAAATATATGTTAATGTCACTTTAGAGTAGGATTTGAATTGCATTATAGTATATCAAAATCAATGCAAATAAATTTAAGAAATGAGATAAATTTTAAGGGAAAGCTATAGTCCAAGATACTAATAAGATCGACGTTAACACCCTTGATCATGAAATAAATTTTAATTATAGAAAACAAAAACATAATTGCCCAACAACTTTTCTTTCACTCTATTAGTCTTATTTTAGAGTTACTAGAAATTACAAAATTACATAAGCAAAAATAATAGTTAATTATTATTTTAATTAAAGAGTAAATATATATATTTTAAATCAAACAAGATAAAGTGAAGCACTGTAATGTAATCAATTCAAAGAAAGTATATGATACACGAGGTGAGAATTAGATTACCATAATAATATAATTAAAATAGATAAACGAAATTGAACAAATCAAATAAATAATATAAGAAAGATGTATTCCATGATACTACAGAGATCATGTGTAAAATCCTTAATCATAAAATAAGATAGGAAATGAAACATCTTATAAAATAAGCAAAATTAAAAGTCAAACATATCATTTGAAAATATAAATTGAATATTTAATTAGAAAGGGCTCTTCAAGATAAGTTAAACGACTTTGTTTTTCTCTTAGTCGGACTTCATTTGCAATCATCTATGAACTATTAAAGTAAATAATTACAAATAATAATAAACTATTATTTTAATGTTAAGTAAATATATGTTAATGTTCAACTAAGCTTAGTTGAACAAAAGAAACAAAACAAAATCAATCTAATGTGAAGGTCATATGAGAGATTATTTAGAGTTACACAGTTATTTATCGAAATCAATGTAAAAATATTTAAAAAAGTGAAATACATTTTATGAAAAATTTGAAATCTTAAATACTAATTAGTTTGGGTGTATGTCATTGATCATCAAATTAGATATGAATTAAAATATCTCATAATGTACAAAAAAACATTAATATATAAAATATTTACATATTTAATTAGATAGAGCTCATCATGATGAGTCCAACTATGTTTGCTTTATGTCGATCAGGCATTGCTTGAAATTTTTGTTGAACACCAATGAAAAAAGCATAAATAAAAATAAAATATTATATCAAAATTAGTTAGATATACAATAAAGAAAATGTGAGATACTTTGAAGCAATGTGATATTTCTATATCAATGCGATACAAAGATCAAATGGGGGGAGATTTGGAGTTATTACAAAGAAAAACTTCTAAAAAATGAGTTAAATTTAATAGAAGAGCCACACTTCATGATACAAAGGAGTTTGAGTGTCACATCCTTGAACTCCAAATTAGCCAAAAATAAAAATATCATGTAAAGAATGTTAAATTTTACATAAAAATATTTTAAAATATAAAATAAATATTTAATTTATGTCGATAAAATAAATATTTAATTTAAATATTTTAAAATATTTAAAATATCTCATTGAGATAAGTTTATTGAATTTTATTTTATGTCTATCAAATCTTTTTTGGAATTGCTATTAGTTAAAAGTAATTAATCATTAACAATAATAAATTAACATTTTAATATTAATTACACATTATTAATGCAAAATGGAGAATCACTTAAGCTATGTGAAGCAAGTAAAACAATACATTTTAATGAAATGAATATAATTAAATATTCAATCTTATCTATTTAAATTGTTTTTCTCACATTTTTAAATATTTTATGTGTTACATAAATTCAAACCTTATGTGATGATCTAAGAAGTTACCCTTTATTTTTTTACAATCCTCGAATGCAACGTTCAATTACAATTTGTCTTATTTCTTCTAATTTATCACTTTGATTTGGTTTAATTACATTGCATCAATTTATATAATTTCATCTTTTATAAATAACTACATAATATTAAAATAATAATTTATTATTACTAATGGTTACTTTCTTTGGTGATCACCATAAATCGAAACAACATCAAATTAAGGCAATATAATTGTCATTGCCCTGGACTCAATAGGCTTTATCTATTTAAACCTTAACTTTTTTATTTTGAAAATGTTTTTCTAGGTTTTTCAATGAGTGTTATGACTCATTTCAATTTCTATCTTATCTAACGATCGAGGGCATTGCATTCAAACCCTTTAGTGTTATAAAAGATTACTTTCCCACACAATTAATCCCTTTTAGTCTCATTTTTTTTATTTGATTATATTACTAAGATCTGGTTCTTTCTCATGTAATCCTTAAACCACTTTTCTTTGTTTATATTGCATTACTTCAATTTATCATATTATAAGTTTAATAATTATTTATTAAATTTTAAAGTATTAATTTATTTTTATTTATGTTTATTTACTTTAAGAATACATCATAATTCTGAATGATGTCTAATCTACATAGTACAAACTTTGTTGGGGTCATCTCAACAAGCTCTATCATTTAAATAAGAAATTTTATATTTTAAATTTTTTATTTCTTAAATATTCACAAGCATTACAAGGTAATTTTTATCTGATTTGATGCCCTTGAATGTTGCACTTCATCTACTTAGCATCTTAGAATTAAATATTCTCATGCAATTTATCCCTTATTTTCAAATATTTTTCTTTTATTTTGTTATATTACTATGTAATTCTAAATATCTTCTCATGTCATATTCACTTTAGTTTGTACTAGTAATGTTACATTACTTTAATTCATTTTATTTTAACTTTAATTTATATTTACTTAATATGATCATAAGAATTTATTATCATTTAAATTGATTAAACATTTTAATTATTAGTAATTTCAAATGACGTTTAGTCAAGATGAAACAAATGTTGTTCATCTCATAGCGACCAACTTTATGGTTTTTGAATTTTTTTTGTTGGATCTTTTTGTACTTGAATTGACAATTGAGATTATTATACTAGATTCCTTAGTATCTTATAATACAATTATTTTGTATAGTTTTTTCTCATTTGTTAAAATATGTTTTTTTCATATGGTTGTAGTGCTACGTGACTTTAATTGTCTTCTTAGGTGACAATTACATCGCTTTGATTTTATGCAATGATGTTATTTCAGTTTAACTCATTTCATTTTTAATATATACTGACATAATTTATACTTATCTATGCAAAATTACTTTTGCAATTCGTAGTTTTTCCAAATGTGGGTTGATTGAGATGAAATAAATGTCATTTGAGTCATCTTGAAAAGAATTATCAAATCAAATATATATTTCTATATTTTTAATTATTTATTTTGAAGCAATTTTGATGATTGATGCATCACAATTACTTTCAATTTTGTTATAATACTATCCAACATTAATTCTCAGCACATGAAGAATTTAGGCCACTTTCATTTTGAAATTTTACATTATAATAATTTGTATTATTTTAGTTTTAAAAAATATTTCCTTAATATTAAAAAAATTTATTTTGTGCCTATTTGAAAATCAATGATATTAATGCCAAACTACTTATTATCACAAAATGTAACTTTCTCATACAATTTATCTCTTTTCTTCAAGATTTCTGCTTCATTTTGTTATATTACTATGTAATAACAAATCTCTCTCATGCAACTCTTGCAATTCTACTGTTTAGTGGAATAACATTGCCTCATTGTTTATATACTTAGGTTAATATATATTTAATTAATATAAAAATAAAAAATTATTATTACTTGTGCTTTTTTATTTTGTAATTTTTTTAATTCAAAAAAGGTATGATAGAGATAAAGTAAACATTATTGGAGTCTCCTCGAAAAGTGCTATCTAATTAAGTATTAATTTTTATTTGTTTAAATATTTTATTCTTTTGTGGCTCTGACATATTTTATGTGATATTATTTTTCATGTCTGATTTGATAATCAAGGAAGTTACATTATATCTTTTTAATATCTTGGAATGCAAGTTTTCTGCATAATTTATCTCATTTCTATTACATCATATTACCATGTTATGCTAATTTTTGTCTTGTTTGACATTTACATCACCTTAATTTTTATGTAATAAATTTCTTCAATTTAGCACATTTCAGCTTTGTTATAAAATGTCACATAATATTAAAGTAATAATTATTTATTATCAATTCTTATTAAATTTTGTAATTCATAGTAATTCTAGAAAAAGATTAATTTAGATGAAACAAATGCATTTAAGTAATCATCATGGGTTCTATCCGAGTAACTATTAAATTATATATATATTTTTTTAATATTTAATTTTTAAGTTTTTAGCAAACTTCTTAAGACATTTTTTACGTACTTTATTTGACATCGAGGACTTTATACTTGATAACCATTGTATCTTGGACGGCAACTTTCTCACACAACTTATCTAATTTGAAGAAATGTTTTGCTTTGATTTGTATATTTTATTACAAATTTCTAATTCTCTTATACTATGACCTTTACATCATTATGGTCTAGTTATATTATATTATTTCAATTTAACATATTTTAACTTTTTTTATATTTACATATTACTAAAATAATAGCTTATTATTATTAAAGATTGTTTAATTATGTAATTGTAAGTCAAAATAAGACATATTTATGACATATTTCAATTCATATCTAGTTTAATGATTAAGAAAGTTATAATTGATCACTAAGTATCCTGGAATGAAACTTTGACCTATATTTTATTTTATTTCCTAAAACTTATGCATTTTTTCAGTTTATTGCTATTAAACTCTAATTCTCCTCCATGTGGGCTTTACATCAGATTCAATTTATTGTATTACAATTCTTTAATATGTCTAATATTATATTTAATTTATATTTACCTACTAATAAAATAATTATTTTATTATTTATGCTAATTTGCTTTTATAATTTGCATTTATTAAGAAAGAAATGTGATCAAGATGTAGCAAATATTCTTAAACAAGACTTGATGAGCTTTATTTAATTAATTATTATTTAAAATATTTTTTAATTTTTTATTTTGAAGGATTATTACATGCCTTATGAGGCATTTTGATAATCAAGGTTGTTGTACTCAGTTTCCATAATATCTTAGTATGCAAATTTCTTATGCACTTTATCTCATTTGTAAAAGTTTTGCTTTGATTTCATTATATTATTGTATGAGTTTAAATGTCCTCTCATGTTGCAATTACATTGCTTTGTTATTGTCAAAGTATATTTTCCTCAATTTATCTTATTTAATCTTTAACATATTTTTCTAAATTTTGATATAAAAATTTATTATTATTTATTCTTAATTAATT
The DNA here is from genome assembly GCA_023846275.1 of Vanilla planifolia. NCBI lineage: Eukaryota > Viridiplantae > Streptophyta > Magnoliopsida > Asparagales > Orchidaceae > Vanilla > Vanilla planifolia. The sequence goes on along the minus strand of JAIUJO010000194.1, from coordinate 498,206 downwards.
TTGGAATTCGAAGTAACTCCACAAGAGATTAAAAAATATTGTTGCATACTTTGTGAGACATTTCAATTTATAATTGATTCAAGAATATAGGATGTTACATTTGATGCCTTTACTATCCAAGAATACAATTGTTTAATTCCATTTATCTCATTTCTTGAATTGTTTCACTTTTATTTTATTATGTTACTATGAAACTCAAATCCCCTCTTATGTGCCATTCACATCGCTTTGATTTTGTTATACTAAATTACTAAAATTTATTTCGCTTTATCATTATTATAAATTTATTTTCTTAAAATAATATTTTAAAATTATTTGTACTTGTTTGTGTTTTAAAAATAATAGTAATTCCAAACAAGATCTGATCTACACTAATCAAATGTTATTCAAAAGCTCTTAATAAGCTTCATGCAATTAATTGTTCATTTCTATATTTTAAAATATTTTATTTTCTATAGATTTAGCACATTTTACCAAACATTTTAATTTGTATCTTATTGGAGATCAAAGAAGTTTATCTTGATTCCCTTAGCATCCTAGAATCCTAAATTTCCATACAAGTTTCCTCATTTCTTAAATTGTTTTTTGCTTTTGTTTGGTTATATTAGTTGTTAACTCTATACCCCATATAATGTATGTTTTACATAGCTTTGATAAGATTTCTTGAAATTACATCATTTTAGTTTGAATATCTATTTTCATAATATTAAAATTGAGATTTATTATTTTTTATGAATAGTTAATATTGTAATTCATAATAATTTTAAAAATTTGTTTGAATAGCATAATGCAAAATGTAATTGAACTCATTTCAATGAGCTCTATTTGATAAAATATTTGCTGAACTATTTTAAATATTTTATTTTCTTTGGCTTTTTCATGTTTCATAAGCCATTTTGGCTAGTGCCTAATTTGATGATTGATATCTTTATAGTTAATCTCTATAATATTTTTTATTGCAACTTTCCAATTCAATTTAAATCATTTATTGAATTTTTTAGGTTATATTAGTTTGTAATTCTAAATCTCCTCCTGTTTAATCATTTCATTTCTTTGATTTTGTTATATTATATTTTTATAATTTGACTCATTTAAACTTTAATATATATTTACAAAATATTTAATTAACATTTACTATTATTTTTGTTTACTTAGTTTGGCAATATGTAGTAATTCCTAAGGAGGATGGATCATGACAAAGCAAGCACTGTAAAATTTGTCTTAATAACCCATGTCCAAATAAATATAAATTTCTATATTTTTATTAAATTTTTTTATGATTTTGGCACTTAGCACACTTAATGTGAATTTTTTATTTGCATCAAATTTTATGATAAAAAATGTTACACATGATCTCCTTAGTTTCATGTACTACAACCTTTTCATACACTTCATCTCATTTCTACAAAGTTTTTTCTTTGATTTGGTTATATTCCCTTAGATTTATCATATAATTATCTCTTTTTGCACAACCAATACATGACTTTGATTTGGTTATAACACATTGCCCTAATTTATGCTATTTTAGGCATAACATTTATTTGCCAAATATAAAAATATTAATTTTTAATTAACTTGAAGTAAATGTCATTGGACTCAGCTTGAAAAGCCTTATCTAGTTATATACTTATTTGTATTATTTAAAAATATTTTATTTTTTGGCTATTAAAAATTTTTTGTGATATTTTAATGCATACCTTATTTTATTTTAGAGAATGCTACACTTTATCACTTCAGCATCTTTAATGTAAAATTCATATAAAGTTTTTGTCATTTCTTTGAATTTTCACTTTTACGTCATTACACCATTTCTTTAATGTATGTTCACTTAATAAAAAATAATAAATTATTATTATTTACGTTTATTACCATGGTTTTTTTGTAGAAATTCCAAACTAAGAGTTATTTTCATGAAGAAAATATTCTTTGACTCATCCTTTTGAACTAAATCCTTTTAAATTTTTGTTTCTACATTTTGAAATATTTTATTTTGAATTACTTTGGCAACGTTCATAAGAAATTTCAATTTGAACCTAATTTGAAGATTGAGAATTTTATACTAGATCTCCTTAGTATCTTCGAATGCAATTTTATTAGACAATTTATCTCATTTCTACAAAGTTTTACTTTATAACGATATTACTTTTATCTCTTTAAATCTCCTATCATGTGAGCTATCATCAGTTTTGTTTCATTTTACTAAATTGCTTCAATCTATCTCAATTTAAATTTAAAATGTTTTTACATTATATTAAAACAATGTCTTTTTATTATTCATGCCTATTTAATTTGGAAATTAATAGAAATTCCAAATAAGGTTTGATCAAGATGAAATAATAGTCATTGGAGTGGGGTCTATTAAATTAAATAACTAATTTTAAAATTTTATGATTTTATTTTTATGGCTTTTGCAAATTTAACATATCTTTTTGATTCTTACCTAATTTTGCGATCAAGGACACTATGCTCGATGTTCATTGTATGTTGGAATTGAACTTTCTAGTAAAGTATATCTAATTTTATCAAATATCTTTCTTTCCTTCTTTATATTACTATGAAGCTCTAATTCTCTTAATGTGTGGCTTTTACATTTCTTTTACCTCTTTATAATACATTTTTTCAATTTAGCTCCTTTTACTAGTATTACATATTTATTTAATACAAAAATAATTTTTTTTATTATTTGTTCTTATTTACTTTTGTAATTCTAGGTAACTCTGAATGAGGTTTGATCAAGGCAAAATAGACTTCATTTGATCATACTAAATTGAGCTTCATCCATTAAAATATCATTTTCAATATTTTTTCAAATATTTTAATTTCTATGGATTTTGTACTTTTTTTTAATATAATTCAATTTACATAAGATTCAACATTAAATGTCATATTTGTTTCTTCAACATAGCTTTCCAAAATAAAATAAATCATTTCTCTTAATTTTTGTTCTTATTTTGCTATGTTAATTTGTAACTCTATTTCTCATGTTTAATGACCTATACATAATTTTTATTTTGTTATATTAGATTGTATCAACTCAACACATTTCTTCTATAATAAACATTTACTTAATAATAAAATAATAAGTCATAATTTTTTATGGTAATTCACTTGGGTAATTTGTAAAAATTCTAAATCAACCTTAATTGGAACAAAAAATGTTGTTAGACATGTTTCAATGAACTTGATCCATGAAAATATTGATTTTTATATTTTTTAATGTTTTATTTTCAACTTCTTTACAAAGCTTTATAAGAAATCTTAATTTGTACCTTACTTGATCTAGAATGTTATACTTGATCCCCTTAGTATCTTAGAATGCAACTTTCTCATGTTGTTTAACACATTTCATTAATATTTTTGATTTAATTTAGTTATATTACAATGTAACTCGAAATCTTCTCCCACGTCATGTCACAACACCTTTTTTGATACACTGTATTTCTTGAATTTTTATTATTTAGTATTTAATTCATATTAAAATTATAATATTTTTATTGTTTATACTTATTTAAATTTGTAATTCATTGAGATTCAAAATGAGAATTGATTGTGAGGAAAAAATGTCCTCGGACTTGTCTTGATTAGATTTATCCAATTAAATATTCTATTTGAAATTTTTTGTTGTTTATTTTCTATGATTTGTAACACTATACTAGCCATCTCAATTCTTACATTATTTGATGGTTTGCCAAGGTCGACCTTTATATTACCTTTTTTTGAGTTGCCAATAAACTTCAATAGATTTCTTTCAAAAATTTTTCTCATTTTTTTATATTTTTATGAAACTCTAATTCTCTTATTGTTCAAAACCTTTATATTAGATTGATTTAGTTATATTATATTAATTCAACTAATCTAATTCCAATTATAATATATAATTACTTCATTTTAAAATTATAATTTGTTATTACATGTGCTTGTTTACATTAACAATTCATCGAAATTAAAATTGAGGTACGATCAAGAGGAAAAAATGATTCTACTCCATTAGATGTGCTGAATACAATTAAATATCAATTCTATGTTTTTTTAATTTTTTTAATATGATTTTGTCTTGTTATATGAGACATCTTAATTTGTAACATATTTTACTATCTAGGGTGCTGTATTAGATCTCCTTTTTTTCCTAAGAATGGAATTTTCTCATGTAATTTACCTCATTTCATCGAATATTTTTCTTTGATTTGGATATATTACTATGTAAGTCTAATCTCCTCTCATGTGACCCTTACATATCATTGATTTAGTTTTATTATATTGCTTCCATTAATCTCATTAAGCTTTAATCTCTATTCACTTAGTATAAAATTTAAAATTTATTATTATTTTTCTTATTTTATTTCGTAATTTGTAGTAATTCAAAAAAAGATCAAGTTAAATTGAAACAATCTTCATTAAACTCATCTCAATTAGCTTACTATAATAAAATATTTATTTCTAATTTCTTGAATGTTTATTTTTCTAGGATTTTTTGCATGTTTTATTAGTTATTTTGATTCTTACCTAATTTGATGATCACGAATGTTGCACTCAATCACTTCTATAAGTCGATTGCAAAATTCCCATATAATGTTTCTATTTTTCTAAAATATTTTCCTTTGATTTGGTTATATTGTTATGAAGTTCTAATTTTCCTTTAAAGAGACCAGCACATTTTACCAATGTTTTGATATAATTTTTCTCAATTTGTCACATTTCGTCTATAATATTTCTTTACTTAATATTTAAGTAAAAATAATGTATTATTTATTTTTATTTGCTTGAGTGATTAAAAGTAAGTCCAATTAAGTATTACTTAGATGAGACAAATGATGTTCAATTAGGCAAAATGAGGTCTACCCAATTAACTATCTAATTCTTAATGTTTAAAAATTCTATTTTCTATGAAATTGGTATTCTTTTTGAGACATTTTCAATGATGCAAAATTTGACAATCGATGGTGCTTTACTTAATCTTCTTATTTCCTAAGATTGTAACTTTTTAGTATAATTTATCTCATTTCTTCGAATATTTTTCTTTGATTTGGATATATTACTATAAAACTCTAACTATCATCTTGTGTGAACCTTACATTACGTTTATTTCACTATATAAATTTGCTTAAATTTATCTCATTTTAACGTTAATATATATTCACTTTGTATTAAAGTAATAATTTATGATTATTTTGCTAATTTCACCACATAAATTGTAGTAATTTTTAATGAGGTCAAACCATGATGAAAAAACATCACTACACTGATCTTCCTTAACTTATCAAAATAAATATTCATTTATGTATTTTTAAGTTTTTTATTTTCTAAACTTTTTTTATGTTTTAAAAGACATTTGATTTTGTATATAAGTTGATTATCTAGAATGTTATATTCGATATCCTTAGTATCTTGGAATGCAATATTTCTATTTATGTTTTCAAATTTCTTCAATATTTTACTTTGATTTGGCTATATTATTATGATGCTCTAAATCTCCTTTCATTTGACCTTTACATCATTTTGATTTATTTATATTAACTTACTTTAACTTATCTCTCTTCAATTTTCTGATACAATTATTTAATGTTAAAATAAAAAAATAATTTACAATACTTATTTAATTTGCAAATTCAACTTAATTCCAATTGATATATGATAGAGATGAAACGAACTTCAGTATTTTTGACTTAACGAGCTTTATCTAATTCAATATTTGTTTTTTAAAAGCTTAAGTATTTTTCATTTATGTTGACATGCTTTACAATAATTCATTTAGTACCTAATATGATAAGTATTGAAATTACACTCGATCTTCTTAGTTTTTTTGAATGTCAATTTCCATAACATTTTTCTCACTTATATAAAATTTTCACTTTGATATCGTTGAATCGCAATGCAACTTAAAATCTCATCTCATTTGACTTACCCATTTCTTTCATTTGATTATATTACATTATTCTAGTTATATTATTTCAAAATTATTATAATTTTACTTAATACCCAAATGATAATTTATTTTTTATGCTTATTTATTTTGACAGTTAGTAATAATTATAATCAAAGTCAATTTTATATATCCAAAAAAATATTCCTCTTTAGTTTTCCAAAAATATTTTATTTTCTATGGTTTTGGTATGTTTTAGTAAATATTTTATTACATAATATTCATTTGGTTAGATTATATTTCTTCAATTTATCTCACATTATCATTAATAAAGTTTTACTTAATAATAGAATAATACTTTTTTATTATTTATGATCATTTAATTTGATAACGCAATGTAATTCCAAAAAAGGTATGACCAAGTTGAAAAGAAATCTTTCTCCACAACACTATCAGGTCTATCAAATTAAATATTTACTTCTATATTCTTAAATGTTTTATTTTTTGTTAATTTGCCACATTTTAGTTGACATATTAATAGTCATGATCTTTAATGCATTTGATGTTGTAGAGCAACTTCCCATTATAATTTATCTCATTAATTTAAATAGTTTGATTTGATGGTAATATATTATTAAGCAACTCTAATTCTTTTCTTTAATGACCTTTTAATACATTGATTTGGTCGAATTATATTTCTTCAATTTTCTCATTATTGTTTTATTATATATTCACTTAATCTTAAAATAATAATTTATTATCATTTGTGCTTCTTTACTTTTTTGAAATTCTATAATTTTGAATGTAGTGAAATCATGATGAAACAAAAGTTGTTTGACTCATCTTGACAACAAGCTCAATACATTTAAATATTAATTTTTTGACTTTTAAATATTTTACTTTTTGTTGGATTGGAATTCTTCATGAGATATTTTGATTCTCGCATGATTTATTAATTGAGGATGTTAGACTTGATCTCATTTTTATCTGGGAATGAAACTTTCCTAAACAATTTATCTAATTTCATTGAAGTTTTTCTTTTAACTTAATTATATAATTATATAACTATAAATCTCCTCTTGTGTGCTTTTGATCACCTTGATTTTGTTATACTATATTGCATGAATTTATCTAATTTAAACATTCTTGTATTTTAACTTAATATTAAAAAATAATCATTTTTGTTTCAGCTTTTGTAATTTTGAAATTTGTAGAAATTTTAAATAATGTTTGATCAAGAGAAAACAAATGTTGGACTCATTTTGATGAGCTTTCTCAAATTTAAGCTTTAATTGGAAAAGTTTACATATTTCATTTTCTATGACTTTCACATACTTTAAATACTTCAAGGATTCCACATTTGACAACCTTAGCATCATCTCAAAACTCAATTTTTTTAATATAATTTCCTATTGCTTCAAATACTTTATTTTGTTTTAATTATATTACTATGAAATTCTAATTATTCTGTCTTTTTTCCTCAATATTGTTATGATTTTGTTGTATTTCTTTATATTTTTTAATTTTACAATTAATATATATTTACATATAATAAAGTAATTTGTTTTTTCTATTTTTGCTTGTTTATTTTATTAATGTGCAGTAATTTAAAACAAGGTTTTATCGAGGCCAAAAACTATCATTCGACTAGACTTGATGAGCTTTAACAAACTAGATATTAATTTTTTTATATTTTTTAGTATTTTAACTTTCATCATTTTAGCAAGCTTTTTTATATATTTTATACATACTTGATTTATTGATCAAGAATACTACACTTATTCTTATCTTTTTCATAGAATTAAACATTATTATACAATTTTTCTCATATCTAAATTTTTTTTTTATTTATATATAAACTAAGTAGAACTAAATCTCTTGTGTGCCATTTACAACACTTTTATTCACTTGTATTATATTGCTTCAACTTATCTCATTTTTGCTTTATTATATATTTACTTAATATTAAAATTATTATTATTATTAAGCTTATATTGTTTAGTAATTTAAGTAGTTTGACATTTGGTCAGAATAATAGAAAAAATGTCACTTAACTCTTTTGGAATAGTTGTGTCTAATTAAATATTCTTTTTTATTTTTTAAAATTTCATTTTCTAAGATTTTGGCTGTCTTTATATGAGATTTAAATTTCAACAAAATTTGATAAACAAAGATATTACTCTCAATCTCATTATTTTTTACAATAATTGTTTTTTAATAATTTATCTTATTTCTAAAAATATTTCACTTTAATTTTTTATATTACTTTAAACTCTAATTCTATTATTGTGACCATTATATTGTTGTGATTTATTTATTTAAACTATTTTAATTTACCTATCTTTTGCATTATTATATGTTTATTTAATAATAAAAAAATTACCATTATTTATGTTTTCAAAATAATTCATAACAATTCTTAACGAGGTCTGATTAAGATGAAACCAAATGTTGTTCGACTGATCTCGATGTGCTCCATTGAATTGAATATTTATTCATTTATTTTTAAATAATTTTTATTATTTTGACACATTTTACAAGTCAATTTCATTTATTTTTTATCTAAGAATAATTGATTCTATATACTATCTCCTTAGTCTCTTTGTGTGAATGTTTCCCATATAACTTATCTAATTTCTACAAATCTTTCCATTTATTTTAGTTGTGCTATAATGTTACCCAAAATCTCATCTTATGCAACATTTACATGGTGTTACTTTCGTTACATTGCATTGCATCGATTTATTTCATTTTTATAGTTATTATATATTTTTTGAATTTTAAAACAATAATTTGTTATTATTTTATTCTTATTTATTATTATAATGCATAGTAATTAAAAATGTTTTCTATTTTAAATGAAGTAAATTTTGTTAGTCTTGTCTTGATGAGCTCTATCTAGATAGACATTCATATTTATTTTTGAAATATTTTTATTTTCCCTAATATTATCAAAATATGTCACAGTTGATCTTCTTACAATTAAGCTTTCTAAGGCAACTTTCTCATTTCCTCAAATTTTTTTTTATTTGGTTATATTATATGTTACCCCTAATCTTCTAATGTGAGACCTCTGCAATATTTTGATTTGTTTATATTAGATTACTTCAATTTATCTCATTTTTGATTCGATATATCTTTAATTAAAATTTAAAATAATATGCTTTTATTATTTTAACATATTTACTTTTGTAATTCCCCATAATTCCAAATGAGAATTGATCAAGATGAAACAAACATCATTAGATTTATCATAATTAGCTCTAACCGATTAAATTAAAGATTATTACATTTGATTTCTTTTCTTAAATTTTAGGAATTTTAAGAGATATTTTAGTTTGTACTTACTTTGATTATCGATGATGTTACACTCGATCTAATTAATGTCTTGGAATCCTCCTCTAATGTGACATTTACATTGTATCACTTTGGATACATTACATTGCTTCAATTTATGTTATTTTAGATTTAGTATATATGTAATTATTAAAGTAATTTATTTTTAATCTTTTTATTTACTAAATATAGTAATTCATTATAGTTTCACATTTGGTTAGATCAAGATGAAACAGTGTCATTTCACATATATCAAAGAGCTTTGTCCAATTAAATTTCATTTATATATTGTTAAATAAATTAGTTTCAATAGTTTTGGAATGTTTCATGAAACATTTTAATTCTTGCCTAATTGGATGATTTAGGATGCTATGCTTGATCTCCATTTAGTTTAAGAATACTACTTCCCCATACAAATTATCTTATTTATTAAAATTTTGCCCTTTGTATTTGTTTTATTAATAAGAAATAATAATTCTTCTTTATGTTACCTCTAAATCACTTATATTTTATTAAATTATATTACATATGGTTATCTTATATTATTTTTAATATAAGTATTCTTAATATTAAAATAAAAATATTTTTTATTTATGTTTATTAACTTTAATAGTTCATAAAAATTTGAAATGTAAAGATGAAAAAATCATCATCGGATACGACTCAACAAACTAAATCTAATTTATTATTTATATGTACTTCTTTTAAAATCTTTTTTCTTAGGTTTTTTATAAGCTTTATAAAATATTTCAATTCATAATTTATTTGATGATTGATAACATTACACTTTATATTCTTTGTATCTTAAAGTCTGTCTTTTCTATATAATTTATGTCTTTTATAAAATGTTTCACCTTGATTTGGTTATTAATTATTTAACATTATCTTTTTTTGCGGGACTTTTATAATGCTTGGACCAATTTATGTTACATTGTTTTAATCCATCTCATTTTGTATTGGTAATGTTATCTTAAATTAAAAAAAAAATAATTCTTGTTATTTATTATTACTTAATGCAGTAATTCAAAGTAATTCCAAACGAGCTCTATTGGCGTTGAAACAAATTTTGTTAGCTATATTTTGATTAGCTATATCCCAAAAAATAGTCATTTTTGTATTTTGAACGAGTTTTACTTCAATGGTTTAGGCAAGCATTTTGAGAGTATTTTATTCTTTCCAAATTCATTGAAAAAAGTTACACTTAACTCCTTAGTATCTTAGAGTACAACATCATCAAATAATTTATCTCATTTTTTTAAAAATTTTATTTTAAATTTTTTTGTATTACTATATAACTCCAAAGCTTTTCTTATGTGGCATCTATAATGGATTCATTTGGAAATAATATATTGATTGAATTTTTATAAATTTAGCTTTCATATATATATTTGCTTAGTATGACAATAATAATGTATTACTATGTGTGCATATTTTATTGGGTAATTAATTGCTTTTCTAATCAAGTTTTGATCAAGACAAAATAATTATTGTTGGATTCATCTCGATATGTACTATTTAATTATGCACAAATAAATATTGTTGGCTCCCTTTAAGAGATATCTCAATTGGTACTTGACTTAATGATTAAGAATGTTGTAATAGATCTTATTAATATCCTAGAATGCAATTTTCCCTGAAAAGTTTAACTCAGTTCTTCAAAATGTTTTCTCTATTATGGTTACATTACCATGAAACTTTCCCACAAAATGTGCCTTTTCTTATACTTTTTTGCATTGATTTTATCTTGTGATTGTGTAACTCTAAATCTCTTTAAAGTAGCCTCTATTTCGCTTTGATTTAGTTGATCACACTGCTTCAATTTTTCTCATTCCAACATTAATATATATTCATTTAAGTTTGAAATTATAATTTTTTAATATTTATTCTTATATAAATTTGTGATTTATTTTAATTCAAAATGATGTCAAATCGATATGTAACAAGCACTGTTGGACTAGTCTTAACAATCTCTATCATATTAAAAATTAATTTTTATAATTTTTTTATTTTATTTTAATAGGTTTTGGCATTTATTAGAAAAAACTTTTATTTGTACCATTTTTGTAAATTCTCTCTCATATAATTTAGAATATAACTTTTCTATCCAATTTACATTATTTCCAAATGTTGTACTTTTCTTTTTGATATATTACTATATAACTATACATCTCCACTGATGTGAACTTTCATTATTTTTTTATTATATTAAGTTACATCAATTTGTATCATTTGAACTTTATTATATTTTTAATATATATTAAAAATAGCGTATTATTATTTATATTTCCATAAATTAGAGTATTAAAAGTGAGTTCTATTGAAGTTGAAAAAAGCATCATTTAATTGATATCAATGAGCTATTTCAAATTAAAAATTTATTTTTATATTTTAAATAATTTTTCCCACAGATTTTGTAAGATTTACATTTTATTTTAATTCATACCTTAATTGATGACGGAGAATATTACCTATGACCATCTTTTTATTTCAACATAAAACATTTATCTAAACGTTTTCATATTTTATCATATTTTAACCCTTAGAAGAGTTTGATTTGATTAGATTAAGTTTTTTTAATTAAAAAATTTTTATCTTTAATATTTATTTACATAATAATAAATAAAAATTTATTATTATTTATAATTTTTTTATAATTATAAATATTTTCAATCATGGTCTTGTTGAGCTAAACAAATGTTTTTGTGCCAATTTTAACAGGCATTACATAATTAAATATTAATTTTTTATTTCAAATATTTTAATTTACCAAATTTTTTCTATACTTTATGAGAAATTTTTATTTGCACCTAAGTTTAGAATTGAGGATATTGAACTTCATCTCCTAAATATCTTGCAAAGCAATATTCAAAACAATATAACTCATTTCCATAAATTTTTATTTTTATTTAGTTTCATAGCTACGTTCACTAATTCACCTCTCTTAATAACTTCGATATATTATTTATATAAAAATTTAATTTACTGTTATTTATTTTTATTGACATTTTTTTTTCTTACTAGTTCCAAATGAGGCTCAATTTAGAAGAATAAATGGCATTAGCTCAACTCAATGAGCTTTATCTAATTAAATATTACCTATATATTTTTAAATGTTCATTTTCTATGGTTTTCTTAAGCTTTATGAGACATCTAATTTGTCCATAATTTTGTAATCAAAGATGTTACATATGATATCTTTTGTACCTTTGAGTGCAAAATTATAGCATAGTTTCAATTACATCTTCAAATATTGGCTTTGATTTCTTTTGGTTAATATGTTACTCTAAATCTTCTATCTTGCAACATGCACATCTCTTTAATTTAGTTATATTTATTTTTCCCAATTTTTATTATTTTAACTTTAATATATATTTGATTAATATTAAAAAATATTATTTTTTATGTGTATTTACTTTGGAATTCTATTGTATTTCCATAATATGTTTAATTATGGTGAAATTATCTTGGTTAGACTCATTTTGATATGTTCTATCAAGTTAAATATTTATTTCAATATTTTTAAATATTTATTTTCCATAGTTTGGCATACTTTATGATGCTTTTTTGTTTATAACATATGCAACAATCAAAGATATTACATTAAATCTTTCTAGTGTATTAAAATTAAGCACTCTTGTATAATTTATCTCTTTTCTCAAATGTTTTGCTTAGATATTGTTAGACTATAATGTAACTCTAAATCTATTCTTGTGAGACCTTAACATCGTGTTGGCATTATTTTGTTACATTCATTAATTTACAACATTTCAACTTTAATAATAATTTATTTAACATTAAAATAATAATTTATTTTTATTTGCACTTATTTATTTTAGTAATTAAAGGTAATTCTGAATGTGGAATGATTAAGACAAAACAAATGTTGTTGCAACTGTCATGATGTGTTCTATTTAATTAAATATTAAATTTTATATTTCTAATTATTTATTTTTTAGCATGCAATTTATGTGACATTTTGATTCATTCTTAAATTCATAATTGAATGCGTTAAACCTGATCGCCCCTGGTATCTTTCAATGTAGCCTTGCAATAAACTTTTTCATATTCGTTCAATTGTTTGTCCTGATTTTGTTATATTACTATTTTAACTAAAAAACTTTTCTCGTGTAATGTTTATATCATTTTTGTTGGATTATATACATTTATTCAATTTATCTCTTATGAATTTTAACATATATTAACTTCATATTAAAAAAATACTTTATTATTATTTATGCATATTTACTTTAATAATTTGCATTAATTTGAAAAGTTGTTTGATCATGATGAAATAGAAGATGTTTGACTCTTCTCGATGAGGTCTATCAAATTAAATATTTACTTTTTTATTTTAAAATTTTTTTATTTCTAATGTTTCTACACATTCTATAAGATAATTGTATTCATACCTCAATTGATAATCAACGAAGCTACTTATGATTGCCTTAGTGTCCTATAATATAGCTTTTTAATACAATTAATTCCATTTTTTTCAAATTTTTTAGTTTGATTTCTTTTTCACCACTTAATTATATATCTCTTCTTATGCAACTTTAACACCACATTTTTTGTACTACATTGGTTCAATTTATCTTATTTTAGCTTTAATATATATTCACTTAACATTTAAATAATAATATAGTTTTATTTATACTACTTTATAAAGGTAACCAAGATAATTTTTGACGTGGTCTGATTAGGAAGAAAGGTAGTTTGTCTGACTCATCTCAATCAACTTTTACCAATTTATTATTCATTTTTAGGTATTATAATATTTTTTCTTAAATTTTTATTTCTACTTGATTTCGTGATTGATGTGATTATACACAATACTTTAATATCCTAAAATGCAATTTTCTAACAAAAAATATTTTTTTAATTAAAATTATTTTATCTTGGATATTTAATTATTTAAAATTAAAATTAAAATCATGTCTAAGCAAGATGAAAGAAATGTCATTGGACTTGTCTTGCATAGTTCTATCAGATTAAATGTTAATTTTTAAATTTCTAAAATTTTTTCAAAGGTTTTTACATATATAATGAGATACTTTAATTTGCACCCAATTTGATGATTGAATATATCTTTAGTATATTGTAATGCAAAACTTTAGTTTCATAGAACTCATTTCAAATTTTTCATATTGTATTTTCTATGCTACTATGTATCTTCAAATAATCTCTTAAGTGACTTTCAAATCATTTTGCTTTTGTTTTACTAAAAAACAACAAATTATCTTCTTGATATTAATATAAATTTATTTAATATAATGATAATAAATTATTAATATTGGTATTATATTTCCTTTTTTTGTAGTGATTCAAATAGATGTCTAATTGAAATTAAAAAACCTTGATTAGTTCATCTTAATGAATTCTATCCAATTAAATAATTATTTTTACTATATCTATTATTTATTTGAAAGGTTTTGTACATTTCACAAGTCCTTCGATTACTACTTGACTTGACAACCTAAAATGTTACACGCAATCTTGTTATTTAGTTGGAGTGCAACTTTTGAGTATAATTATTTATCTCATTTGTTAAAAGTTTTGGCTTTAATTTTATGATAATACTAGGAAACTCTACTACACCTCTCATGTTACCTTTATATCTCTTTAATTTTGTTATATTACAATTTTAATTAACCTCATTTCAACTTTGAAATATATTTGATTAATATTAAAATAAAATCTATTATTTTCTAGGCTTATGTTTTTTTTAATTCATCCTAGTTTCATCAATGTTCCACCAAAATGAATGAAATGTCATCAGACTCGTCTACACAAGCTCTATCCAATATCATTTTCCTATTTTTATTTTTAAATATTTAATTGTTCATGGTTTCAACAATGTTTTCAACACATTATGATTTATATATTTTTTATTGTCAATGACGTAGACACGTCTCCTCAATATATTATATTGCAACTTTTCCACACAATGTTTCACATTTTTTTAAAATTTTTGACTTAATTTTTTTTTATTTTTATGTAAGGCAAAATCTGTTCTTACTTTACCTTTATATTTCTTTGACATGTTTTTAGTATATTATGCTTATTTATCTCTTCTTAGTATTAATATTTATTGATGTAATATTAAAATAATTATTTTTATTATTGACACTTAATGTGTTAATTATTTACATTGTTCAATCAAGAAGAAATAAATGTTATTAGACTCATTGCAATGAGTTATATCTATTTATTTTATTATTTATTTTTTGAATATTTTTGTTTTTTTCTTAAATTTTACATGTTTTAAGAGGCATTTTTATTCTCACTTGATTTGATGATTGATGTTGGTCAACTCAATGTCATTAGTATCTTGGACAAGAACTCTCCCACACAATTTACATAAATTCCAAAGTGATGTTTATAATTCCATTATTTGGTTATATTAACTTTCTTTAATCTATCTCATGTAGTTTTAATTAATATTTATTTTTTTAAATATTTATGAATATTTTATATTTAAGGGTAATGACAACTTTTATGAGCGACTTTTGCTCTTACCAAACCTGATGATCTACTTTGTTACACATTTTCTCTTTTATATCTTGGAATGTAGCTTTCCCACACAATTTATTGCATTTATTCAAAAAAATTTTTTCCTTTGGATACCATTCGGTTAAACTCTTAATCATTTCTAGTGTGACCTTTACCTTGCATTGATTTGGTAACTCTATCTTCTTTTAAATAATTAATTTTTATTTTTGAAATATATTATATAAAATTAATGATAATGTTTTTTTATTTTTATTATTAAAATTCTTAGTAATTCAAACCTTGGTCTGATAGAGATGAACAAACATTATTTGATATGTTTTAATGAGCACTTTCTAATTTAATATTTATTTCTATATTTTAAAATACTTTGATATGTTTGTATGCTTTATGAGATATTTCATTTTATACATGATTTTTTAATAGAGGAGGCTACACAGGATCCATTTAATACCATGCAACATAATAACCTTTGCTTCTTTACATGATAGTTTATTTCATACATAATTTTACAATTGATGATGCTACATGTAATATTCTTAAAATTAAAATAATATTTTTTTATTATTTTTGCTCATTTTTTTGTAACATTTTGCAATTCTGATTTTTCATCGAGCCAAAAGAAATGTCATTGTACTCATCTAAATGAGTTTATCCCATTAAATATTAATTTGTACATTTGTAAAAATTTTATTTCTTAAGATTTTGGAATAATATTTCAAATATTTCTGTTCATACCTAATCTTATGATCACAGGTGTTACACTCTATCGCTTTAATATCTTGGAATGAAACCTTTCTTTATAATTTATCTTATTTTTTAAAAGTTTTACATTCGATTTACGAATATTCTATGTAATTGAAAATCTCATCTCGCGTGTCATTAATTTTTCTTTGATTTTTGATAATTACATTGCCTCAAATGGATAGAGTTTATAAAAAATTTCTCATATCAATTTTATTTGATTTATCAAATAATAATAATAATTGCAAAAGCTATATAGTATCTAAAATAACAATAAATCCATAAACACAATTTTAACATAGTGAAGTCTGCAAAGCGTCAACATAAATAAATATACAATATTCAAAAGATATCACAATTAGCACTACCTTTTAATATAACAAAAACCATAATTTTACCATTAGTTCATGAAGCATTAGAAAAAAACCACAACTTTAGCTGTGCTTATCAAAATATAGGTATAAACTCATGCATCAATAAATCAACTCAAAGATAATCATCCGTATGGTTATTAAGCACATAAAAATATCATAATGAACTAAAAAATAAAAGGTCAAACTTGATTTTAACTAAGTTTTCAATTCCTTTGGTTTCTTAGTCTTTGACCTATAGTATAAGTATGTAATGAGCATTAAAACCAAACATGTACATTTTTATTTAATAAAAAAATGAGATAAAATATGACAATACGATAAGTGTTTTAAAAGAATAATAAATAATATTAATTAAGTCCTTATTATAATCATCTAATGATGTATATAAAATAAATAAGAAGAAAGATGATATTGGGATACAAAAAGATGTATTTTAATGCAAGAGCATATGTTGAAGATGTAGATATATATAAATTAATCTACACAAAAAATGATGTACAATTACAACTTCTAATTATATACATGTTTAAACATCCCTCTAGCCATGTTTTCAACAACGAAGTGCAAATGAAATGTTTTCAACAAATGTTTCGCTTGTGTTATGATGTACTATTTTGCGTAAATTTTTGTTTAATTTCAATTCACATATATGAGTTTTAATATTAAAATAACAATTCAATATTATTTTTATTTGTTTACATTAGTAACTAGCACAATTCAAATCGGGGTCGCATCAAGGTAGAATAATCAACATTGAACTTATCTTGATTAACTCTATCTAATTTAATATTAATTTTTATATTTTTTAGGAAATTTTTTTATTTTTTTTGAGTTTTTTTAATTTGTGTTGGATTAGACAATCAAGAATATTTCTCTCTATTTTCTTAATGTCTTGGAATAGAAAATTCCTATAAAAGTTGTCTCATTTAATAAAGTTCCTTGCATGGATTTGGTTATTTGATTGTGTAACTATATATCTTCACTTATGTGACCTTTACAACAACTTGATTTAATAATATTATATTTCGTCAACTTATGCAGTCTTAGCTTTGATAAATATTTAGATATTCTACCTGGATCTTGTAGAACTTCAAACGATCATATCATCAACGAGCTCTATCTAATCTAAGTTTCACATCTTATTTTTAAATATACATTTTCTAGTGTTTTTGCATCATCTATGAGACATTTTAATTTCTAAATGAATTCATGATTAAGGAATTTTGACTCGATCAACTTAACATTTTTTAACACAACTTTTCAATGATATTTTTTCTTATTTTCATGACATTGTTTTTATTGAATTGGTTATATTGTCATGAAACTCTAATCATCTTCCCATGTGACCCTTACATTATTTTTATTTGGTTAAATTAAATTGAATAAATTTATCCCATTTTAATTTTAATATATGTTTCCATAATATTAAAATATCAATGTTTTTGGAACAATTTGGTAATGTGTAGTAATTCTAAATGTTGCTCAATCAACATGAAAAAAGTTTCATTGGGCTCATTTTGATAAGCAATATCCATTAAAATACTCATATCCATATTTTTAAAACAATTTATTCTTATTGGATTTTATGCACTTTATGAACCATTTTGATTTATACCAAAATTATTGAACAAAAAGTTTTACTTGCTCACTAGTGTATTGAAATATAATTTTCCCTTATAAATTATTTCTTTTCTTAAAATATTTTCTTTGGTTTATTTATATTACAATGTAACAAAAAAGTTTCTCTCACATAGCCATTAAATTTTTTTGAATTCATAATATTATATTACTTCAATTTGTGACATTTTGGCTTTAATATATTTTTATAATATTAAATTAAGTTTTTTTTTATGCTTATGTACTTTAGTAATTTAGTGTAATTCCAAATGAGGAAAAACAAATGTTGGTAGATTCCTTTTGTTGAGCTCTATTCTATTAAATAATCTATTTTATTTTTTAAAAATATTTTTGGGGTTTTTGCAAAATAATTTTGACAAATATTACTTGTAACACGAAATCTTCTATCATGTGTTGTTCACATTACTTTTATTTAGTTGTATTAATTTATTTCAACTTATCTTATTTAAGCTCTAATATATATATATATATATTAAAAGAATATTTTATTTTTATTTGGGTTTATCTATCTTTGTAATGCATTGTAATTATAAAAAATTATTGGCTTCACTAGACGTTTTGATTAGCACCAAATTTGAGCATTGAGCATCTTACATCCAACAACCTTATACATGGAATGCAACTTTGTTGTACATCTTTCCCAATATTTTCAATTTTTTCACTTTGATTTGGTTACATCAGCATAGAACTTTAAATGCTTCTTCATGTGACCTTTGCTTTACTTTGACTTATTTTTGTTATATTTCATCAATTTATCATATTTCAACTTTAATATATATATTTAGCTAAATTTAAAATGATAAATGATTACTCCCTACACAAATTTTATATATCAATTTACAACAATTCAAATAATATCCAATCTAGTTGAAATAAATATAGTTTTACTATTCTCAATTAGCTCTATGAAATAAAATATTTTTTTTATGTTTTCAAATATTTTTTATAGGGATTTGATATGCTTTTCGAGAATTTTCATACATGCCATATTTGACACCCGATGGTGCTACATTTCATATCCTTAGTGTCTTTAAATGCAGACTTATTTTATAATTTATTTTTTTTTCAAAACTTTTCATAGATTTGATAAGGTTAATATGTAGCTCTAAATCTCCTATTGTGTGATAAGTACATAACTTTGATTTGGATTTTTATATTCCTTATAGGTTATCAAATTTTTAGCTTTAAAATCTACTTACATTATATTTAAATAATAACTTCTTATTCTTTATGCTTATTATTATTGATAATTTCTAGTTTTTCTCAACTAGATTTGATCATGATAAAGGACCTGACATTGGACTCATCTTGATTAGTTTTATCTAATTAAATATTTTTTTTCTATATTTCAATAAACTTTTCATAATACTTATGCATACTTTATGAGACATTTTGAATTTTACCTTATTTGATGATTGAGGGGTTACAATCAACATCCTCATTTTCTTGGTATGCAATTCTCATATACTTTATATAATTTCCTTAATTTTTCTTACCCTTTTGATTTTGCTACAGTGGAATAATTATTCTCCTCTAGTATGACCATTACATTGTTGTTATTTTGTTATATTATAAAGTATTAATCAATCTTGTTTAAACTTGAACATATATTAACTTAATAATAAAATAATAATTTGATTATTTTTGCTCATTTATTTTTGTGATTCATATTGATTTCAAAAGATGCTAGAGTGAAATGAAATGAACATTATTAGGCCCATCTCAATGAGGTCAACTTAATTTAATATTCATTTTTAGTGTTCGAAATATTTTATTTCTAGGATTTTGAAATAGTTTTTGAGATATTTTGATCCATACATGATGTGATTATTAAGAAAGTTTCACTCATTTTTGTTATTATGTTTTAACACAAAATTCAAATATAATTCATCGAATTTATCCAAATTATTTTTTTATTTGTTTATATTACTGTGAACACTTATTCTTTTCTAGTTTATCCTTTACATCACTATGAATTTATTTGATTACATTGCTTCAAGTTATCTCATTCTTGTTTTGATATACGTTTGCTTAATACTAGAACAATAATAAATTATTGTTTAAGCTTATTGACATAATAATTCATAGTAATTCATTATGAGGTTATGTAAAGATCATAAGGGACATCTTAGACCATCATAATGAACTCTACCCACTTTAATATTCATTCTTTATTTTTAGTTTTATAATTTTATAGGGTTTTGGCAATTTACAAGACATTTGGGCTTGTACCTAATTTTACAATCCACGACATTACACTTGATCTCATCTTTATCTTCGGATGCAAATTTGACATATAATTTATTTATTATTTATAAAGTTTTTCATTTGATATAGTTATAGTATTTTGTTAGTCGAAATCTTCTCTTGTGCGACATTTACACAACTATAATTTTGTTATACAATTTTGATTTTGTTTATCATAGTTCGCATTTAATGTATATTTATTCAATATTAATAAGTTATAATTTCTTATTATTATTTAGTATTATTTATTATTATTTATTATGTGATTTATAATTGTTCCGAAAGTGGTTTGATAGAGAAGAAAAAATTTCGTTAGACTCATCTCAATGATCATTACACAAAATAAACTTTTTTACGTTTTTAAATATTATTTTATTTAATTACTTATTTTATGAGACATTTAAATTCGAGGTAGCAATGATGAAAGAGTGAGTAAGTAGGGAATGAATTTAGTAGCAGGAGAGTTAGTGTGTACAAAGAAACTAGGAGACTATGTAAGACAATGATTGTAGGAAGAACTATGAGTGATAGTCTTATATAGAGAAAAGAAAGGAAGATGAGATGAAGAGAAGAGATAAATGGGGACTAAGTTAGAAATGGGAAAAAATTAGGGAGGAAAGGAGTGATAAATAGTTCAGTGATGGAAATGAAGTAGATAGGGTTGATTTTGTGGTTAAAGAAAGAGACCAAAGTGAGAAAGTATGAGATCAAGAAAACATAAAAGTGACAAGGGTCATAAATGGAATTGTTAGAGCATGAAGGGAATATGGAGATGACAAAGATAGTAAGGGTGAGAGAGAAGTTGGAGGCGGCATTGGAATAACTTATAAAAATATAAGAGGAGAGAGAGATGAAGTGTCTAAAGGTCTAAAACATTTAGAGATATGGCTAAAGAAATGGAGAGTGAAAGAATAAGAGTGGTAAAGGGGGAAAGTATTTAAGTTAAAGATAAAAACAAAGCATGAATGTGAAGGGATAATAAAGGCGAGAAAACAAAGCAAAGGAGAGATAACAGAGAAAATTAGAGGGTGAAGAGAGTAAAGAAATGAGTGAGAGCATATAAATGATGGAAGAGAAGCTAGAAAGAGAGATTTATGGATAGAAAGTGGGAGAGAGAATGGAGAGGAATAAAAAGAGTGATATAGAGATTGAGTCATAGAGACAAAGAAATATAAAACGTGAGAGGGTTTCATAAATGTTGAGAAGGCATGGAGAGGCAAAAAAGATGAAGAAATACAAAAAGTACACCTAAGCATCATAAAGGGATAATGGAAAGATAACAGCAAAGTGACATTGTGTAGGAATGAGGAGAGAGAAGGTAAGTGGAGGAGGATGAGAGATACATAAGATGGACGAGGGAGATATTAGAAAATGAGAAGGAAGTGTCAAAAAAATATGGTTGTGATAAGGAAGGTAAATATATAGATATAGAAACCACAATAAAGAGTTAACAAAGTGGGAAACCAAGAAATTGCAAAAGTCAATTGTGACAGATGGGGACATAGAACAAAGAAAGTCATAAAAGTGGGAGAAATCATGATAAAAATATAGAAATGATCAAAAGTGAAGATAGAGGGAGATGTTGAGCAAGAGACAATAAGAAAGGCTTAAATGTAGTTAAGAGATTATATGAGCAAGAAAAAAGTGGTGCAGAATAAAGTGAGATATAGTAGAGTAAGAAAACTTAAGTGAATAAGGAGAATGTTTAGAAGAGTGAGAGCAAGAGATTGCATTGTAAGAGAGAGTGAACAACCATATAGAGAAGGGAAGTCAAAAATAATAAATTAGTTTAACATTAGGGAGGACAAACATTATGCAGAAAGACATATAAAAAGATATAAAGAGACGTGGTATAGCACATACTACAAGAGAGTTAGAAATCGATAGAAGGACATGAACTCGTTAACAATGAGAGATACATACAATAGTGAGATGAGGAACAAAGAGTAAGACAATTGTGAAATATTATTATTTATTAGATGAGGGAAAAATTTTATTATTTTCTTTTGAAACTCCCTTGAAGAATTTTAATGCAATATGATTAAAATTGATTTTATTAACTATTTTAATTATTTTATAATAAAATCGATAATTTATTTTTCATTATTAATTAATATTGTATTATTTATTGTAAAAACTCATTAGACTTAGTTTTTGCATTTGGATCTTATGTGCTTAGTAGTTATCTATATAACTAATTCTTAATTCTGATAATGAAAATGAAGAATAATAAATAATTGTTAAAAGTAGTTTAAGTGTAAGAATAATAAATACTTTGTACTAATATTTTTAATGAAATTTATTATGAATTTGTTTCCTATAATTATCGATAATAATTACAATAATTCATTGTTATACTTATAATGATTGGTTTTAAAGAAAACACTTGTAATTATAATTACAAAATAAATTTCCATATTAGTATTTTATTTTCCTTGATTAATTATTAAATTCCTTATGTGATATAATTTAGTGATAATTGATTTATTAATATCATAAATAACATTTTTTAAATATTCACTATTTTAAGGTTCTTTATTATTATTATGATAATGTTGAAAAGCATTATTAGCTAACTATTACATCTTAGTAATAACTATAAATTCATAATTAATTACTTTTCATAAATGCTTTTTAAAACTATTACATAATTTCTTTTATATTATTAAGTTTTTTGTAGTAATAATTGACAAGATTAGAGGGATAAATAATAATTATTAACTTCAAATGTGATTAAAAGTAATAATGTAATTGAACATTATCTTAATTTTCGAAATTATTGAGAAAAATGCTCTAAATCAATCTTATGAGCCAATAAATTTTACTAATAACTAACAAAACAAAAGAGAGAATATTTTGAAAAAATCATATTATTCCTTAAGAAAAATTTTGATTAATAGAAATAAACAAAGAATATGGCTCAATCATTAATACCAGAAAGCAAGAAATAATAAGAATTTGATAAAGAATTAGAGGATTAGAAGAAAAAGAGGCAATGAATTTGTTGAAGACAAAAAAATAAAAAAAAAATATGTGTTGGAATTACAAAAGTAAAAAGAAAAACAACATATTGATAATATTTAATAATAAAAGATATTATCAAAAAGTTTTATTTTATTAAGAAAATATTTTCTATTATTTTTATAAATAAAATTATTAATTAATATTTTGAATGAGTAATAGATTTTTAGTTTTTATATGAATTGTAAAATAATTTGTATTAGTAATTATTAATACTCAAAATAATAAAATAATAAAAATTATTATTATTATTATTAGACCATTTTATTTTATTTAATTTATTTTTTTATTTAATAATATATTTAATATTTATTATAATCATAAATATAATAAATAGTAGAAATATTTCGTAATTAAAAATATTATTATTATGGAAAATAATAATTTTGAATAATTTGCTACATATAACAAGCATAAGATTTTAACAAAAGTTTTAATTTTTTGGTACTTCATTTAATGATTATGTTACACTCAATCTTATTCGTGTGTTGGAATACAACCTTTCAGTACAATTTATCTTATTTTTTTCAAGTGTTTTGATTTAATTTTGATATATTATTATGTAATACTAAATCTCCTCTCTTGTAACATTTATTTCACTTTAATTTAGTTATATTATATTACTTTAATTTAAGTTATTTATGTTTTAATATATATTTTATAAAAAATTAAATAAAAAATTTTCATTGTTTAAAAATACCTATTTTTATAATTCATAGTTGTTCTATAAGATGTTTAATAGAGATAAAATAAATTCTATTAAAAAATTTTTAATGAACTCTATCTAATTAAATATTAATTTTCGATTTTTTAAAGTCTTTTCAATTATTTTAAAAATATTTAGGAGTGATTTTGATTTGAACATAATTAGATGATGGAAGATGTTACACTCTAACTTCTTAGCATCTTCGAACACAACTTTTCTATAGGATTTATCATATTTTATTAAATTTCTTTTCTTTGATTCAGTTATATCACTATTTTACTCTATTCCTTTATTTTGTATGTCCTTTACATAAATTTTATTTCATTATTCATATTACTTCAATTTACATAACTTAATCAATAATTTATATTACAATAATATTGAAATAAGAATTTATTACTATTAAATTTTAATCATTTCAGCAATTCAGAATAATTTTCAAACACGCTGTTGTCAAGATTAAACAAACATCGATGGACTTATTTTTATGAGTTCTTTTTTATTAAATATTCATTTTTTATATTTCGAAATATTTTATTTTCTAATGTCTTTGAAAGAATTACATGATATTTTTATTTTTACCTTATCACATGATAGCAGAAGTTATGCTTGATCTATTTATTATCTTGTAACACAATTTCTTAATATAATTCATATCCTTTTTTTAAAAGCTTTACATTTTATTGGTTATATTACTATGACACTCTGATTCCCTTATCGTATAACCTCTACATTGCTTTTATTTAGTAATACAACACTACTTTAATTAGTCATATTTTAGATTTATTATATATTTCCAATTGTTTAAAATAACATGTTATTATTATTATTACTTATTTAAGTTTGTATTTACCAGCAGTTACAAAAAGGCTTAATGGAGATTAAAAAACATCATTGTACTCGTTTGAATGAGCATTATAAATTAAAAAATAATTTTCATGTTATTAGATCTCTTATTTTCAAAGCATTAAAATTAAACTTTAATAATTGGAACTTTCAGGGAGCAAAACAGAGAGGTTTAATGCAAAAAGTAGAGAGAGGTATAGAAAAAAGAGAAAAAGAGAGAAAAGAGCAAGGATAATGAAGATTGAGAATAAATAAAAATATTGAAAGAGAATAAAATGAGAGAAAGACAGCGATAAGGGAGAGAGAAGTTGAGTAGAAGACATTAACTAAGAATAAAGTTAAAATAATAAAGTTGTGACACAAATAATTAAACAAATTAACTAAGCAATGTTGTTAGAGTAATTCAATTTAATATGTTAATTAGTTGTAATACTAAATATCATTTAAATTCTATGAAAAATATAATGCTTTGGTTGATACTATTTGTTATACAGATAGTTTATGATAAGTGTTAATTATAAATTTAATATTTTTTAGTTACTTAGTATGATCTAAAATGTTAATTAAAATATATTTTAATGTTAGTAAATTATTTAACTTAAATTAATAACAAATTATATTTTTTTATAATGTTTATTTTAATTACATTATTTGGTATATTAAAAAACGAAAGCATATAAATTTCTAATTGTTATAATCATGAAGTTATTTTATATTTTATTGCAATAAATATAAATAAATAAAAATATTATTAATTATATTACAAACATAGAATGTATTATACATAATTTAATATGTTATAACATGATATATATATATTTAACTTTTAAAAATTATATTATTGAAACATAATTTAAATAGTAACATGATGTGTGAAATATTATATTAATGTTTGCAACTTGAGAAACTAGATATGAAAATAGTGATAGAGTCAGAAAACAAATAGGATAAAATGCATAATGAATATTTGCTTTTTAAACTTTATATATTAATTTCTTAAAATACATAGTATTTCATAATTATAATATTTGTGATATTTTTTATATGAAATTAAAATAATTTTTTATTGTAAAATATAAAATATAAAATAAGTTATTGCCCATCAATTGTTATAAAGAATGTTTGACATAGTTATACCTTTGTTCAAGTGAAATTGTTTTATAATAAAAGCTTAAAGTGTTATGGTAAATAAAAACATATATTTGATAATTTATAAAGAAATAATATTTTAATTTTATTGATAACTTTGTTGCATAAAAGATTATATACCTATTAATGTTGACACATCATTAAAACTAACTCACAATTATTAGAAAAAAGATTGCCATGAGAAATTATGTACTACACAACATGTTATGAAGCTGCCCAAATTAATATTGCCATTAGCAAATCATTGTTAACTTTTTTGTCCTAATTATATACATTATTACAATGCAATTTTTGTAGAACAAATATAAGAATTATAGATCTACTTCTATGACTAATTCTTGACATAATGAATGTTTTTAAAAATTTTATTTACTAGCATTTTTATGCACATTCAAAACTTATTTGAGTATTTATATTCCTTATTTTAATTTCATCACTATGCATAGTAAAAATAGCAAAAGAAAAAAACGTTAGACATTATTACAATATTAAAATAATATTATTTCTTCCTTAGTTAATAAATATAAAAGAATTAACATTTATTGTATCACAAACATATAATTATGTTTTGGGGCTCTTGCAATGATATGTCATAATAAACATTATAGATATGGTTTTTACTATTATGTTAGTAAATATATAACATAAATTAGAAGATAGAGATAAAATAATGGCACATAGAGAAGAGTTCAATGATAAAAAGAAGAGGGAATATTTACATTTTAAGCTATGTAAATTATTCTTCTTAAAAATAATATATAATATTAAAAATAATTACATTTTTGATATTATATTTCATATGGAAGAATTTCAATTTTCATTATCAGTTGTAAAATGAGATAAATAAAGTGAATTATTGCATATTAATTAATTAAAAGCTTATTTATTATAATTATATATGAATTGAAATATTATTGAAGTTTATTTTCAAAATTAGAAATTATTATGCAAATTAATAAACATATTTATTAGTTACTAAATGGTAGCATAATTAATTTTAATTATAATTTAAATGAGTAATAGATTTTATGTTCATTCATATTAAAATATTGTAATACCTCTTATAATCATGTATTTTTAAGAATTACTGTACATCAAATTAAATATTTATTAGAGAAGTAATAAAATAACTAAAAAATATTATACTCAAAGGAATTATATATAAAATATTTCAAATGAAATTTTACGTAAGAGCAACAAAAAGTGATAGATGAGAATGGGACAACAAAACAGAGGGAGAGTTAAAAAGAAGATAGATATCTAGACTAGAATGAGAGATTTAAAGAAAATCATAACCATTTCATAACAATAACACTAATAAATAATAACAAAAATGAAAATTATGAAATAAAGTATATAATTAAGTTATTTTTTAAAAAATATGATTGTATTATTAAAACAAACAAACTTTCATTAGAAAAATTACTGCTATGAATTTTTTTTGCAAAAAAGTCAACTACCAAATCTGTAGCACAAGCTTGCCTATTGTTAGAGCTCTAATTTTACCAATTGTTTTAATGTTGGTGTGGTCGCAATACACATTTTTCAAAAAAAAATATTTTCTTCACTATTATCCTAAATATAACAAATTTTGTATGATAATTTCTAAATTATCACTTGTATAAAATTTTTAAAAACAGTTTTTGTTTATTACAAATATTAGAATGCATACTAATTTAAATCATTTACTTATGTTTAATTAATAAGATATTATTTATATTATATCTTCCTAGAAAGTAGAAATTCATAGATAAATGTTTTTCTACTTAATAATAATTTTTAAAAATATATAGTCAAATATTTCAAAATTATGAAGCACAAAATATGAAACAAAACTTTTTATGAAATTTTTGCATTATAAATTTTTACCCACAGAATTGTGTACATTAAAAAATATAGAGCCTAAATATCAAAAATTATTTTTAATTATTCAACAAATGTATAATCACTTATGCATACTTTAGAACTGATATATCATAATGTATGTTAGGCATATGTTTGTATGACTTTTCTATTAAATATACAATAAAAATAATATAACTATGCATGAAACGTTATATGGATTCCTTTAACATGAGAGATTTCTTAGTTAATATTAATTGATGGAGTTAAAAAAGAGGCACTAGAGAGATAGAGATAAATATTATGAAAGAAAAGGATAGAGACTTGAAAGATTACGGACAAATGAGATGAAAATAGGGATATTAAGAGAAGAGATGATCGAACAGAAAGGTTATATTTACATTTTAAGCAATGTTTCTTTTAAATATATAGTAATACGAGATACTTATATTTGTCATATTAGTTTTTAGGTGAAAATTAAATATAATTGTTAATATTAACTATAAAATCTGATGTATAAAGTAAAATTAAAATTTAAATAAAAAATCTACAATATTATGACAAATACAAAAATATACAATAATTTGAAAAAAATACTTAAAATGTTATTTATAAATTTATTGCATAAGAAATTATGTCTATTAATGATAACTATTATGATAAATGGTATAAGCATGTGTTTTTAAGAATTCTAAAAAATAAATAGTATTATAGTAATAATAAAGTAACACAAAATATTCGACTAAAAGTTATTATATATAAATATTTTAAAAGATTTTTTAAGAGAATTTGAGAAAGAGAGAAAGAAGAAATGGGAAGAAAATAAGTGATGAGAGATTCAAGGAAGAGAAAGATTGAGTGGGGAATGATGGAAATAGGGCGAGAAGAGATAAGGGAAATTGAAGACGCTTAAGAAAAGAGTAGAAAGTGACGGAAACGTTATGCTAGAGAGAACATGTAGAAAGAGAAAAACTTAAGGAAAGTAACTATAAAAACATACTAACATGAAGAGAAGAGAGAGTTTGATAGTGGTTTTTGAAAGGAAGAGAGTTTAGAGAGATGATTATAATAGAGAGTAGATAGAGATGAGAAAATAGGGATAATGAGATTGAAAAAGATATAGGTGGCAAAATAGAGAGAGATATTGAGTAAAAAGTAAAAGTTCAGAGAGAGTGATATATATATATATATATAAAGGAGATAAAGAGAATAAATAACTAAATAAAAACGAGAGAAACGATGGAAGAGAGGGGATATAGGTGAGAGAAGGCTAAGGCAAGAGAATGAGATAATGATAAGAGGACAAATAAGAGAAGATAATAGGATAGAGAAGGAAGTTAGAGAGTGCGAGAGTTATGGTGGCAATTATAAAGCAATGAGAAGAATAATTCAATAAATACTATATCTTAATAATTTAATTGATAATATTTATTAATTTTTACATGATAATTACATATAATATAAAATAATATTTTAAAAAATAAAAATGAAAAGCTTTGTAGTTGTGTTTTCTTTTACTAATGTTTGAAATATATGTTGACTATTAGTTTAATTTTATTATTACAAAACGATGTACTTATAACTATCATACTTTGTTTTATTTGAAAAATTATGACTTTTATTTGAACAAAAAAATACAAAGTCTAAATTAAATTATCACACATTAATTATTATGAAGAACATTATAATAGTTATACATGTGTTGAAATATAATTAAATTTATATTCAAAATTTAAGATATTCTAGTTATAAAAATATATTTATAAATTTTAGAGAAATAATTTTTTAAATTCATTTATAATGTCATTGCATAGTAGTTATATGTGTATTAATATTCACATATTATAATATATGTATAAGTATGTATTTCTTATCTTTCTAATAAATAAATTAAGTAATTCTTTTATGGCAATAATAAGGTAACACATTAAAAATTCTACTAAAATGTATTATATAAAAAATTTATTAACAATTACTTGAAAAGATAATGATAGAAGGTGGTAAAATAGATAAAAGAAAAAAATGTAATGATGAGAGATATAATGAAGAGAGAGATAAGAAGGGAACTAAAGAAATTAGGAGAGTAGGGAGATATAAGTTTGGAAGAAGCTTGATAAAGAATAGAGGGAAGATAAAGGTAAATTAAAGTGAAAAAGTAGAAAGAGAAAGAGAGTAATAGAGAAGAAAGGATACATAGAGAAGCAAAAAGAGGGGAGTGAGATGGAGGGTTTTGGAAGGAAGGGAATAAAAGAGAGAGGTCAAGTGATCAGGTGTATTAAGTAGAAAAAAAGATAGGAATTAGAAGATAGAGGATGATATGATGGGAAAATATAGAGAGACATAAAATAAGAGAGAAGATAAGAAATAGAGAAAATAAATATAAGTGTGAAAAGGAGACAAATGAGAGAAGAGAAAGAAAAATGAGAGTAGAAAGAGATAGAGATGGGAGAGAGGAAAAGGTGTTCTAACTTATAGTATATATTAATATTTAATTATTAATCATGTATAATATTGAGTAATATTTAAGAAAAACAAAAAGTAAAACTTTTCTTGTCATGTGTTAATGTTGTTAATGTTTAAAATTTGTGTTGTTTTATAATTTAGTACTATTTTATTAATATGTGTATTCTTAAAAGTTAATTAAATTATAAATAGTATCACTTATTCTAATATATTATCTTCATATAAAATAGAATGGATAATAAATATTAATAATATTTCATAAAAATGACATAATTTTAGTTATCTTGTGTTTTATAATATACTATAATATTGAAAAGGATTACACACATTATTCGTATGTTACTATAAATTTATAATAATTTAAGTTCCTTTTTGTTAATATAAGTAATATTATATGCATTTAAAGTATATTAAAAAAATATTTTATTAAATCATACTAAGGGCCTTATTTAGTACTATGCTAAATGGTAACATTATAGTACAGTTATATCAATAAATAATTTCTAAATTAGAAATTATAAAATATCATATATAGTAACGTTATTTATTACTAAATATTAACATGTTATTATGTGCCACTCGCATTTATTTGAAAAACAAAAACTATGAACAAATATATGCAAGGGAACTTCTTATGATGTCCCCCATACCAATACCACTATCACTAAAGCATCGATAACAATTGAGTTCTAATGACGTGTAGTGTTATTGTGCACTTCTATGACTACTGCCTTGAAGATAATGAACATTTTTTTTTAAATTACATTAATTTGCAAGGGTGTACACCTTCAAAAATAAGTTTATATTCGTAATATATGTAGTAATATACTCCAGTGTCATTAACTTATTTATAAAAAATTAATAAAAATGTATGTATACTATACTTCTGTTTAAATTGAACATTCCCACATAATTCTAATATACTATCAATATGTGACATGAGATAGATAATAAATATAAATAAAATTTCATATTAATGATATCATTTTAGGTAGTTAATGTTTTATGATATTTTTAATTATACCAAAAAACAATTATACAAAATATTTACATATTGCTATAAAGGTATATCCATTGTAATTTACTATAGTTCAAACAAGTATTATGTATTAATAAGTAATCATTAAAATTGAAATTATAGAATGAAATTCATAATTGGTTTCTTATAGATATTTACATATTGTTTAAATCAAGTGCCATTTATTGGAAGCAATAATGCTTTGAAATAATGTATGGAAATTTATGACATCCAAAAAGGACACTAAACTGAGCATCATCTCTCAAGCATTCTTAAATGTGAATTTCTAATGACATATAATGTAATATTACTGATGTTGTTAAACATCCATAGAAGAGCTGGAAAATCAAAGTTGTGTAGTTATTATTTAGAAAATAACAAATAGTGAAAACATTTTCAACATTATCATTCATATAAACTTGCAAAATAATTATTTTTATTATATATGTCAGTTTATTTTGATATTAACATATCAATTATATGAAAATTTAAAAATATTATGTATATTTTTACTTTTATTAAAATAAATATTAATGAATAGGAATTATTGTCACAAAATTATAGAATTATAAATAAAGTAATTAAAATTTAATTCATTTTAAATATTAAAATATAAAAGAAAATGTTTTAATATAATTATTTTATAATGTTTTCTTTAATTAAATTATTTTGTAGGTTAAAAAAAATTAAAAACATATAAATTTTAAATTTTTTTAAGACTAAATATCTATTTTATCATAATAAATAAAAATAAATAAATTTATTGTTGTTTATTTCACAAGCACAGAATAACTTATGCATACTTTAATATGATATACCATAATATATGTAGATGGTATCATTTTTAAAATTATACTATTAATGTATAATTTAAATAATAAGGTAATGTATGAAATGTTATATTAATGTGTGTCATAAAGTAAACTAGATATGAAAACAGTGATAGAGAGAGAAAATAAAGAGGATAAAATGAAAAAATAAATTTTGTTTTATAAAATTTGTATATTAACTTTTTAAGATATATAGTAATGTAAAATAATAATTTTGATTATATTTAGTTTTACATGAAAAAATAACAATTTTTTTGTTATGAAAAAAGTAATATAAAACAAATTATTACTCATTAATTGTTATAAAGTTTGTTTGTCATAATTATACATGCATTCAAGTAAAATTGAAATTTATATTAAAAGTTCAAAGTATTATAATAAATAAAAAGATATATTTACTAATTTGTTAATAAATTATATTTTTTAATTTTTTTGCTAATTTATTTTGCATAGTAGATGATATATGAAGTGATATTAGCATATTATAACATGTGTTATAAACACATGCTTGTAATAATTGTAGTAAATTAACAAAAAAATTTCATTATATTAATATTAAAAAAATAAAACATTCGACTAAAATATATTATATTTAAAAAATTTTAAAAGATATTTAAAGTGACAATATCACAAACTGATAAAGGAGAAAGGCAAAGAAAATAAAATGATGATAAAAATATGGAGTGAGACTAAGATTGGAATGAAAGATATTGGGAGAGAAGGGAGTGAGTACACTAGAAGAAGAATGTCAAAAGGAATAGGGAGATGATAGAGGAAAACAATAGTGAAGATGTAGCAAGAGAAAGAGAGTATAGGAAAAAGATTTTAAAAAATAAATGCTGAGAAAGAAATTGTGCAACACATGGGCTTCTCAAGAGTTCACAAATTGCAATACTACTCCTAACCAAACATTTTTGACTTTGTAGAAACGTAGTGCTATAATTTTTGTGTAGCTACAGAACTATAGAAAAGCAATTAAATCATACTCTTGTTGTTATTGTCTCATAGATGAAGAGTTATTTAAAACATTTCTAAATTATCATGTGTATTTTTTTCTAAAATTATTTGTTCTTTAATAAATTTCTGATAATATATTCTAATATTATTGTATTATTTATATTAAATTGAAAAGAAATTATCAATATGATTATTGCACTTAAAGCAAATATTCATTATAAAAATTAATTACATTATGTTATAATTCTTAGAAATAAAATTAAAAATTATGTATTAGTTTTAAATAATAAAATCTATATTAAAGTGTACGACATCAGAGATTTCTAAATTCTTTATTATTGATAGACATAAAAGTGGATATGTTTGATGGATATAAGTGTATCATAATTGAGAAATACCATGGATATGTAGGAATGAAATAGAAACAAATAATAATAACAGGAGAAGAGAGATAATTGATTGAAGAGAAAGAGAAAAAGAGAGAAATGGGAGGCAAGATATATGTGATAGAGAGAATAAATATCATAGTGAAAGAAAAAGAGGAATAAGAAAATTAGGAGTGAGGCAGGAGAGAGGGTGAGGGGAAGACAGTGCGACAAAGACAAGTGACACAAATGTTAATTATAGATAACATTAAATATAATTAATATAAAAAAGACCTCAAAGGTTTAAAAGTATTTTAATGTATCACAAACATTTAAGTTTATGTTAAGCATTAATTGAAATATAAAAAAATGCCATAATAATATAAAATTTTAGATAGTTTATCTTTCATAATATATCATCATCATATCAAAAAAACATTTATGGGAAATGTACAAACTACTATAAATATAAATTAATTTTATTGTAACATATTAGATATAAGACATATTTTCATCTATTAAATTAAGTTAAATTTATTCTTTTATCATATTAGTTTAACTACACGTATTAATAATGAGCAAAAAGTATACTTATGTTATAAAGTTAATATTATTAAAAATTTACGAAAAGTTTATTATAAAATTTCATATATAAATAAAATTTAATTAATAATAATATGGTATTAAAGTAAAATGTGTTTCGTTAGAGAAATAAATGTATGAAAAACTATGTACAACATCAGGATAGCTTAAGAGTCACCCATTGTGTACAATTATCGTCCAAGTATGCTTAATTTTGACATTTAATAAGAACCATTGCTGCAATATAGTTTGGCCACACATCATAAGCACAACAAAAAATAGTACATTTTTGAATAATATAAGAAACTTAATAAACCATTTGAATTCATTTCTAAATTATCATGCATATAAAATTTGAAAAATAGTTTTATGTTTATTATATATGTCATAATGTATTCTAATACTAATAATTTATTTATGTTGAATTAATATAAAATTGTGTACATTATTATTTTGTTTAATGTAAACATTCATAAATATAAATTATTTCCATATAATAATATTTCTTATAAGTAAAAACCATTATCTATTAATTCTAAATAATAATTTTTTAGTTATGTAAAAGGTTAAACTAACATTAAATTGAAATTTCTTAATTTATATTACATTATGGAGCTAAGAAGAAGAAGAAGAAGAAGAAGAAGAGAAGAAGAAGAACTAGTTATGTTTTTAATATATTATTATTGTATTATAAATACTTTTTATGTTTCATTTTTTAAATATTATAGATATATAATAATTCTACTCTATTGTAATTGAAATATTTTATTTTATGCAAAATTAAATAATTTTGATGCTTTTTTATGTTTTATGAAGTGTTATATATAATATTAAATGAAAATCTAGTTAATATTAGAAATTAATTAATAATATATATATATAATAAAAAAAATTTAATGACTTAAAAAAATCAATATATTATTAAAATCAATTGTCATTTATAAGAAAAAGGAATAGTATGAAAAATATGGGCAACACAAGTCATTCTCTATAGCACACCTATACAAATATTGTGCTCACCCAAGCATATTTAACTTTTAAGTTGTATAAAAATCATGTGCTGTAAATCTTGTGTCATGGCACATGCGTGCAAAAGCTACGAACTAATACTTATGTGATTCTTCTCTTGAAAATAATGAATTGATTAGGAAATTTTTATATTATGAGGCATGCTCTCTTCAAACAAATATGTTAATTTTATTATATATATCATAATATATTCCAATATTGATACATTAAATATATTATGCTAATTAGATATTATTTATATTATTATTTCTCATAGAGTAAATGCTAAAACATAAAAGTTCTTCGACTAAGTTATAGTTCTTATAAATAAAAATTAAAATATATATTAATTATTAAAAAATAAATATTTTTTATTAGAAAAATATATATTAAAGAATGCAACAAGATTTATGTCATCGATAATCTAAATTGATGGTGGTAAAAGAAGACGTAATAGTGATGGAGGTGGACATGCTAGATGAAAAGGTCTTTAATAGGTAAGAGTAAGTACAAAGGAAAGTATTAATCAAAAGAGAAGTAAGGAGAAAAGAAAGAAAAACAAAGGAGGACAAAAAGGAGGCAACAAAAATAAAAAATCAAATGAAATGGTAAATAAATTGGGAAAATAAAACAAGATAGAAGAGAGACGATGAGGGGAACAAAGAGAGAGAGGACAAATAAGTGAATGACAATGGGAGAAGGAACAAAGTTAAAATAAGAGACTATTAAGATAAAGTGAAACAATCAAGAAATATAATTAAATAAAAGCCATCTCGAAATTATTTCGTTTATAATATTTTTCTAACTTTAATGTACTAAACATATAAAACATTAAATACTACTTAAAAAAATAAAAAAATTTAGAGTTTTATTTTACTTTAACATATTAGAAATTTTAAAGAGAAATGTCGACTATTAATTTATTATTGTTTCATTAGCACTTGTAATTTAAACAGTTAATGATATAACTAATTAAATCATTATTCAAAGATAATATCTTCATATGATATTATATAGATAATAAATATAAATAATATTTCATATTTTTGATAAATTGTTATATAGTTCATGTCATATAGTATACTATTTTGATATATATATATATATTATACTTTGTTGTAGTTTACATAGATTATGTTGGCAAATGTTAAATTTTGTTAATGTTGTTATTTTATTACACCATATGGATGGTATATTTAACAATATGCAAAAACGATAGGAACTGTATATAGTTCATATTACAAAAAGTAATGAAGGAGGAAATTACAAAACAAAATTCATAATTATGTCATTTATAGAAGTTAACATAATATTGAAATTAATTGTTGCTCATAAGTTAAACAATTGCTATGAAAAATATGTGTACGATGTGGATTGCTAAGGAGGTCACCCTCCTTAATACTATGCTCACTCATGCATGCTTAACTTTGATTCCAATGCTCTGATGTTGGTGTTGTTTTAAATGCATATAGAAGTTAAGAAACATATACCAATGTGATGGTAGTCTCAAAAACTATAATTATTCAATTGATTTTCTTAATCAACATAAAAAAATTTGTTAACAAATAATTTCATTTTTATTTTATTTCTTTCTATATATTCCAATATTAATACATTAGGTTTGTTAAATTAATAAGAAACTATTTGTATTACAATTTATCTTAAAGAAAATATTTACATAGAAGACTTATTTACTCTAAATAATAGGTCTTACATATAAAAGAATTATTTATTAATTTTAAAAAAAAATATTTCTAGCATGCATAATATATATTAAAAAGAATATAACATGAGAGGTATTTCTATTAATATTACTTATTGGAGCTAAAATAAGTGATAGTGGTGATGGAGATCCGAATATTAGGAATTAGTTAGAGTCATAGATAGATAAAAGAGACAAAGAGGAAAATATTAATAGAGTATGAAAGGAGAAATGATTGAATAAATAGAGATAGAAAAGAGAGAGGAGCGAGAGAAGATACAAAAGATAAAATAATTAACAAAGTGAAATAGAGAGATAATTGAGAAGAGGGTGGGGGAAAAATAAATAGACATAGTATGGAGAGATAAGTAAAGAATGATAATGGGAGAGAGAACCAAGTGAGAAACTGTAAGAGATGTTGAGATGAAGAAAAAAAGTGAATGAAATAATTTAATAATTGATGTTGCATAATAATTAAATTTACAATATTTTTTTAGTATGAACATGTTAAAAATACAAAATATTAAATGTTAATAAAATACAACAAAAGTTTGAAGTTTGAAAGCATATTCTTAAGTTGTAAAGATTAAAAATATGTGTTGAATATTTTGTAATATTAATTTTTTAATATATAAAATTTTTAAATAAAATTATGGGTTAAATATATTTATTATTATTTGATATTACTATAATATGAATGTAATATTTCATCTTCATGATATAATTTTTACTAGTTAATTTTAAATAATAAATTATTAATATCTTAATTAAACAATAGTTCATAGCATATATATATATATATATATATATATATATATATATATATATATATATATATATATATATATATATATGTAAAGTATATATTATACATTGTTCTAGTTGATAAACGTTATGTCATGTAAATTTAAATTAAATTATAGTTATTAATTTTTTATATAATATAAAGTTGATAATAGTAAATAGTAGATAAAATGGAGATCATAAAAAATCATTCTTAATTAATCTTGTTCTAGAATATTAACATATTATTTATTCTCCTTATCACCTCTAACTTTTGTCTCGTCTCACTTCTTCTCTTTATCTTTATTTAATCATCGATCTCTTAATATTCTTTTACTATTTTCATCTTTATCTCTCATATCAACTAATCACTACTTTTATCTTAGTATATACTTATCTCCATAAATATTATATATTTTTAAACAATATTAAATAACATTAGTTGAGAAATTTCTCATGTTACACACTTTAATATATATTTTTAATGTTACATGTATCTATTAATATTTATAATTAATAAATAATTAAATTTTTGTATTTGTAATATTAATAATGTTATGAAAATAATTCTTACTTATGAATATTTACTATAAAAGAATAGTAAATAAATAATTTCTTAATAATTTAGTGTAATAAAAGTATTAATATTGGAACGTATTATCAAATATAATATAAAATTGAAGTTATTTTTAAAGTGTATATTCATCAAAATTTAAAAAATTACTTCAATAGTTAATTTTATTTTTAGGTAACAATCACATAAATATGATTATATACCTTTCCTTCGATCTAATAAGTAAAATAACACCTATAATATTATTTAATTAAGAAAAATAAAACTTATATAAAAAATAACAAAGTAGAATTTATTTATATTTGCAATAATTAGAACATATTATATGTAAATGTTAAATACAATAATAATATATTATATATGAGAGACTAAAAAATTATATTATGAATTCTAAATGTTAATTATAATTTTTATAATATATCATATGAAGATATTATCTTAAAACATTATTATGACTTATAACTTAATTGGCAACTTAAATTTTTAACTATTAATAATTAACATTAATTAACAGCCAATATATATTTAGCTTTGCAATATACTAAAATACTATAAAACTTTATTTTTTGTAATTTAATAGTACCTAATATTACATATATTTAATGTGTCAATATTTGTAAAACCTATAAGTTAAATTATTACGATATAACTTTTACTTAATTATTTCTTTCTTCTCTATATCTTTATAGCACTGATGTTTTCTCGCTTTCTTCTCTCTTGTATTATCATTCTTTTATTTGTCTCCCCATTCTCTATCTCCTTGCCTTCGTCTCACCCTCACCCTCTACCTCCTCTTTCTTTTTTATATTCTTATTTCTCTCTTTATTTTATTTTGTTATTTGTTCTATCTCATTTTTTCTATTTTTTTCTCTTCGTTCAAACATGTCTCTTTTCCCTCTATTATTATTTTTCTTTTCTATCAGTATCTTATCTATCCATTTTTGTTCTCTTCTAGAGACTTATATCCCAAACCATCTCTTTATTATTTGTTTATTATAAATTATAAATTAAATATTTATTTTTTAAAATACATTTCAATGTGCACAATATGATATATTTCTTAATTATGTACACCACATGAGAGAGAGTCAATCATTGATAGACAAGTGAGTGATAAAGTAGAAAATAATAATATAGAGAGAGTAGAATAAAGATTGAATGAGGAGAAAGTGTAAAGAAGAGAATAGGGATAGAGAAGACAAAGGTTATAGAGAGAATAAAATAGAAAGTGAAAGTTAAAGAAATGAGACAATTTTGGTGAATAAAGAAGCAACGCAGTGAGGGGAAGACAAGACATTCAGATGAGTAACACAAAAAAGAGAAAGATGATAGTATAAAGTTGGAAGGGAGAAAGTGTAAGTGCTATAAAGATAACGATAAAGAAATGAGGAAAATAATTAAATAATAGTTATAAGTTAACAAAATAGCTTATAGTATTTATTAATTTTGACATGTTAAATGATTATAATATTCAATATAATTTAAGTTAAAAATAAAACATTTGTAGTTTTTGTGTACATAGGTAATCTTCATAGCATATGTTGACTATTTATTTAATATTATATTATGAATTACGTTATCTTAAACTTTAATTAACAAATAAATAGTGTGACTTATTTTAATATACTATTATCTTG
The DNA here is from genome assembly GCA_023846275.1 of Vanilla planifolia. Taxonomy (NCBI): domain Eukaryota; kingdom Viridiplantae; phylum Streptophyta; class Magnoliopsida; order Asparagales; family Orchidaceae; genus Vanilla; species Vanilla planifolia. Next base: position 458,017 of record JAIUJO010000194.1, on the reverse strand, counting down.
TAACATAATATAGATAATAAATATAAAATACAGTTCATATTAATCATTTAATTTTAAGTTGTTTTTGTTATAATATATGATTATATTAAGAAATTTTATAAAAATCTTGTGTACATTATTATAATTATATATTATGTGTGCCCTATAATAGCTAATCAAAGTAATCTCACATATAATTGAAATATATTTAAATAAACATTTTATTATATTATATAAAGAATTATATTATATAAGTAATATTAACATAAAAGAACTAAAACAAAAAATTTAAAAAATATTACATATAAAATTGTTATTTATTAATAAATATTAAAATATTATTAAAACTTCACATTTATTAGAGAAATTAATGTTATTAATTAATGTGTTATAAAAGGACTACTCATGAGGTCACCTATACCAATACCATAGTAACTTAAGGTCATTAATTGTTTCATGACCTCATAATTATGTGTACAAGCTCTAATATAGACATATCATAATATAATATATATATAAGATTTAAGCAATCTTGCTACTAAATATGGAATATAAAACATAATGCAATGTACTAAATATTATATTAAGGTGGGCAGTAAGTGAGATTTGTTAATTTATTTTAATTGATTTAACTAAAAAAGTGATAGTGGAGATGGAGATTGGTATAGTGGAATGAGAGTGAATCAATGAGAGATAAGAGTGTTAAACAAAAAAAATAGTGACACATAGAGAAGAGAGATGATGGAAACAATAGAAATATTTTTATTTTAAACTACATATATTATAAGTTTTAAAAAATAAATAGCATTGAATAATAATCATTTTTATTATGTTACAATGTTTTATAAAAAAATTCTTAACATTAATTATAAAATAAGATATAAAAATAAATTAATGCAAATTAATTATTATAAAACTTTCATATTATATCTATATAAGATCTCAAATAAGATCGAAATTTATTTTAAAAATTGAAAAAATTATGATAATTAAGAAAATGATTTACTAAAAAAAAAATCATATAATAAATTTTCTTAAAATTGAGATCAATAGAAAATTATATGTGCATCAAAATTAGCATAATATAATCAATGTTATAGGAATGCATTTCCAACAATTCTAATGCATTAACATCAAAATTATATCACCAAAATAATAAAGTAACTCAAAAAATAGTACGCTAAAAAGTGTTATAACTATCAATATCTTAATTAATTTTTGAAGACGTAGTGACAAAAAGTGGCTGAGGAGAAAGTGACAGGAAGCTAAATTGAGAGAGAGAAAGAAAGTCAAGAGATAAAGGGATAAATGAAGACTGAGATAGAAAGAGGAATGATCGATATAAAGATGGTAATAAAGTTAACAAGTTAATGTTCATAAATAATAGCTAAACTCAAAATGGAATATTTGTAACTTAAGCTATTGTATATTATTTCTTTAAATAAATTTTAATTCGAAATAATTATATTTTTGACATTGGGTTTTAAATGAAAAACAACACAATTTCTTATATTTTTATAAAAGAAGATGTCTGAAGTAAATTATTATATATTAATTATTATAAAAAACATTTATCATTTTTATATATGAATCAAAATATAATTAAATTTATATTATTAATTTATAATATTATGGCAACTAAAACATATGTTTATTGATAAGTAACAAATTAATATTTTTAGTTTTATTTATAATTTTAAAACATAGAAAAATTATATTCATATTAATAAAAGCATATTATAGCATATTTCAGAACCATGTGTTTCTAATAATTCTACTAAATTAAGTCAATGTTATTATAACAATAAAAAAATTATGGACGAAACGTTCTACCAAAATGTATTATATACAAATATTTAATTTATATTTCATGAAAGTGTGATAGAAAGTGAGGGAAGAAAGATGAAACAATGTGATGAGAGATACTAAGAAGAGAGACATAGAGAATGGGATAAGCAAAATTACAAGAAAAGAGAGAGGAGTCTCAAAGTTATTTGACAAAGTGATTTTGTGAGAAATAAAGATAAATTTGAGTAAATATGTAGAAAGAGAAAGAGAAAAGGAGTGAGGGAGAACAAAGGGAGGCTTATAGTGCAAAAGAATGGAGAAAGTGAGATAAAGGGATTTGAAAGAAAGAAAGACATAATGAGAGGTGGAATGAAAAAATATACTATAAAGATAAAACTACAATAGAGAAGATAAAGAAAAAGGGAAATAAAGAGGTAGGAAAAGATATAAAGGAAAAAATAAAGAAAGATAAGCAGCTTGAAGGAAAGTGGAGAGAGGGGTGACAAGATATATGACATAAAAGGAAAATAAGAATATGAAAGAGAGAAATGAGACAAGAGAGAGGGATAATTAAGGGAGAGGGGAATGGGAAGATGAAGAGATAATAATGGTATAGATAAATAAGACAATGATAATTAAATAGAGAAAGAAATGTGATTGAGTGAAAGCTAAAGAACTGAAAGCAATGAAGTCAAAGAAATAATTAAATAAAAGTTATATCTAAATAATATAACTAAAAGTATTTATTAATATTAATATGCTAATCTCATTCAATATTAAATATTATACAATTAAAGAAGTATTGTAATTATTCGATATTGCTAAATTTTAGAGTTTTTGTTGCTATTAATTCAATATCATTCTATTAGTATATATTCTTAAAAGTTCATTAAACAATTAGAATCACTTATTCTAATATATTGTCCATATATACATAACATATATAATAAATGTTAATAATATTTCACATTAAAGATAAAATCTTAGATTGATTATGTTATACATTATATAATTATATTAAAAACGTTTTTAAGCATAATAAGTACATGATTGTAAGTATATATTAGTTCTAGTTTAATATAGGTAATATAATTAATATTCTGGATAATTAAAGTATATAAAAATATTTTTTTAATTATATCATATTTAGGGCTATATTAATACTACATTAAAATAATAATTGTTTTATACTAATGAAAATTATAAAAATAATTAAAAAAATTATTGAATATCTTAAATAATTGTTTTTATTTATTAATACGTATTAACATATAATTAAAACTGACTCACATTCAATAAAAAACAAATGCTATGGAAAAACAAGTGTAACATAATGACTTCTTAACATGCCAACCAATCCTAATACTACTCCAACCTAAGCATGGTTAATATTTGAATCATATTGTAATCCACTACTATAATGCTTATGTGGTAACACACACATAAAAGATCTAGAAAAATATACTTTTATGACTATTTCCTTAAAGATAATGTACTATCTCATAAATCTTATTAACAATCATGTGTATATACATTAAAAAATAATTTAATTCTTAGTATATATGTTATTACATATTTTGATGTTTAAACTTTATTTATATTATAATAATAAGAAATTATGTATATTGTAATTTTAATTAAAATGAACATGTAAGAAAAGAATTATTTTCACTAAATTTTTTTCTTATAAATAAAAATAAAAAATATTTATTAGTTATATAATTATTATTTATATTATTTAATTTAATAAAATTTTCATGTATATTAATTTATATATTAATATAAATTAATAAATTTATCATTAATTGTATCACAAACTTAAAATTATGTGTAATTATGCTAATATTAATATATCATAGTATACAATATACATATTTTTTTATAATTGTGTTATTAAATATGTAATATAAATAGCAATACAATACATGTAATAATAACAACATGGCAAACTTCTTAACTACTATTAATAAATATAGTAAAAATTAGATAGTTGAGATGGAAATTAATGGAATATTCATAGAGTCATAAAGAGATGAGATAGTTATAGATGAAAATAGTGACATTGAAAAGAATGAGATATGATAAAAAAGGGAAACAATATTGATATCCACCAAATTATATTACATATCAAAAAAACTATACATTTAATAAATTACTTTACATTTTTTTTATAAAGCTCATTTATTATCATTATACTTGAGTTAAATATAATTGAAAAATAGTACATATATTACAAATTAGAGATGTTTTGAGAGCTAATAAATATATTTATTTTTTAAAAAAATAATAAAGTTTAGTTATAATTTGAAACATAGTGGATTACGTGTATTAATATTATCTAATCATAATATAATTTATAAAAAAATTTAACAACAATACTAATATATTAACTTCATAGTTTTGTTACAATAATAATAATGTAATACATAAGATATTTCCCTAGAATGCATTATATATAAAATATCTTAAGTAAAATTTAAATATAGAGTGAAGGAAAGTGACAAATGAGAAAGTGAAAAGAAGATAATGTGATGTTATGATTTAGGGAATAGAGAGATAAAAAGATATAAGCGAGAGAGAGAGGTAAAGGAAATTAGGATATAAAGAAAGTTATATTAACGTTATTACGTTAATATTAGGGAATAATATAATTATTATTTGAATTATTAAAAATAATATACAATTTTGTTATTTATTAATAAATTTATAGATTTTATTATAACTAACACCCATTCATTTGAAAAATAAATGCTATGGAAAGTATTTAAAATAACAGGACTTCTAAAGAGCATGCCCATCCAAATGCTATGCTTACCAAAGCATGATTAAAGTTTGAGATTAGATGAGATCAACGCATTAATCCTTCTCTAGAAATAGACGTATAAAATATCATAAAAATTTCCTAAATTATCATGTTTATATGTTTTTTAAAAACCTTTATGTATGTTACAAATATCATTATATATTCTAATGCTAATATGCTCATTTTATTGAATTAATGAGAAACTATTTATATTATAATTTTCTTTGAAGTAGACATTCATACATAATTTTTTTCTAACAAGTTATAATTATTTAGAATTATATTATTATGTATTAATTATAAATAATGAAATACAAAAAAAAGTTTTAATAGTATTTATTTTTTAAATTATTTGCCTTAATTACACCATTATGTATATTAATGTAAAACAAAAGCATACATAATGTAAATTACTATAATTTTAATACTTATTTTGCTTAATTAATATAAATAATCAAACTTATCATTAATTATATAACAAACATATCATATATTTTGCATACTTTAATATTTATATACAATAGTATATGTTATAGATATCATTTGTTCCATTTATTTTTTTTAAATATTTAATATAAATATTAGTGAAATACATGACATTATATTGAAGTGCATAACAAACTTAATCCTTGATTAGTATTAATTGATGGAGATAGAGAAAGAGAGTTTAAAATGGGAAATTCCTTCCACAAAAGAGATGTAGAGAGATGTGGAGAGATATTAGAGAGAGAGAAAATAGTGATAAAGAGCAAAGTGAGAGAAAAATAAATGTAAAGGGAACATTTGCATTTTAAATTATGTATATTTTTCTAAAATATATAGTAGTGCAAAATAATTATACTTATAATATTTTATATGAAAAATAAAATTAATATTACAAATTAATAATAAAAAAAGAGTAAATATTACACAGTAATTACTACATATGTTCAATCTCTATCATTATATTTGCCTCATTACCCCTTTTCTTTATTTGTAATTATCTAATTCTTTGTTCTTTTCTTTCTTTTCTTTGGTGACTATTCAATCTCCTCACCTCCTGATCTCCTTCTCTATCAATTCAATGTCCTTCCCATTCATTCAGTCTTTCTCACTATCTTTTCTATAAGTGTTTCATTATCATTCTACCCATCTCTTTTTCACTCTTTCTTCATTAATGCACTTTTTATCTATAAAATACATTTTCTCACTCGCTTCAAAAACCCTCTATCACACTGTCATCCATTTCTATTACTATATGTCTCACAAAATTTTTTTGTCTTTCAACCTAATTTATCATTATATTTTTTCAAACTTATTCCAACCTACTCCATCACTTCTCCCATTATTTTACTCATTCCCCTCTCTTTCCTTCTCTTACAAGTATCTCTCATGACTTCATTTTCTTCCATGTTTTACCTCTATCACTTTCCTATTGTTTGCTTATAAAATATAAATTAAAATGTTTCATATATAATACATTTTAGTAAAATATTTGGTCTTGTTTTATTATTAAAACAATAATTATTATTATGTTTATTTATATTATTATAAACATATGTTTCATTTTATTATGAGATGACTAACAAAATAACTAAAAAATAACTTTTTTCCTCTTTTTTTATTATTTTAAAAAATGAATTTGTGAATAAAACTAAGAAATAATAAATCATAATTAATAATAATGCAAGTATAAAAAGAAATTAAATAATTTTATTTCTTTCTATTATCTTATTCTTAGTAATTTCTAATTAAGATTAAGCGACCAAGAATTAATCTAATTAACTATTAAATTATAATAATAAAAAATAGTATTATTTTTTAAAAATATTTCCTAAATAGTTAATAATAATTTTCATTTCTATCAATTTTTACATATTCTTGTAAGGAATAATATGTCTAAGAAAGAAAAACTATGAAGAAGAAGAAATCATAAATTGGTAATTGACAATAAAAAAAGAATAAATTGGACACAAAAAAGGTCTAAAAGAAGAGCATAATAATATCAAAATTCATATTAAAAGAAGGAAATAAGATAAAGACTAAATTCTAATAAAACTAATGAAGAATAAATACAACATTAAAAGAACTAGATGAAATATATATGGTTTTATAAGAAGAAAAACAACACAACTAAGATAATAAGAATAGATCTAAAATATTCCAAAAATAATTATAACAATATTAATATTAATAATATTTTTTTACTATGATTCATTTACATTATTTTTTCTTTATTTTTTATAATCTTAATAAATTAAAAAAATAAAACTTATTAATAATATAATAATAATAACAATTTTTTTAAACTTATTATAATTCTTTCATTTTTTATATTAATTTTTAATAATAAGTGTTTTTTAATATATACTTAAATTAATAAAAGATTATTAAAAAATAAATATCACTTGTAAGTATCCTTCTTCTTAATTATTAGTGAATTTGATATATATATATTAATAATTATTAAAAATTTTCCTAGTTTTCATAAAATAATAATTAATAATTTTTTATCTTCACTTTTTTATTTTGAATTTATTAACTATGTTATTTCTCGTATGATACATACCATGTTTCTTATTCTATTCCCTAATTCTCATTTAAAATACGATATTGAGGATAGAAAAAATAATGAGTAAAAAGGATAGAGAAGGAGAGTGATAAAAAGAGAGGAAGAAAAAGGGAGAGAGAGAGAACAAGGAGTAATTAGGAGGTATGAGAAAAAGTTAAGGCATGTATATGGATAAATAAAATATAGAATAATGAGAGAGAATAGAAAAATAGCATTAAGAGAAAAATAGCAAGAGAGAGTGCATGATGAAGTCAGAGAGGGAATGAATGACTGACAAAGGTAAAGAAGGTTGATATAAGGGGAAGGGAAAGGAAAAGAGTGAAAAGAAATAAAATAGTGAAGAAAGAGAAAGAAATAATCAATGATAGAGTGAAAGGGAAAAGGGAGTGGGTGAGAATCAATTAATAAATAAGATGGTTGTCAAATAAGGAGGAGACAAGAAAGGAGATGTGAAATCGGATAGGGTAAATTAAGAAGGTAGCTAGAAAAAGGTGTACAAAGAAGGAGAGAATTTGGGAGAGAGCAAAATGAAAGAGAGTAGTAAGGTGTGTATTAGAAAGAGAAAATAAAGAGACAAAATGAGGGAGAGAAGAGATACACAAATTTTTTGATATACATGAAGTAGAAATTAAGTGAGATATTCAAAGAAAAAGCTAGAAAGGTGTTAAAAGAAATAAGAAAGATTTAGTGGGAAGAGTGAGAGACAAAAAAGAAGAAAGAGAGTTAGTGAACGACAAATTTAATGGGGAGCAAAATTAAATATGCTTGATAGTAGAGAATGAAGAGTGTAGTTTAGAGAGAAAGATAGAAAAAGAATAAAAAAGTGCATGACAACAAAAAAATGAAACTAGATATAGAATTAAAGAGAGATATAGAGGGGTGAGAGCCAAATGAAATAGAGAATATAAGAGAGAGGTTGAGTGATAATAAATAAGATGGATTGTTAGGAATAGATTCCTTGTGGGATAGAAGTTATTTAGTGATAGAGACATGAAGAGATATTAAAGGTTTGAGAAAGAGAGGCAAAGAGATAAACATTAGATTAAAAAGGGAATTAGAGAAATATAATGAATAGAGAGAAGATGAGGAGATGGACAAGTGACATAAAAAACGAAAGGGAAAAGGTAGTGTCAAAAAGGCAAGTTGGAGGGGTGAAAGAGATAGTTAAGAGACAGAGAGATTGTGTAATGAAAAAAGAGAAATAAATGAAAGAGGACATACAGAAAGATAAAAAGAAATTAAAAACATAAGTATGTAAGGAGAGGGAGTCAATAAAGAGCATATAAAGGATGTAATGGACAAGATAAAGGGAAGAAATTGAGAAAAATAAAATAATACATAACAATAATAATAGAAAAAATAGAGAGATGATAGAGGAAGACAAAAAAGAATGGTAAAGTGTTTCAAGAATTTATAATGGAGACAAAAGAATAATGGATGAAGATGATAATGAGAAACGAAGAGCTAGAGAAAGTATGAATGAGATAGATACAATTATAAAGTATATAAAAGAGAGGATAAATTGATAGAGATTAGAGGGGCATATATCAAAATAAGAAAGAATGTGTCAATAAGGAGGTTTAGATGAGAGAGAATGAGGTATGGGGCAAAGGAGTATAAAGATTGATCAAGAGAAAGAAAGAAAAAATAATTACAATAATACAAAAAAGCAGAAAGGGATATAAACACATGGTGAAGTAAATTGCATGATATAGTATAATGGATAGACATAGAGATAGAAAGAGACTTGCAAACATATAAAATGTAAGTGGTAGAGAAGTGTAAGAGAACAAATACAAAGAAAAAAATAAGGAAAAGGAAGAGAATAGAAAGAAAGAAGAGAGATAATACAGGGAGACAGAAGATAAACATTATGATAAAGAATGTGATATAGAGAAAACATATGGATAGAGACAAATAGTTAGTATGCAAAAGTAGGAGGCAAATAAAGTGATATAAAACTTTAGTGACTTTGAGTGCATGAAAGAGTGAAAAAAGTTAGTTAAAAAAAAAAGAAAAGTAATAAATAAGAGAGAAAATGAATGAGATAGAGTTATGAGAAGATAAAAAATAGAGGGAAGGTTGAGAAGATACAAACTAAAAAGGTGAAAAATGATATGATGAGAGATAAATATACAAAGAGACTGATATAAAGTGCAAGAAAGAGGTGGAAGAGAAGAGATAAAGTGAGAAAATAAAAAAAATAAAGAAAAACTAGAAAAAACTATAAATAGATAGACAAGTAGGGAAGATAAAGAGGGATAAAAAGAGAAAATGAAAAAGAAGGCAATCAACCACAGAGAGAGAGGAATAGAGAAGAATAGAATACAAATGGAACATGAGAAAGAGGAGTCCATAAGAGAGTTTAATAAAAGAAAATGACAGACATTTTGTAAGATTATTATAATAAAGGATTTAAGAAGGAAGAGAGGAATGGATTGAGAAGGTTCCTTAGTAAGATTAACAAGAAAGACTAGGAAGGAGAAAAGAGATAGAAGGAATAGGGAATATAGGGCAAAAAGAAAGAGAGATAAGAAATTAATGTAAAAAAGGAATTAAGAGGCTGAGTTAAGAAGCAAAACAACTTATGAGAAAAAATAATTTCCAAGATTAAGATATTTTTGTAAATATAATTAAAATTATTAAAGGAAAAAGAATGACTATTAAGAATTATTATCATTAAGTAATAAATATTAATAATTAATTAAGAGTGGGAGAGATAAATTTTGAGATACATTTTGGAGGTAGAAGAGAGAGAAGAGGCCAAATTTTAGTTAAAGAGAGAATACAATTGAAAGAAAGTAAGATTTATAGAAATAAATTAGTGAAATATGTGAGGGGAAAGAATAATATGAAGTTTGAGGAGTGAATGAAACCGTGAGAAAGCAAAAGACAACAAATTGAGGGAAGTCAACTAGACCATGAAGAAAGAAAAGATAGGATAGAGGTAGTAATTGAAGAAAAGGAAGATGAAATAAAAAGAGATTAATTTTAGAGATAGAGTGGGGGATATAGAAAGGAGTGATAAAGTGAAAGGCACAAATAGGGGGAAAGAGGGAGAGATATTACAAGAAAGAGATGGTTGTGATAGATAAGAGTTATGGGATTGACGAAGAGTGAGGGGAAATGAGGCAAAAGAGGAGAGAAAACTTGGTAGTGTGAGAAAAAGAAAGATATAAATAAAGATAAACAAAAGTGGGAAGAGAAAGTCATTATTGTGATCCATATATAAGAGAGATGAATAAAATAGTGAAAACAAGATAAGTGAGTGACTGTAAAATAATGATGGATTGTTGAGAGTGTTAGGGAGGGAAGAGAGATATTGGGACAATAGTGGAGAGATAGCCAAAGAGAGAAAAAAATGTCATAATGTAATAAGAGAGAAACAAATAGAAAAAGTTAGAAGTAATCAAAGGCATTTGAGAGCATGCAAATGAAAACAATTTAGATTGTAGAAATAAAAAAAGTGATGTGAGAGTTGAAAGAGAAAATATAATGTAAAGTTCAAAGAGGGAGAAGAGATTAAGAAAGATGAAATGACAAAAATGAGGTTGAAAGAGTTAGAGAGATAGTACTAAGTTGTAGAGACAAGACACAGCACGAAAAAGATCCAAATATAATAAGAGAGATAAAGAAGAGAGATATAGGAAAAGAGGAAGATAGTAACAAAGAAGAGAAAGTAACATAAAGTAGAGAGACTAAGTGAATTATATCTTGCTAGGGAGGAGAAAGGAAGAGATAGGGAGGTGTGAAAGATTGATTAGTAATAAGGAGGAAAGGAGACATTTATAGAGCTTGTTATTTGGAGAGGTAAGGAGAAAAATGATATAAAGTTGTAGAAAAATTGAAAGATTAAGTTGGAGAGAAAGAGGAACATAAAGAGAAATTAATAAGTGATAGTTTTAAAAAAAGACACATCAAATGACAAGTGGCAAAGAAGAGAAAAAGAAGAAATATAGAAAGAAAGAACAAATGATAATGGTGCAAGAGCAAGAAAAAAAGGAGAGAGTTATGGAAAATGAAGGTAGTAGCATGGATGAAGAATGTGAAGAAGACATGCCCAAATCTTTTCTGATTATGATGAAGTAGGAGACATGAAAATTGATATAAGGGCACAAATATAGACAGAAAAATTTATGTTGGAGTGAGAATAGGAAAAGTTGAACATGAATAAATAATGAATATCCTATAATGTGACATTAATGTGAATGAAAATACAAATTTTTTTTAATAACAATTATTAAAACTTATATGAAATTATCAATTATTATTGCAAACAAATAATTATTTTAATAAGAATAACCTTTACATAAATTTTTCTTGATAATTGCAGTAGTTATTAATTATAATTAAAATGCAATAGAATATTCTTTTCAAGCTAAGAATAATAATATTTTTAATTCCTAATTTTTTTTTGTTTCCTTTTGATGTCCATTTAAAAATAATATTTAATTATGCTTGTTTAAATTTTAATTAATTTCCCTAACTATTTACAATATGTTAATAAAATTACTATTAATTAACAACACTTTATGCAATATCTCATCAAAAAATTTATATTTAAATTTAATAATTTTTGTCACTTAACTCACGATTAAGTATTCCTATAATAATTTTTAGTTATTATAATTTGTTAAATAAATAATTAATTTCTATTTAAGAAATGTTGATTAGAATGTATGTTTTTAATACCATTGGCCATAAGTAATAAAATTTGCTATGGCAAAATTTTAACAATAACACTTTTATTCCAATGTTAATTATAATTACAATCTATGTACAAAAATTACATACAAAATTACTATTATTATTATTATTGTTATGATAATTGTTTTTAAAAAGAAATAATTTATAATTATAAAACATATAGTTATGATTGCTCTATTGATATTCAATATTTCAATTATGCCAAATAACTATAAAGATAATTCTTAAGAATTATTAAATTATTATTATAGTAATAAATTTTTTTGTAAGGAAAAAAAATAACAAAGAAAAATATTTTGTTTTCCTTTTATTTTCTAATTATAAAATAAATATAATGACAGACGTTAAGGAAAACTGAATGAGAATTCATGATAAATATAAGCTAAGGAAGAAAAGGAATAATTAAATACCTTACTATTATCTTATTGTTAACAATTACTAATTAAGAAAAATTTTTAAAAAAAACTTATATAATTAATTATTTCATTAAAATAGTTTTATTTAAAATCTATTTTTTGTAATAAATAAAAATTAATTACTAAATAGTTTATTTTTGTTTTTTTTAACATATTGTTTTAATGAGCAATGTGATTAATAAAGAGAAACTATGGTAAAGAAATAATATAAAAGGATGATTAGCAAGAAAAAATTAGAAATGTAAAGCACAAAAATGTAATAAAATAAGGGAATAATAATAAGAAAAATGGGCATAAAAAAAGAAAGTAAGATTAAGGACAAAATAAAATAGGAAAAGTTTCAAACATATGGATGAGAATAAAAAGAACTTGAGGAAACATATGTGATGAAATAAGAAAACCAATATGAGGAGGGTAAAAATGAATTTTTATAATTAATAACAAGAAATGTAAATTTTCATTAATAATAATAATAATAACCATGATAATCATGATATTATTTTGTTAGATTTATCATTTTTATAAAAAAACGTAATTTTTAATAATAAAATAATCATAACCCAACTAAATGATATTTATAATATTACAAAACATTATTTATTTTATAATAGATTTTTAATTTTAAATGTTGTAATAAATTTAATTATTAATTATATCTACAACTTAAAAAAATTATTTTTTAATAATGTAATGTAAATATTTTATTCCAAAAAATGTTTTGTCTATTTCAATTACAAATAATATAAATTATGATACAAAAGATAATTTGTAATTTTTCTTCTTGTTTAAAAGTTACTTTGTTAACTATTAAATTTCATCAAAATTTTTTTAATTTTAATATAACAATTTTTATTCTTTAGTTTAGCACATTTAATTTGTTAATCGTATTAACTTTTTTCATTCACGCCATGTTTCTTGTTTTTCTTTTATTTTCTCTTCAAATTTTATTTTGAAGATAAATATTTAAATTTTTCCTAAAAGGGAGAGGTAAAAAAAAGAAGAGGTAGAAAAGTGGAAATGGTGGCAAGGACATTTATACGAAAAATTTATAGATAAATGAGAATATGGAATGCTGAGAAAAAATGATAAAAAAATAATATGAGAAAAATTACGTGAGAGTGCTTACTGAGGAAGGAAGGGAATGAGTGAGAGAGAAAGATAGAAGCGATTATTATATGGAGATGGTAGGGGAAAAGAGAGAAAAAGAAATAGAGGAGTCAAGATTGGGAGAAAGAGATTGAATGAGTATGACAAAGCAAGAAAGAGATAACTATAGACTATTAGAGAAGGAATAAGAGAGGAAGTAATAATTAATAGATTAGATGACGAACTGATTATGTGGAGATATGAGTAGAGGAACTAAGTTGAGATGTAATTCGTCAAAAGGTCTTAACAAAGGGAATTGGAGAAGGATAGAGTGTTGGAGGGAGTAAGATAAAAGAGATAGTAGTAAGGAGAATATTATAAAGAAAAAAAGAAAGACAAAAATGATGGAATGTTGAGGTAGAAAAGAGTGTGATATAAAGAAGATAAAAATTTTAAGTAGATAAAGATAGAATATAATGTGAGTTATAGGAAAGGTAAGAGATATAAAAGAGTTAATAGAAAGAGTCAAAGAGAAAACCAAGCAACATAGTTAGGAAGAAGAAAGTTTAAAAGAGAATTGGATAAAGTGAGAATGATAGTGACAATAGATTGGCAAGGATTAGATATGTAAGAAAGTAGAATAATGAGAGTGATCATGACAGAAGAGAAGTGAAACTAGTAAAATAAAAAAGAGGGACATATAGTGGAAGAGAGATTTATGTGAAATAAAGAAACCAAGAGAGAGGTCAAGTGATAGTGAAACAAAGAGAAAGTTAGCAAGATATTCTTTATGGGAAAGAGGGCTTTTAATGATGGTTACATGAAGCAATTGTGAAGGTATATGAAAGAGAGGGAAAGCAATGGATGAGTGGTGAGAAAATAAAATAAAGCAATATATATAAGGGAGAGAACTTAAGCAGATGGAGAAGTGAGATATATAACAAAAAGGAAATAAAGAGTGAAAAGGGTGAGATAAAGTAGTGAAAAGAAAGAGTAATAGAGAAGAGAAATTGAAAGATAGTTGGACAATGAAAGAAAATAACTAAAGAACATATAGAGAGATAGAGAAACAAAAAAATAAAGAGAAGAAAGAGGAAGAGAGGTGAGAAAGAAAGGGTTGAAAAAAATTATTAAACAGATAAAAGAATGATTGATATAAAGGATGAAGAGGGATAGAAAGCAAGAGATAGTAAGAATGGGATTGATGATATTAAAGAGAAGAACAATGGGTGTAAAAATTAATAGAGAATATTTGGAGATAATAGAATGAAATAGAATGAGTGAATTACAAGAACGATGAGATTATATAGAAGGATGTGAGGTCAATGAGTGTGAATAGTTATCAATAGAACGAAAGCAAAAGATAAAGAATTTGACTAATACAAAGAGGCAAAAGTGCTAAAGAGATAAATAAATATAGCGGTAGAAGTAAAGTGTAGAATATAAAATAAAAATTAGAGATATAGATTAAAGAGACATCTTAACATAAAGAATTTATTGAGTAAAGAAGTATAAGTAGAGAGATAAAAAAACGATGAACAAGGTCAAGAGAGAGAAGTGCAAGAAAGAAGAGTGATACTATAGAGAGAAGATAAAGACTATGATAAAGAATAAAATAAAGAGAGACTGAATACATTGAGACAAATAGAAAAGGTGCAAAAGTGAGGGTGGGATAAAGAGGTATTATGTTAAAGGAACTTTGTGTGAGAAAAGGAGTATAAAAGGAGATAAAGAGAGAGGGAGTTAAAAAGAGAGAGAGAGAGAAAGACTACTAAGAAGTAACAAATAAGAGAAAAATGAAATAGACGATATAGTGAAAAGAGACAAAAGGAAAGCATGAGAAAAAATATTTATAAAGATTTATACTCAAAAAGATAGATATATAGTATAATAAATGAAGTGAGAGAAGAGAGAAGGAATATAAAGAGATAAATAGGAATTGGAAAAAATGTAGAATAAGAGGCAATTGGAGAATGATAAAGAGAGAAAAATAAAAAAGGAAAGTAAAAAGCTCTAGAGGAACAATGATAAAGAAGATGAGAAAAAGGGAACAACAGTGAACAATGTAGAAAGTTTAATGGAACAAAATAAAAGCAAAAATGGAAAACTTTAGTGATTGAGCAATGAGAAAGGAAGAAAAAAATAGAATAAGAAAGTGACTTATAAAAATGAGAAGAAATATTAAAAAGAAGGAAAGAGATGCTATAAGAGATAGAAAGAGGAGAGGAAAAGAGATAGAGAAGAGAAAGAGAAAAGGGAAAAGAAGTAGATTAAGAGGCTGAGATAAAGAGCAATAGAGATAAATTGTCAGAGAGAAAAGAGAAAGAAATAGAGACATAAATAATGGATGAGAAGACAAGGGAGAATACATGTGAAAGAATAGAAGTGAGATTTATAGAGAAAAAGGGGGAGAGATACACAATACTTAGTGAAGAGTAAGAAGTGAAAGGAGAGAATGAAAAAGTGAGACAACAAGAGACAAAAAAGTGAAGGGCATGAATTTGAGAGTTAACAAAGCAGAAAGAGGGGGTAAGACAAGTACGAGAGGAGAAAATACAAAGAGTTGAAGTTAGTGATCACATAGGTTGTAGGGGGAGGAGGTAGAGAACTACTGTAAGGCATTGACATAGTGGAAGACATAATGATGGGAAAGAAGGAGAATGATTCATAAAGAGAAAACATTATGAGAGAATGAGTAAGTTGTAAGAAGGAAGAAGTGGGAGAGGGAATGAGGAAAATAGAGGAATAATAGAGTAAGGAGGATGTGAGAGACAATGAAGTAAATAAAGGAAGATAAAGAAGAGTTGGAAGAGAAAGGCGTAGCTATAATTGACTAATGAGAGAGAAGAATGATAGGGTGAAAACATGAAGAGTGTGTGGGAGTAAAAGAGAGATAGGCTAGAGAGAGTGTTTGAGAGGGTCAAGTGATAGCGTTACGACGATGAAAAGATCGTCAAAATGAGACACTAAAGTCAGCATGATAGAGATGAAAAAAATAGTGATAATGACAGATCATGAAGCAAGTGCAAGAATCCATAAGGTAATAAAGAAAAGTGGGGAAAGTGAGAAGGTGGTAAGACAGATAAGAAAATTATGGGAGAAAGAGAGATAAAGAGATGATATTAAGGAAGAGAGCAAAAATATTGATATGTGAGAGAATTATAAGGGACATAATACAAAGTTACATAGAAAAGATAAAGCTAAAAAAGAGCTATAGATTATGAGAATGAGATAAAAAAAGATATATAATAAAGGAGAGAAAAAATCACAAAGTGGTGAAGGTGATACGTAAGAGAGAGAAACTGAGTAAATGACATGTAGCTTAAAAGTAGATATAAAGACAAGTCTAGATGAGGGATATTAATGAGTCATAGAGAGAATGAATCACATTGATAAAGATTTTTATTTAGAAAGAAAATAGAAGAAAGATAAATGGGGAGTCAAACATTATGATTAAGAGACAAAGAAAGAGAACAATGCAACAAAATAATTTGAAAAAGACACATTAAAAGGACAAAACAAAGAGAGATGTAATGGAAAAAACTTAAGGAGAGGATGACGAAACAGAGACAATTTTGGAAAAAAAGATGATAGAGTCCAAGATAAAGAATGTGAAGGTGAGAGGCCCAAATATTTTGTAAGAGAAAAAATCATGGATAAAAGGACATAGATAGTGAGAGAAACTACGAATAATGTTCGAGAGAAATAGAGGAGTAATAAAAATTAATTATTAATCCTATAAGGATATATTCTTTTGTGAAGGAAATATAAATAATAGTAACATTAACAGTAACTTTTTAAAACTTTTTAAAAATATTAATTTATCTTTAAACAAATAAACTTTCTTTCATAAGAATAACCATTTTATCAACATCACTTAATAAGGTAGTAATTGTTAATTTTAATTATATTCCTCTATAATAATATTAAATTACCACTTATTTTTAAATAATAAAGTAATATTTATTAGCATAACTAATTTTTAAATTTCACAATTTTTTTGTTCTTTAATAATTTACTACTCATAGTGTAGATCATAACTAATTAAACTCTAACCATGATTTAACTATTAATAAGTTACTATCATGTGAAATATAACTCTAATCTTATTACATAAAAAACTAATATTACAAATATCATAATTTATTATTATTATTGTTATGCTTAAATATTTTTTAAGAAAAGAATTTATAATTACTAGGAATAAAACAATAATAAGATTATTCATAATTTTATAAGTGAATATAAAAAATTATGAAGTTTATTTATTAATAATAGTTAAAAAAGAAATTAAAAATATTCATTATTGTATTGTTGTAAAAATAATAAATAGTTTTTAAGTATATGTAAAAAAATAAATAATTTTTGTTTCTTCTTTTTTGTCCAATTTTAGAAAAGAATATCACAATACAATTTGAGAAAAATGAATAGGTACTACTTATAAAAGGAAGATTGAGGAAAAGCATAAATTTGTAACTAACTTTTATCTTATTCTTAGTGATTACAAAATACGACTATATTTTTTATTAATTAATTTAATTATAAAATTAAAATTTTAATAAACAGTATTATTTTTAAAAAATATAATTAAAATAATTAAAAATAAGTTTCTTTTCCACTTTTTAGTTCTTATTTAATCTGAAAAATAATAATATGATTAAGAAAAAGAAACGTTGATGTGGTAATTACAAAAAGATGATTGTTAATAAGAAAAGAGAAAATAAAAAATGAATGTAGAGAAGTGAATAATGAAAAAAATTAAAACAAAAGAACAAAAGAATAAAAGAATAAAATTAAATATGAAATATTTCAAGTGTAGAGAAGATAATAAAAGGAGTCAGAAGAAGCAAATGAATTAGAAGAAGATGAAAAACAAAAAGGGAAGATGAATACAAATATTTATAACTAATAAAAATAAATTTATAATTTTAAATTCTTCATAATAATTGATGATTATTATAATATTATTTTATTATTGTTGATGAATTTTCTTTAAAAATTCGTAATACAATGTTTATATTTTTTTATTCCAATAATATTAATAATTTAAATATTAATTATTGTTAATAACATAATAATAATTAATATATGTGTTGTTGTAATTATCCTACAAGGTTATTTGTTTTATTAAAAATTTAAAATAATAATAATGGAATAAACTTTACTATCCATTATAATTAACATAAGAAAGATAGTTCTTAATACAAAGTAATTATTTTATACTAAAGAGATTTATTATATCTATTTCAATTTACAAATAATGTTAACTAAAATAACAAATATAATTTGTTCATGTTTTTGTTCTTAAACTCAATTAATTTTAAAAACCATTAATAGTTATAAATTAATTATGAATTTTAATAGGATAATAATCAATAATT
The DNA here is from genome assembly GCA_023846275.1 of Vanilla planifolia. Lineage (NCBI taxonomy): Eukaryota > Viridiplantae > Streptophyta > Magnoliopsida > Asparagales > Orchidaceae > Vanilla > Vanilla planifolia. Next base: position 439,306 of record JAIUJO010000194.1, on the reverse strand, counting down.
TCAATACTTTATATTACTAGTCATAATTTATTATTCTATTATTGTTATTTTGATCTGTAACATATTTTTAGCTCTAGTTTTAAACTATCTTACAAAATAGGATACTAATGATAGATATGTAATTAATGATAGGAACACGAATAGAAAGAGGGAAGAGATAAAAAAAGGTAGGAGAGGTGAGAAACAAAGAAAAAAATAAATCTAGATGAATAAAAGAAGGGAAGACAAAGAGAAAAGAGGAAAACAATGGTGACAGATACATAACAAGGGAGTAAAAGCTTGATAAAGTGAGAAATAGAGAATGAGTGAAAGAGAAATATAAAAGAGACTAATATATGAAGAGTTAAGAGGAAGGGAGAAAAAACAAATAAAAGAGTGATGAGAGGGAGAGTGAGCATGGGAGTGAGGTAAAATGAGAAAAAGATAATAGTTGAGAGTGAGGGTAAATGAAAAGAGTGGTAGGAAACATGAATTGATAGAGTAAGAATGTAAATTAAAAAGGAGGACATAAGGGAAGAGAGAGTTCGATAGGAGTGAATAGGTTTAAATGGAGTAGGTCTAAGAGATATAGAGAACGAGTGAATATGGAATTAAGTATGAGAAAGAGAAGATAGTAAGTAGTCTATTACAAAGAGAAATTAAAGAGAGACCAAATATGGAGATAAAAGATAGCTAAAGCTATGTTTTAGTTGAAATAAAAAATTGAGGGAGGGGAAGGGATTGTGATTGGAAAGATTTCATGGATAGTGTGAGAGAAAAAAATATGTAAAGAAAGTGTTGGAAAGAAAAAAATATTGGCAATAAAATAAGGAAGAAAGAAAGTGGAGAAAGAAAATAGTAAGGTAGTGGTCAAGGTTAGGAAAATTATGCGGACGAGTTTGAATAAAGAGAAGTCAAACTAATAAAGAAGATAAAGTATGACACAGAGTAGTAAATAAAGTAGAACGAATTAGAAAAGGTAAAAAAGAGGTCGCCAAATAAAGTAATAGAAAGAAAAATTTCACTTGAAATATTTATGGTTAAATAAAAATGATGAATGTTTAGATAAAATTGATAAATAATACTAGGAGATAAATTTGATGGGAAAGAGTACATGATAGAGTGTGAGAGATTGAATGAGTGTGGGAAAAATAAAAGGGATTATTATATGAAGATGGGAGAGGAAGAGAGTGAAAAAGAAATTAAAAGAAAAGATTAATAGAAAGAGAGTGAAGGAGTGAGATAAAGCAGGAAAGTGAGAATCATAGACGTTAGATATGGAATAAGTAAAAGAGGAAGCATCAATTTATATAGTTAGATGGTGGAGTGATAACGTGGATATAAGGGAAAACATAGTGAGTTGAGATAAAATTGGTTAAGAAACCTTGATAGAGAGAAATGGAGAAGGAGAGTGGGTGGGAGAGACTAAGATATAAGAGAGATTGCAACGAGAGTGTTATAAAAAGAAATAAGGAGAGAACAAATGATGGAAAGTTAAGATAGATAAAGAGTTTGACATAAATGGAATACAAAATTGAGTTAGATATAGAGAGAAGATAATGTGTGACATGGGAAATGAAAGATATAAAAAATAGTTAATGAAGAGAGTTAGAGGGAAAGAAAGGAGAGTTAGAAAGAAGAAGTGTTTAAAGGAGATTATAATGGTGAAAGAAAGAGAGAAGAAAGGGATTAGAGAAGGTTAGAGCTATAAGAAAAAAGTAGAAAGATAATAAGCAAGATAAGAGAGAATTGAAACTAGTTAAAGAGAGAAATCTTGAGTAAGGGAGAAAAAGAGGTGTGAAATAAAGAAAACAAGTGGGAGGTTGAGTGATATTTCAATTAAGAGAAACTTATCAAGAAATTCCTTATGCAAAAAATGGAATTTTAATGTAGAGACATGGAGAGATTATGAAGTTATAAGAAAGAATAGCAAAACAATTGATGACTGATCAGTTAATGAGATAAAGCCTTATAGAGAAGATAGAGAGGATAAGGAGATGTAGATGTGAGATATATATTAAAAAGAAAATAGAGAGTTATAGGGCAAGATAGTGTGGTGAAAAGAGTTTGTGAGAGAGAGAAGTGACATTGAGAGATAGTTGGACAATAAGAGAAGAATAGTTATAGAAGAATATAGAGAGTGAAAAAAACAAAGAGATAAGGAGATAAAGGCAATGGAGAGAATATAAGAGATATACGAGAAGGGATGAGGGATGAGAGAAATTGGCGAGATATGTTAAAAAATACAAGCATGATAGTAGGAGAGGTAGAGAGAAGAGAGGAAGAGAGAAGCATATGATAAAGAGTTGATACAAATTTTTAGAGAAATAAAAGAATGATGGATAAAAAAGTTGAAGAGAGATAAGGAGCAAGAGATAACAAGAATGGGATTCACAATATTAAAGAGAAAAGCAATGGAAGTATAGACAAGTAGATAATATTTGGAATAGGGGATTGGGATGAGTGAATGGGAAGTTGGTTGAGACGATATATAAAGAGGTGTGGTTAGGAAGAGTGAAGTAACATCCAAAAAATGTCAAAGACAAAGAATTAGAGTAATACATACTGACGAAAGAGGTAAATAAGTAAATAAATATAGAGAGAGAAGCAAAGTATAAAATATACAATAAAAGGTAGAGATATAGTTTAATGAGACATGCGAACATTAAAACTTTGATGATAAAAGAAGTATAAGTAGAGAGAAAGATAACAAATGATGAATAATGTGAAGAGGAAGAAGAGCAAGAAAGAAGAGTGATAATAGAGCGAGAAGATAGACTATAAGAAGGAATATAATAGAAAGACTAGATACATTGAGACAAAATGAAAAACAACAAAAATGAGGAGCAAATAAAGAGATATTAAGTCAAAGGGACTTAAAGAGTGAAGTGGAGTGCAAAATGAGGGAAAGGAAATAGAAAGTAGTGGAAATAAGAGATAAAAAATGAAATAAAAGATAAAGTGAAATGAGATAAAAGCAAAGGGTGAGAAATATGATATTTAAAGATATAGATACACAAAGTTGGACATTTAAAGAACAATAAAGAAAAAAGGAAAAGAGAGAGAAGAAAGACAAAGAGATAAAAAAGAAATAGAAAAAAATATAGATTGAGATATGGATAAAGAAAGATAAAGAGATAAAAATAGAACAACAAAGGACAGGACCCTCAAGGAATAACGATAAGGTAGAGAACAAAAGTGAACAAGTTGGAGTGAATAATGTGAGAGAGGGTTCAATGAAATAAAAAAATAAAAAAATGAAATTTTTTTTTGATTGAGTACTAAGAAGTAAGAGAGAATTTGAACTAGAAAATGCCATAGAATGATTAAGAAAAAAGTCATTGAACAAGGAAAGAAGAGTGAGGAGAGGTATAGAGGGAGTGAAAAAATAGATACAGAGGAAAGAGAGAAGATACAAGAGAAGGGATTTAGTGGTTATGATTAATAATGATAGAGATAGATTCTAAGAGTGAAAAGTGAAACAAGTAGAGACATACCTGATTATTGAAGAGATAAAATGAGAATACAAGTGAAAGAATAAAGGTAAGTTTTATATGGGCAAAGGGAAATAAATGGGTAATAAAAAGTGAAAAACACAAAGTGAAAATTGAGAATGGTTGTGTGAGTGTAGGAAACAAAAGAGGGTGGAACCTTAATTTAGAGTGATGCAAGAAGAAAGTTGGGTAAAGAGAAGTGAAAGAAAAAAAAATTGAAAGAGGCATGGTAAGAAATCAAATATTTACAAGACATGACAGACATGGTGAGAAAGTCATCGACGAAGTGGAAGATCAAATAATTGGAAAGATAGAGATATATTCCAAAATATAGATAATTTTTTGAGATAAAGATTTAGTTGTATGAAGTTAGAAGAAGGAGAAGGAAATAAGGCAAAAAAAAGGAAACAGAATGAGGATGTAGTGAGAGATAAAAAAACGATGAGGAAGATGAAGAAGAGTGACAAGAGAATGTCATAGCTATGATTGATGAAAAATAAAGAGAAGAATGATAGATTTAAAAGGGGAAGTGTTAATGAGGGCAAAAGAGAGATTAACTAGAGAGAGTGTTTGAGTCGGCAAAGGACTAACCAGATAATGATGATGTGATTGAAATAAAAAAGAAAATAAAGTCATAGTGCGATAGAGAAGATAAAAAATGAGAGAGTTACAAAGATAATGAATCTAGCGAAAGAATGCATAAGGTAATGAAGAATATTGCTAGAAATGAGAGTTTGAAGAAAGTGATGGGTCGGAATTTGGCGAGGGAAAGAGAGATAGAGATGTGAGATTAAGAATGAGAGGAAAAAGATAGATTTATGAGAGAATTATGTGGGAGATAGTACAAAATTATGTTGAGAAATTACAACTCGAAAAGGAGTTATAGGTTGTGCAAATGAGATAAAAAAGGGAGTTATAATATGGAAGAGAAAAAATTGTGAACAAGAGAAGGTGATATATTGGATAGATATACTAAGTGAATATATCTAACCTAAGAGGAGATACAAAGAGAAAGGCATGTGAGAGAGATAAAGGAGCTATAGAGAGAAAGTGACATAATGATAGATTTTTATTTAGAGGGAGAAAGAGATGAAAGAAAGGAGGCAGAAAAACATTAGGATTAAAAAAAGAGAAATAGGAGGAGTGAGAAACGAGAAGAAGTAATTTCAAAAAGAGACACTAATCAAAAGAAAAAGAGGACATGAAGACAGAAAGAAGTAATAGAAAAAAGAGTAGCTTAAGAAAGAGATGATTTAGAAAGAAAGAGAGACAATTACGAGAAAACATTTATAGAGGCTTTGATAGAGAATGTGAAAGTGAGGAAGAAATATTTTGTAAGAAAAAGTTATAGATAAAGGGACTGAGAATGAGAGAGAGAGAGAGAGAGAATAATATTGGACAGAGTCGGAGGAAGAATAACAAGAATTAATTATTAATTTTAAAAGGTAATATTATTTTGAGAAGAAAATATAAAGATGGTATCATTAATATTATTATTTCAAAATCTTTTAAAATTATTAATTGAAGTTATAGCAAACTAATTCTTTTAATAAGAATAACTATTATATCAACTTTTCTTTATTTATGTAGTAATTATTTTTTACCATTATAGTCACTTAGAATACTATTTATTAGCTCTAATTATGTTAAGATTAATTCTAATTATTTATTTGTAATGTTCAAAATTTTCTATTAAATTACAATTCATTACTAATAAAGTAATATAATTTTTTAACATAGCAATTTCTTAAATTTTAAATTTTTTTGGTTCTTAAAATTGCTTTACTTATTTAAATAGCTATATCTTTATTGTTATAGTTCATAATAATAATAATTAGTTATTTTGGATAATTGTTTACAAATAAGAGTTAATAATAATTGTTACTAATAGTATTGACCATAGCTAATAAACGTTACTCTAACCATCATTTAAAAATTAAGAAAAAAGTTATTTTCATCTTAATTATAATTGTAATCTTTCTAAGGAAATATCAAATATTTCAAATATGAACATTTTTTATTATTATTGATATTATTATGCTTAGAATTGTCTTTAAAAAAGCTATAACTTCAATGAATAAAATAATCATCACTTTGTTCATAATCTTGTAATTAAGTATTTAAATAATAAAATTTATTTATTAATTATATAAAAAAATAAAAAATAATTTTATTAATTATTAAATTGCAATAAAAAATAATGAATAGTTTGATTTTAATGATACCCAAACAGAATAACTAAGAAAAAATTTTCCTTCCTTTATTGGAATTTTAGAATAGATATTATAATACAAAATAAGAAAAGTAAATAAGAACATATTATAAAAAGATGATAAAAAAGAAGAAAATTTATAATTTAATTTTCTCCTATTCTTAAAAGGAACAATATGATTAAGAAAGAGAAATTTTGAAGGAGCAATTATAAAAAAACATGATTGACAAAAAGGAGAATTAAAAAATGTAGAACAAAATAATTAACCTTATAAATAGAATATTAAAAATAAAAAACATTAGAATAAAAGAAGAAACTAAGAAAAGAATAAAATTAAATCTTAAATATTTCATGTGTAAATAGCATAATAAAAAGAGTGAGAAGAAAAAAATGTTGTCCAAGAAGAACGAAAAGAATAAAGAATGATGATTAAGAATATTTATATTTAATAAGAATAAATATAAATTTTAAAATTTGAAATAATACTATTGATGATTATCATAACAACTCTTTTTGTTATTCATTAATTTTACTTTTTTAATATATATATATATATATATATATATTTTTTTTTATTTCACTAATACTTTAAAATGATAATTATTATTTGTAATATAGGAATAATTGCAATATTTTTTAATATAACGTACTTATTTTGGTCTAAATAGATTTATTATATCTATTTTTTAAAATAATATTTATTATAATACAAAATTTAATTTGTAATTACTTTTTGTATTAATGACAACTAGTATTGATAACTATTTAAAATAATAAGACATAATCTAAACTTAATATAATAAAAATTAACAATTTATATATTCTATTTTACTACTTTTAATTTATTTACCTAAATATTCTTATTTTTAACTCGTATCATGCTTTAAATTCTATTTGTAAATTTTTTATCTAATAGGATTTTTAAAAAAGACATACAATGAATTGTAGAAAAAGTGTTAGAGAGAGAAAAGATAAAAAAGGAATGGTGGGTGAGGTTAGAAACAAAGTAAAAATAATGTATATCTAGAAAAATAAAAATAACAAAACTAAGAGAAAAGATAAAATTATTACTGCAGATAGATAACAAATGAGAGAATGTATGTTAGAGTGAGGTAGAGTGAGGAAGTGAAAAAGATAGAAATATAAAAGAGATTGATATTTGGAAAGTTGTGAGGAAGAGAGAAAAAACAAATAAAGGAGCAAAGAAAGAGAAAGTGAATGTGGGAGTGAGCTAGAATGAGAAAGGCGTAATAATAAGAGCAAGCGTAAGGGAAATGAGAGCAAGATGAGAGATAATAGGTCTAAAGAGAACATAATAATGGGATATAGAGAAGAAGAGAGTGTGGAAGTAAGGAAGATAAAAAGAAGAAAGTAGGAACTATGTTAAGAGAGAGAAATTAAAGAGAGATAGAAATGATGGAGAGAAAAAATGCTAAAACTTCAACATAGATGAGATAGAAATTTACAGATAAAATTAAGAAGAGAAAGAGAGAGAGAGTGGAAAGGAAAATGATGTCAAGTATTTAGTGGAGAGAGTGAGAAAGAAAATATGGAAAGGAGTTTGAAAAAGTAACGAAGTGAAAAATGAAACTAGGAAAAGCAATGGAGTGTGATATAAAGAGGTAAAGAAACTAGAGTGAAATGGTGAGGAAAAGATGACATAAAATATATTTAGTTAAATAGAAATAGAGAATGTTAAGAGAGGGGCTATAAATAATATTTAAAAGATAATTTTTGTGATAGAGAGTTCATTATAGTGAAAGAGAGTTAGATAGAACAAATTGTTACAAGGATATAGAAGAGGAGAGTGAAAAAGAAATAGAGGAAAGACAACGAGAACTTAATGGAGAAAGGTCGACTAAGAAAGAGATAATCATGGAGTATTGGATAACGAATATTTGAGGGGGAAGCATCAATTTATAAAATTAGATGGTGGTGTAATAATATGGAGATAAGATAATAGTGAGTTAGGTGAGATAGAATTTTTAAGAGTCTCAAACACAAAGAAATGGAGGAGAGAGCAAGGTAAAAGAGAGAGTACTAAAGAGTATTATAAATAGAAAATATGAAGAAAAACATGATGTAAAGTTGAGGTAGTTGAAGAGTTTGATTTAAACAAGAAAAAGAATCAGTTAGATATAAAGAGAAGATAACATAAGAGAGGGAAAAGAAAAGAGATATAAAAGGGTTAGTAGAGAGAGTCACAGAGAAAAAGAAGGAAAATGAATTAAGAATAAGAAAAGTTTGAAGGAGCACTGAAGGGAGAAAGAGAGGAAATAGAATAGAGTTAGTTTGGAGATGGATGAAAGAAGAGGAGAGAGAGCATGATAGAAGAAAAGTAAAATAAGCAAAATAGACCAAGCGAGATATAGAGTGGAAGAGAGAGAATTGTGAAACAAGAGAAACATGGAGAGAGGTTGAATGATAGTGGAATTAAGAAAAAGTTAAGAAGGTATTCCATATGGGAAAGAAGGTATTTAGAGATGTAGACGTTATGTGATTTTGAAGGTATAAGAAAGAGAGGCAAGACAATAGATGAGTGGTGAGAAAATGAGATAGAGCAATATGTAGATGTGGTAGAAGATATGGAGTTGGAGATGTGAGATATAAAATAGAAAGTAGATAGAGAGAATAAAAAAGGAAAGATAGAGTGGTGAAGGGATAGAGTGCGAGAGAGAAAAGACATTGAGAGATAGTTTGACAATAAGAGAGAAATAAATAAAGAACATAGATGGAGATTAAGAGACAAAAAATAGATAAGTTAGGAGATAGAGGATATGGAGAGCTCATTAGAGATATAAGAGAAGAGGAGGAGAGAAATTGAGGTCAAAAGATTGGAAATAGTGGAGCAATAATAGGATAATTAAACAGAAGAGAATAGAAGAGTGAAGAGAGTGACAATGTGTTGAAAGAAATTATTAGAGAGGTAAAGGAATGATTGATATAGAAGAAAAGAAATGGGAGCAAGAGATAGTAAGAATAGAATTGATGACGTTAAAGAGAGAAGGATTGAGGGTAGAAACTGATAGAGAATATATGGAGGTAATTGAATGACAAAGAATTATTGAATGAGAAGTAGGTTGAGATAACATTAAAAGAGGTGAGGTCGGGGAGAGTGAAGAGTCAACAGGAGGAAGAAAGTCAAAGTCAAATAGTTGGACTAATACATTGAGACCAAAGAGGTAAAGGGGTTAATAAATATAGAGGGAGAAAAAAGTGTAGTACATATAACGAAAGGTCGAGATAATTAGTGCAACATGTAAACATAAACAAATTTGACAAGTAAAGAAGTATAAGTGGAGAGATAGAAAGAAAATAAAGTATATTGTAAAAAGAGAGAAGACCTTGAAATAAGAGTGATAATATAAAGCAATGGTAAATACTATGACAAAGAATGCAATATAGAGGGACCAGATACACTAAGATAAAAGGAAATGGAGCAGAAGTGAGGAATAGACAAAGAAATATCAAGTCAAAGGGAAATAGAGAGAAAAAGGGGTGTTAAGATAGAGAAAATAAAGAGAGGGAAATAAGTGAGAGAAAAGTGATATATGAAAAGTTTAATAAAATAGGTTTTTATAAAAATAGATTGACAAAAAAAGAGAGATGCAAAGTGCAAGAACAAAAGAAAGAGAGGAGAGAGAAAAGGAATATAATGCTGTAAACAACAAATAGAAAAAATTTAGACTAAAAGATAGATTAAGATTGATAAAGAGATTAAAATAGAAAAAGAAAGGACAAAATCCACAAGGAATAGTGATAAGGAAGAAAGCAAAACATGGGAAAATGTGGCAGTGAAGAATGTGAGCATTAGTTCAATGAAATAAAATGAAAGGCAAATTATAAGACTTTGGAGATTGAGTATTAAGAAAGGAAGAAAGAATTAGAATTGGAAAGTTCCTTAGGGAGATTAAGAAGTATGAGCTGGACGAAAAGAAGAGTGATAAGAGATAGAGGGGAAAGGTAATGGAGATAATGATGTGTGCGATAAAAAGATGGAGGGAGAATTAGAGGCTAAGATTAAGAGCAACAGAGATAGACTATGAGAGACAAAAGAGAATAAAATAGAGATATAGATGACTCATCATAAGAGAAATAAAGAATCCATATGTAAGAATAAAAGTAAATTTTAGAAGGAAAAAACATAATAAATGCAAAATATGGAGTGAAGAGTGAAAAGTGGGACGAGAGAATTGAACTGAGAGAGCAATAGCCAAAAATGTGAGTAGCATGAATTATATACAATTAAGAGAAAAGAAAGATGGGTTAAGAGAAATGTGAAAAGAAAAAAATACGAAAAGGTATTGTAGATCAAATAAGTCATAAAGAGTAGAGATACGTAAATAGAGTAAGGCATCCATAAAGTAAACGACACAAACAATTGAAAGGATGGAGAAAGATTCCAAAAGAGAGAGAAGGTGGAGAGAAACAGTAAGCGGTTGGAATGGAGAAGAGGGAGAGGAAAATAAGACAAAGTGAAGGAGAAGAAAATAATGAGCCATAGTGAGACAAAGAAAGATAGAAAAAGATAAATAATAGTAAGAAGAGAAAGATAGCTATGTTTTGTAGATAAGAGAGAAGGTTGATAGAATTTAAATAGGAGTGAGTGAGACCAAGGGGAGATCAACTTAAGATAGTGTTTAGTGAGTAGAGGGATAACTGAATAATGATGGACTGATAAAAATATTGACAATAAAGTCATAGTTGATAGACAAGGAAAAAAAGAAAAAGTTGCACAAATAATGAATCTAGTGAGAAAATGCACAAGGTAACAAAGAAAAGTGAAAATGTGAGGAGTGAGATGAGTGAGAAAATAGAGAGAAAAAAATAGAAGAGATTAACAAAAAGAATGAGAAAAGATAGATTTGAGAGAGAGTTGTAAGAGAGGTAGTGAAAAGTTACATAAAGAAATACCACTAAAAAAAGACAGGTTGTGAGAATGAGATAAAAAAGAGAGATATAACGGATATAAAAATGGCACACTTAGGAAGGTCATATAAAAGATAGAGAGACTAAGTGAATGATATGTAACTTATGAGGCAATAGAAAGAGAAATGGAGGTGAGAGATTTATGAGCCATAGAGAAAAAGTGACTCATTGATGAAGATTTTTTTAGAGAGAGAAGGAAGATAATGAGGTAAATAGATATTATGATTAAAAGAGAGATGAAATGGAATAAAGAGAAATGCAAAGAAATAGTTTTAAAAAGAGACACTAATTGAATGATAAAGAGGACAAGAATTGAGATAGAAGCAGTAGAAAAAAGAATAGCTTATGAAGGAGGATCAATAAAACAAGAGACAATTTTAGGAAAAAGTTCATAGAGGCTATGACAAAAGACGTGGAGAGAAGCACAAATATTTTTGTGATAGAGATGATATGAATAAAAGGACAGATGGAGGGAGAAAGAGAGAATAATATTAGAGAGAGATAAATCAAGCAAAAGAAGAATTAATTATTAATCCAATAACACTATTATTTTGTGAAGAAAATATAAAGAATACTATCATTAATTATAATTTTTAAAAATCCATTAAAATTATTCATCAATGGTACAATGAAATTATTTGTAATAAGACCAACTATTTTATCAACTTCTCTTAATAAATATTGTAATTATTATTTTCCATTAAAGCCCTTTAGAATAATTTTTTAAATTCTAATATGTTAAGATTAATTCTAATTAATTATTCTTATTATTTAAAAATATGTAATTTAAATTATAATTAGCCATTAAAAAATAAAGCAATATTTATTAACATAACTAATTTTTAAATTGAATATTGTTTTGGTTCTTAAATAAGTTTTACTTATTTAAATATCTAATTCTTGATTATTATATTTCTAATCAATAAAAATTAATCATTTTGAATAAATGCCTAAGAATTAGAGATAAAAACAACTATTATTGATAATGTTGACCATATCTAATAAAAAATGCTCTAATAATCATTTAGGTATAAAAACTTATTCTCTAGTGAATTATAACGATAAGTAAATTTGAACATTTTCTATTATTATTTCTATTATTATGCTTAAACTTAAAACAATCCTAAGAAAAAATTATAAATATGAAAAATTAAAAATAATAAATTTATTTGTAAACTTGTAATTTAATATTTAAATGATTAAATTTATCTAATAATAATAGTAAAAAGGAAACTAAAATGTGAAATTTATTAATTATTGAATTCTAATGAAAATAGATAAATAACTTTATTCTAAACTTACACAGAAAAAATAAAAAATAATTTTTTTCACATTTTTCCCAAATATAGAAAAGAATATTATAATACAATAAAAACAAAATGAATAACAACTAATTATAAAAACGAGATTAAAAAGGAAAGGAGTAAATTAATAATTTATCATTATTTTTTAGGAATTAAATAATAAGAATATATTTTAATTCAATAAAGTAAACTTTTAATTATAATTATAATAAAAATGATTAATATCGTTTTTCAAAAAATGTTGTAAAAAGTAATAATAATTTTCTTTTTCCCTTTTAGTTTCTACTTATTCTTAAAAATAATAAGGTGATTAAGCAATTGAAATGTTGAAGGTGTAATATAAAAAGATGTTTAACAAGAAGAAGAATAAGAAAACATAGAACACGATAACAAACTAGAAGAACAGAATAATAAAAGTAAAAAATAGAATAAAAGAAGAATATAAGAAATGAAAAAAAACTAGGTATGAAATATTTCAAGGATAAATAAGATAATAAAAGTAGTTAAAAGAAACAAATGAGGTGGTGGAAGACAAAAAATATTGAATGGAAGATGTCGAAAAATATCCATTATTATTAAGAATAAATATAACGTTTTAAATTATTAATAATACTATTTTTTTATGATCATAATATATTTTATTGTTTTTCTCTAATTTCTAATTTTTTTAAAATCTATAATATAATATTTATATTGCATTTATTGTTGTATTATAATAAAAATAAAGTATTTATTACTTTTAAAAAATATAAACACAATTAATATAAGTTTTTTTCTAATTATTGTGAAACATTAATTTTTTTAATAAAAGTTTATAAATAAAGATGCTGTATTAAATTTCATTTTTATTACAATTGTAATAACAATATATATTTTTAATACAAAATAATTATTTTATTTGAAATAAATTTGTTATATCTATTTCAATTTAAAATTAATATTTATTGAAATTGTAAATATAATTTGTAAAAACACTATTGATGAACTATAAGTGATTTTGATAATTTTTAATAATTATAAAAAATTATAAATTTTAAAATAATAATAATTAATAATTTTAATGCTTTAGTTAACAAATTTTTAATTTATTTACACTATTATTGTTTTTGTGATTCATATCATTTTTCTGATTCTATAGTAAATTGTCTTAAGAAATAGGATATTTAAGGTAGACTTATAATGAATGATAGAAAAAGTGGAAGAGAGAAAGGGAGAAAAAAAGAATAGTGGGAGAAGTGAGAAAAAAGTAAAAATAAAGTATATCTAGATAAATAAAAATAGTGAATAGTAAGAGAAAAGAGGAAAATGTTAGTAGGAGATAGATAATAAAAGAGAGAATATATTCTAGAGTGAGATAGAGCTAAATGGAAGAGAAAGATAGAAGAGATTGATATATGAAGAGTTGAGTAAAAAGGATAGAAAAAATATAAGAGTGAAGAGAGAAAAGTGAGTGATAGAGTGGAGTAGAAGAAGAAAGAGATAATAATTTAGATAGAGAGGAAAGGAAAATAGTAGGAATGGCCATCAATCGGTAGAATAAGAAGGTGGATTGATATGGAATTGATTAGGGAAGAGGGAGAAATTTGTGAAAGAAAAGGTTTAAATAAAGAAAGAAAACGATATATAGAAATGAAGATGATATGGATGTGCAAAAAATTAAGAAAAGAGAGCAGGTTGTGTATTAAAAAGAGAAATTAAAGAGAGATTAGAAAGATGGAGAGAAAAAATAACAAAAAATTTAATATAGCTGGGATATAAATTGAGGGAAATATATTGAAACAAGAAAGAGAAATAGGGGAAGAAAAGTGATTGGAAAGATTTAGTGTAGAGAGAGAGAAGGAAAAGCAGAAGTTTAAGAGAACAAAATTATGGAGAAAAAAATCAAGTAAGAAAGAAAGCACAAGAAGAAAAATAATGAGAGACAACATGATTAGAGAAAAGTTAAACAAAGAAAAGTGACAGAGTGTGATATGGAGGGGTAAAGAAAGTAAATAGAAATAGAAAAAGGTGAGAGAGAGGTTGACAAAAAATATTATTTTTGTTAAATAGATTTAAAAAATGTTATCAGAGAAGTGATGAAAAATAGTAAAGATAATTTTCTTGTGTGACTACATGATAAAGTGAGAGGAATAAGTGATAAAGAAAGATAGAAGAGATTATTATAAGGATGTAGGAGTTCATGGGAAAGAAGAAGAAATAAAAGATAAAAGATAAAGTGAAATAGACTAGGGAAGAAAGATGGAGCAAGGAAGAGTTAATTATAGACTATTAGAGATTGAATAAGTTAGAGATGACACATGATCTTATAAAATTAATTGAAGTGATTCTATGGAGATAAAAGAAGATAGAGGGAGTTCAGATGGAATAATTTGGAAGACCTAGAAAGAAAGAAATAGAAAAGGAGAGTTTGGGAGAGAGTAAGATAAAAGAAAGTAGTAAAGAAAGTATTATAAAAAACATAATAAGAGACAAAAATGATGAAAAGTTGACATAAATAAAGAGTTTTTTTTAAATGAGACAAAAATTGAGTTAGATATAAAGAGAAGATAACATGAGAGATTGGAAAGGAAAAAGATATAAAATTATTAGTTGATAGAGTCAAAGAAGAAAAGAAAGAAAGATAATTATGAAGAAATGAAGTTTAAAGGAGAATAGAATAGTGTAAAAAAGAGAGTGGAAGGAGATTTCAGAAATTTAAAGATGGAACGAAGAAGAGGAAAGACAGTGAGCATTATATAAGAGAAGTGGAACAAAAAACCGAGACAAAGAGAGTAAAAAAAGAAGAGAAAGAAGTGTGAAATAGAGAAAGTAAGAGAGAAGTAGACTGATGTGGAATAGAGAGGAAAGTTAAGAAGAGATTCCTTATGGGAAAGAAAGCATTTAGAGATGAGACATGAAGAGTTTGTGAAGGTATAACAAAGAGAGAAAAAGTGATAGATGAGTGATGAAAAAAGACACTAAGCTATATTGAGAAGAGATAAAAGATAAGTAGATGGAGATATGAGATATAAAATATAAAGTAGCTAGAGAGACAAAAAAGCAAGATGGAGTGTTGGAAAGAGAGAGTGATGGAGATAAAGGACATTAAGAGATAGTTGGACAATAAGAGAGAAATAAATAAAGAAAATAAATGCAGATAGAGATACAAAAAAATAGAGATGTATCGAGATAAAGGCAATGGAGTGCACATCAGGGACATAAGAGAAGAGATGAGGGAGGAGAGAAGTTATAATAAAAAGATATGAAATAGAAGACCAATAATAAGAGAAAAAAATAGAAGAGAGAGAAAGAGAGAAGCGAGTGACAAAGTGTTGATAAAAATTATTCAAAAGGTAGAATAATGGTGAATATAGAAGAAAAAAAATTGAGAAGCAAGAGATAGTAAGAATAGGGTTTATGATATTAAAGAGAAAACTAATGAGAGTATAAATTAATAGAAAATATAGTGAGATAACAAAACAAGAAATAGTAAGTGAGTCAAAAAGAGGTTAAGCTGATATAGAAAGAGAAGAGATCATGGAGTGTGCAGTTTCATGGAGAGAAAGAAAATCAAAGAATAAGAATTGCATTAATACATTGTGTTCGAGGAGGTAAAGAGGTCAACAAAAGCAAAGGAAGAAGTAAAGTGTAGTATATATAATAAAAGTTTGAAATAGAGATTAAAGGGACATGCAAACATAAAACATTTGATGTGTAAATTAATATAAGTAGAGAGATAAAAAAGAAAATGAAGAATAAGGTAAAGAGAAAGAAGGCCAAGAAAGAAGAGTTATAATATAAAAAGATAAAAAAGACTACGATAAGGAACACAATAGAGAGGGACTCAATACATTAATATAAAGACATAATAAAGTCATAATGTGATAGAGAAGAAAAATTAGAGAGAATGGCAAAGATAATGAGTCTAGTGAGACAATGCATAAGCAATAATGATAAGTGAGGGAAGCGAGATTATGTGGAGAAAGATGGGCATGAAAATGGAGAGGGAAAGGGAGATAAAGAAGACATATTAAGGAAGAGAAAGAAAGAAAAGATAGATTTGTGAGAGAATTATAAAGGAGGTAGCGCAATGTTACATAGAGAAGGTATAACTCAAAGAAGAGTAATAAGTTTTGATAACGAGATAAAAAAGAGAGATATAAGAATGGAGAGAAAAATTGCATATATATGAAAGAAATACTACGTTTTGATATGTAACTTAAAAGTAGATAGAAAGAGAAAGGGAAGGGAGTTAGATCAATAACTCATAAAGAGAAAGAAACAGATTGACTGAGATTTTCATTTAGAAAGAAAAAGAGAAGAAAGATGAAGAGGTAGGCAAGCATTAAGGTTAAAAGTGAGGAAAAAAAATAAGTGAGAAAAATTCTAAGAAATAGTTTTAAAAAGAGACACACTAATTTAATGACAGAGGACAAGAAGAGAAAAAAAAGTAATAAAAAACAACTTATCAATATAAAGTTGAAGAAAAAAAAGACAATTTCAGGAAAAAGTTGACTGAGAGTAAGATAAAGAATGTGAATGAGAGAGTCACAAATAGTTTTTTTTTGATAAAAAGTTTTTGACAAAGGGATATAGATAAATTGAGAAAGTGAGAATATTATGAGAGAGAAGAACAAGAAAAATTAATTTTTTTCCTATGAAGCAAAAATTTTTTTGTTCAAAAAATATAAAAAAATATTATCATTAATAGTAATTTTTAAAAAGTTTGAAAAAGTATTGATTAATGTTATAATAGGCAAATCTTTTTAGTAAGAATAACTGTTACATTAACTTTTTGTAATAAATGTATTAATTAATAATTACCATTATAGTCCTTTAAAATCATTTTGTAAATTGTAATTATGTTAAGGTTAATTGTATTTAATTATCCTTACAATTTAAAAATGTGTCATTTAATTTACAATTTGTTATTAACGACTAAAGTAATTTTTGTTAGCATAAATAATTTTTAAATTTAATAATCTTTTTTGTAGCTAACAAAATATTTAATTATTTAAATATCTAATTGCCAATTATTATAATTATTATCAATAATAATTAATTATTTTGAATAATTGTTTAAGAAAAGAAGGTAACAGCTTTTACTAATGGTATAGACCATAAATAATAAAAATTGGTCTAACTAAAATTTAGGTATAAAAAGTTAGTCCCATGTGAATTATAATTTTAATATTTTAAGAAAATAACTAATATAAAAATGAATATTTTCTATTATTATTATTATTATTATTACTATTATTATTATTATTATTATTGACAAGAAGAATAGTAAGATAATGCTGGAAAAAATAATTAACTAAATGAAGAGAATAGTAAAAATAGGAAATTTAGAATAAAAAAACAAAATAAGAAAGGAATAAAATTGAATATAAAATATTTTCTTTGTAAATAGCATAATAAAAAGAAGTTAGAGGAAACAAATGGAATGGAAGGAGACCAAAAAATAAAAACAATGAAGAAAAATTAATAGGAATAAATATAAATTTTAAAATTATTAATACTATTCTTAATGGTTATCATAAACTTTTATAGTTGCCCATTAATATATTTTTAAAATTTATAATATATCACTTTTATTTTTATTTAATTTCTATATTACTAATATTTGTGATAATAATTATTGTTAATAGTAAAAGAATAATTAATGTATGTTTCCCTTTAATTATTAAGAAAATTTAATTATCTCTTAAACTTTTTTAAATAAAAGTACTTTAATAAATTTTGTTATGAATTATAATTACCATAAGAAATATTTTTTAATATAAATGAAATTGTCTTACTTAAAATACATTTACTTTACTTATTTAAAATTATAAATAGTTTTTATTATAATAGCAAATGGAATTTGTAATTGCTCTTCTTGTTAATTAAAAGCAATTTTATTTACTATTAATGGCTATAAAGAAAATTCTAAATTTTAATAGAACAAGAATGAACAGTTTATACAGTTTAGTTTACTATGTTTAATTTGTTTAACGTATTATTCATATTTTGAATCATATCGTTTCTCATGGTTTCTTCCCAAATTTTCTTAAGAAATAACATATTGAACGTATACATGCTATTAACAATAGAAAAAACATAAAGAGCAAAAGGGATAAAAAGGAAAGAAAGATGAGAGAAGCGAGAACAAAGGTAGTAATAAAATATACCTAGATAAATAGAAATAAAAAGTTTGAAGATAAAAGTGGAAAATATTAGTGGGTGTTAGATAATAAAAGAGCGAATGTTTATAAAAACAAAGGAGAAAGAAAGGGAGTGGGCAAGAGAGAAAGATAGAGGAGATAGATATATGAGGAGTTGAGAGAAAGAGGTAGAAAAAACAAATATAGAGGTTAAGGGAGACAAAGTGTGTAAGGGAGTGAAGTAGAATGTCAAAGAGATAACAATTAAAATTGAGAGTAAGGGAAAAGCATGGGAAGAAACATCATTTAATAGAACAAAAAGGTTTACTAATAAGTAGGAGATAAGGGAAGAGAGAGCAGGATGAGTGAGAATCGGTTTAAAAGGAGCAATATAAATAGATGTAGAAAACAAGACATTGTCAAAGTGTGGAAGACAAAGAGAAGATAGTAGGTAGCATGCCAGAGAGAGAAATCTTAATGAGACAAAAACGAAGGAGAGAAATGATATAAAAAACTTTGACATAACTGAGTTATAAATATAAGGAAATATATTCATAATGCAAATAGAGAGAGATGGGGGAAAGGAAAGTGATTGGAAAGATTTATTGCAAAGAGTTAGAGAGAAAAGTGGGAAAGAAGTTTAAAAGAAAAAAGTTATGGACAAAAGAATGAACAAAGAAAGAAAGTGATGGGAGAAAAATAATGAGGGAGAATGCCATTAGAGAAGAGTGAAATAAGGAAAATGATAAAGTGTGATACTATGGTGTAAAGAAAAGAGACTTAAAGAGGCAACGTAAAAGAGTGGTTGAAACAAAATATTTTTAACTAAATAACAATTGAGAATGTTATAAGGGAAGTGATAGATAGTAGTACATGATAATTTGATTGAGAGTGAGTGCATGACAATTATGGAGCGATAATAAGGGAGGGAGAAAGATAAAAGCATTTGTTATAAGGATATTGGAAAGGAGGATAGAGAAATAGATGTAAAAGAGTAAAAATAGACAAAAAGAGAGTGAGGGAGAAAGGTAGAGTAAGAAAGTGATAATCATAGACTATTTGAAATGGAATAACAGAGGGAGGAAGCATCAATATATATAATTTGATGGAGTGAAGGTCTAGAGATGAGAGAAGAGAGAGTGAGTTGAGAAAGTATTTTTTAGATGGTCTGGACAAAAAAATGGAGAGTAGAAAAGAGAGTATTATTAATAAAAGATAAAAAGAGACAAAAAAGATGGATGGTTGTGATATATAAAGAGTTTGATTTAAGAAAAAAATTTAATTAGACATAATGAGAAGATAATCTGAGAAATGGGATAGAAAAAGATATGAAAGAGTCAGTTAAGAAAGTGAAAAAAAGAAAGTGAGTTAAGAAGAAGAAAAGATTAAACGAAAATAGAATAATGTAAGAGACTAAGAGGAAAGAGATTAGAGAAGCTTAGAAATAAAAGAAAGAAGAATGAGAGTGAGCATTATAGAAGGGAAGTGAAACTAATAAAAGAAACAAAAAGAGAAAAAGTGAGGAATAGAGTGTGAAATAGAGAAAGTAAGAAAGAGGTTGAGTGATAATGAAATAGATAAAAAGTTAGGAAGAGATTTCTTATAAGAAACAAGGCATTTGGAGATGCATACATGAAGAGATTTTGATGTAATAAGAAAGAAAGGAAAAGTGATAAATAAGTCATGGAAAAATGAGGTAAAGTAAACAAAGAAGAGATTTAAGATTTGGAGTTAAAGATGTCAGATTTGTAAGAGAAAGTAGATAGAGAAATAGTCTAAAAGTTATGATAGAGTGGTGAACCTAAAAAGTGTGAAAGAGAGGAGACAATGAGAGGTACTTAGGCAATAATGGAGAAATAAACAAACAAAATAGATGGAAATAGAGAGAAAAAATATAGAAAGCGATAAATGTAATGAGGAGAACATCAAATATATAAGGGAAGAGATGTGGAAGGAATGAAATTATTGATAAAACATAGTAAATAGATGAGTGATAGTGGAAGAAATAAAGAGAAGAGAAAGGAAGAGAGAAGAGAGTGAGAAAGTGTTAAAAGACATTATTAGAGAAGAAGAAGAATGATCGATATAGAAGTTGAGAAGAAAAAGGTAGAAAAAGAGATAATAATAGAAAAAGAAAGGAGAAAACCCTTAAGGAATAGTGATAGGAAAGAATATAAAAATAGAGAACAAGTGAGAGTGAACAGTTTGAGAATTATTTCAATAAAATAAAATGAAAGGGAAATTGAACTACTTTCGTGATTGAGAATTAGGAAAAGAAGAGAGAATTAGCATTGGAAAGTTCCTTAGAGAGAACAAAGATGGGTAAAGAAAGAAGAGTGAAAAGAGATAGAGGGCAAGAGAGAAAGGAGAAAGAGGAATGAGTGAGGAAAGGGAAGGGAGAGAGACTAAGAGGTTAGGATTATTAGCTATAAAGAAAGATTATGAGATATATGCTCATAGAGAAAAGACAAAGAAAAAGAGATAAAGGGCAAGTGAGAAAGGAGAAAGGGGAATGAGCGAGGAAAGGGAAGGGAGAGAGACTAAGAGGTTAGGATTATTAGCGATAAAGATAGATTATGAGTTATATGCTCAGAGACAAAAGACAAAGAAATAGAGGTATGGATGACTCATGAATAGATAATGATAGAATACAAGTGAAAGAATAAAAATTAGTTTTATATAGATTGAGAAGGATAAATACAAAATATAAAGTGGAGGTACATATTGAAAAGAGAGAACGAATAAGTGAGAAAGAAAGAAAAAAAGTGAGGAGCATGAATTTTTGTGCCGAGTGACAAGAAAGAGGGGGCAAGAGAAGTGATAGAAGAAAAAAGAAATAGGCATAAAGGGAAATAAAATATGTTATAGAGAGAGGTGATAAATAAGGAGACCAAGGCATCAGCAAAGTGAAAGGGACAAATTAATGGAAGGAAGGAGAATGATTCCAAAATAGAGAGAATTTGGAGATAAAATAAGTAAATTGTTGTAATTAAGAAGAGGGAAAGCAAAATGAGACAAAGAGAAGGAGAATAGAACAAATAGCAAATAAGAGATAAATAAAGGCATAAAGCAAGATAAAAAAAATGAGAAGAGAAGACATAGCTATCATTAAGAAGTAAGAGAGAATATTGATAAAATGAAGAAAATTTAATGTGTGAGACCAAAAGCGAGATTCACAAGAGATAATGCTTTACAAGATACCTAGATAATGGGACAATGATGGAGAGATCAAAAATAAGAGAAAAAAAAAAGTCATAGTATGATAGAGAAAAAAATAAAATGGAATGACAAAGATAAGTAATCTAGTTAGAGCATGCACAAGGGAATAAAGATTAGTGATGGAAGCGAGAATGTGCAGGCAGAGAAATTTATGGAAGAGAGAAAGAAAAGATAGATTTGTGAGAGAATTGCATGAGAGATAGTGCAAAGTTACATAGAGAAGATACAAGTAAAAAAAGAGCTATAGGTTGTGAGGATGAGATAAAAACGAGATATAAGAAGGGAGAGAAAAAAATTGCAACCTAGAAAAGATGATATATAAGTAAGAGAGACTACGAGAATGATATGTAACTTAAGGGGAGATAGAAAGAAAAAGGGAGTTGAGAGAGGTGGATGAGTCGTCAAGAGAAAGCAATATAATGGTAAAGATTTTTATTTAAGGAGAAAAAGAAACGAAAGATAAAGGGGTTGACAAATACTAAGATTAAAAGAGAGACAAAAAGGAAGAGAGAGAAATAAAGAGAAATTGTTTTAAAAAGAGACACTAATTGAATGATAAAGTGGATAAGAAGAGAGAAAGAAGTAGTAAAAGAAGAACAACTTGCGAAGAAGAAGATAAAGAAAAGAGAAACAATTTTGGGAAACAGTCAATAGTAGCTGCGATATAGAATGTGATGGAAAAAGGCACAAATATTTTGAGAGAGAAAAGTTTTGGATAAAAGGACATAGATAGAGTGAGAAAGAGAGAGTAATAATGGAGAGTGATAGACAAAGTAGTAGAATAATTAATTATTAATTCAACAAGCAATATTATTTTGTGAACAAAATATAAAACTAGTACAATTTAAAGTAATTTTCAAAATTCTCTAAAATTATTAATTAAGGTTTTCAAAAGCAACACTTTTATTAAATCATTTTTTCTTAGTAAAAAAAGTATTTATTAATTGCCATTGTAATTTTTTAGAATAATGTTTTTAATTCAAATTATGTTAAGATTAATTCTAATTAATTATTCTTAATTTTTCTAAATATGTCATTCAAATAATAAATTGTTATTGATTAATAAAGTGTTATTTGTTAAAATATCTCATTTTAAAATTTAATAATTGTTTTGTTCTTAAATATTTTTTACATATTTAAATAGTTAATTCATAATTATTATAGTTCATATAAATAATAATTAATTATCTTGAATAATCATTTAAGAGTTAGAGATAACAAAAATTGCTACTAATAGTACTCACCCTAAAAAATAAAACTTGTTCTAATAATCATTTAAGTATAAAATCATTTTGCACATCTAAATTATAACACTATCCTTAATAAGTAAATAATAAATATTCTAAATATGAATAATTGCCATTATTATTTCTATTAATATACTTTAAAATGTCTAAAGAAAAAATTATTAATTCTCAGAATAAAATAATAATCACTTTATTCATAATCTTGTAATTATATATTAAAATAAAAAAGAAATAAAAAATAATTTTTTATTTATTATTAATTTGTAATAAAAAATACCAAATAATTTTATAAAAAAATACCCAAAAAATAACAAAATTTTTTTAGTAAAAATTATTATAATACAAGTTAAGAAAAACCAAATAAAAACTAATTAGAAAAAGAAGAGTATGAAGAAAAAAATTACATTTATAATTTACTAAAATATTATTCTTTCTAATAATAAAAGAACACTTTATTTTAAATTATTTAAATTAATTATATAATTAATATTGTAATTAAAAATATTTAATATCAATTTTTTAACAATGTGATAAGTATTAGTAATAATTTTATCATGCTTTTTTTAGTTTCTACATATTCTTAATGAGAATAATATGATTAAGAAAAAGAAATCTTGATGGAGTAATCATAAAATGGTGATAGACTATAAGAAGAATTAGAAAATACAGAACACAATATTTAATGAGAAGAATAAAATCATAAGAATTAAAAATAGAATAAGCGAAGAATATAAGAAAAGAATGAAATTAAATATAAAACATTTCAACTGTAAACATTATAATAAAAGGCATTAGAAAAAAAAATTATAGTGGAAGAAGACCAAATACAATAAAATGATGATGAATATGAATATCTATAATTAATAAGAATAAATATAATTTTTTTAAACTATTAATAAATCTATAGATGATTATCATAATATTTTTATTTTTTTCATTAAATTTAATTTACCATTTGATACTGTAATATTTATATTTCCTTTTACTTTAAATATTATGAAAATATTTTAAAATAATAATTATTATTCATAATATAAGAATAATTATTTTTTTTAAAATAAATGTAATTCTTTTGTTCTAAACATATTTATTATATCTATTTTTTTAATTTTTAAATAATATTTATTTAATACTAAATATAATTTTTTATTACTCTTATTATTAATTTCAAGTAACATTAAAAATTATTAAAAATTATAAAAAATTTCAAACAATTAATATAATAA
The DNA here is from genome assembly GCA_023846275.1 of Vanilla planifolia. Taxonomy (NCBI): domain Eukaryota; kingdom Viridiplantae; phylum Streptophyta; class Magnoliopsida; order Asparagales; family Orchidaceae; genus Vanilla; species Vanilla planifolia. Next base: position 415,571 of record JAIUJO010000194.1, on the reverse strand, counting down.
TGACTATAAATTTATATTCTTTAATTTAAAACTTTTAATATATTTAACTTAATATACTTTTTTAGATTCATATTATGTTTCTAACTCTATTTTAAAATTTTCTCAGGAAATAGGGCATTGAAGATACACATACAATGAATGATAGTAAAGGTGATATAGAGAGAAAGAGGAAAAAGATAGAAAGGTAGGAGAGGTGATAAGTAAAGTAAAAATAAAGTACATGTAGGTAAATACTAATAAAGTAGACAATGATAAAAAATATTAGTGGAAGATAGGTAACAAATGAGAGAATTTATGTTAGAAAGAAAGAGAGAGGGAGTGAGCAAGAGAGAAAGACATAAGAGATTGATATATTGAGAGTTGAGAGGAAGAGATAAAGAAAAAAATTAAAATAAAGAATGATGAGAGAGAATGTGAGTGAGGGAGAGGTAGAATGAGAAAGAGATAATAATTAAGGGTGAGAATGAGGGAAAAGAGTGGGAAAGAGCATCACTTGATGGAAAAAAATGAGAAAGATAAAGTGGTATAGAGAAGAAGAGAGTGTGTAAGTGAGAAAGGTAAAGAGAAGATAATATGTAGCATGTTAAAGATAGAAATTAAAGAGATAGAAATGATGAAGATAAAAGATTTCTAAAACTTTGACATAGATGAAATAAAAATTAAGGGACATATATTAAGAAGAGAAAGAGAGACGAAAGGAACATGATTTGAGAGATTTAGTAAAAAAGTGAGAGAGAAAAGAGGGAAAAGAGTTTGAAAGAAAATATAATAAGGGAGTGAATAGTGAAAAGATAAAAAGCAATAGAATGTGATATAAAGTGGTAAAGAAAGTATGATCAAATAGAGAATGCAAGAGGAAGGTTTATTGATAAAGAAGTCGAGAGAAAAAGTTGACATAAAATATGGTTAAATAAAAATACAGAATATTGAGAGAGAACTGATAGATAATAGTAGAAGATAATTTATGTCATAAATAGTGCATGATAGAGTGAGTGATGGAATGGGTAAGAGAGCAAGATAGAATAAATTATTATATGGATATAGGAGAGGAGGAGTGAGTGAGTGAAATAAAAGAGTGAAGACAAGGAGAAAGAGTGTGAGGGAGAAATGCAGTGTAAGAAAGAGATAATCAAAGACTGTTAGAGATGGAATAATTAAGGGAGGATGCATCAATTTATAAAAGTCGATGTTAAACTGATAGTGTTGAGATAAGGGAAGAGAGAGTGAGTTGTAATAGAATTCGTGGAGAGACTTGGACAAAAAGAATTGGAGATGGAGAGAGTTGAGGAAAGATTAAGGAAAAAGAGAGAGTTTGTGAAGAGATAAGAAAGAGAGGCAATGCAAAAAAATGATTGATAAGAAAAAGAGAGTAATATAGAGAAGAGAGAAGAAAATAAGATGGAGATGTGAGACATATATTGAAAAGTGATTTGAGAGAGTCAAAAAGGCAAGATAGATTAGTGAAAGGAGAGTGTGTTAGAGAGAAGACACATTAAGAGATAGTTGGAGAACATAAGAGAAATAAATAAATAACATAGATGGAGATAGGGGGATAAAAACTTAGAGTGGTAAGGAGATGGTGGTAATAGAGACTACGTTAAAAAAATAAGAGAAGAGATAAGGGAGGAGAGAAATTGTAGATGAAAGATAGGAAATAGATGAGCAATAGTAAGAGAAATAGAGAGAAGAAGGAGGAATAGAGAAATGTGTGACAAAATTTTGATAGAAATTTTTAAAGAGGTAGAAGAATGATGGATATAGAAGATGGAAGAAAATGAGGAGCCATAGATAGTAGGAATAGGATTGATGATATTAAAGACAGAAGTAAAAAGAGTTTAGACTTATAGAGAATATAGTAAGACAGTGGAATGTTAAGGAATGAGCAAATGAGAAAGAAATTGAGATGACATAAAGGGAGGTAAGGTTGGTAGAGTGTAGAGTCATAAAGAGAACGATAATCAAAAATAAAGAATTAGACAAATACATCAACCAAAGTGGTAAAGAGGTTAATAAATATAAAGGGAGAAGGAAAGTATAGTATATATAATAAAATGGTTGTGATAGAGATTAAGGAGGCATGCAAACGTAAAATACTTGATTAGTAATGAAGTATAAGTGGAGAAATGGAAGGAAAATAAAGAGCAAGGTAAAGAGAAGAAAAAACTATGACAAGGATTTTAATAGAGAGAGGTAAATACATTAAGATAAAAGTAAATGGAGAAAAAAAGATGGATAGATAAAGAGATATCAAGTCAAAGAGTCATGAAGAGAAAGAGGAGTATAGAAATAGAGAGAAAATAAACAATTATGGGAAATAAGAGAGAGAAAAGAGGTAATACAAGGTTGTGAAAAAAGATTTTTACAAAATTAGATACATAAAGAGAGAGATATAAAGTATAAAAAAAAAGAAAGAGAGGACAGATAGAAAGGGAACACTAAGATATAAACAAGAAAAAGAAAATGAAAGGGCAAAACTTTTGATAAATAATTATATGGAACAAAAGAAAAAAAGAGAATAAGTGGGAATGAAAAAAGTGAGAGTTAGTTCAACAAAATAGAATGAAATTGAAATTAGAAGACTTTGGTGATTGAGTTTTAAGAAAGAAAATGAAAATTAGAATTAGAATTAAAAAGTGCTTTAGAGAGATAGAGAAGGATGGGACATAAGGAAAAAAGTGAGAAGAGATAGATGGGGAGAGAAAAATGAGATAGAGAAGTAAGCGAGAAAAATGAAGAGAGGGAGACTAAGAGGCTAAGATTAGGAGCGACAGAGATAGATTACGTGATAGATTTTATGGGAGAAAATAGAAAGAAATAGAGATATAGATGACTCATGAATAGACAAAGAGAGCATTCAACTGAAAGATTAAAAGTAAGTCTAGTAGAGACAAAACGGGATGAATATAAAATATAATGAAGTGTACAATGTGAAAAGAGAAAATGGAGTGAGAGACAAAGAAGCAAAAAATTGAGTAGGATGATTTTTTTAGTTGAGAGATAAGAAAGTGAGGGTAAGAGAAGTGCGGAAAAAAATTACAAAAAGGTATAGTGAGAGATCAAATAGGTCATGGAGAGAGGATATAGAGAAGGATAGTAGGGCATTGACAAAGTGAATGAAAAATTATTCAAAAGAATGAGAAAGACTCTAAAAGAGAAATAAGGTGGAGAGAGATTGATTTTCATGGAGAAGAGGGAGAGGGAAATGCAACAAAGAGAAGGAGAACAAAATAAGTAGCTAGTGAGAGATAAAGACATGGGAAAAGATAAAGAAATGTGTGAAGAGAAACACATAGCTATGATTGATAGATAAATGGGAGAAGATTGATAGAATAAAAACAAGAAGAGTGAGAGACAAAAAAAGAGAACAATTTAAGATACTGTCTATTGGGTAAAAGGATAATAGGATAATGATGGAGTGATCAACAAACATAGACAATAAAGTGAAGGTGTGATAGAGGAGGAAAAAATAGAGCATAGTAAAGATAAGGAATCTAGTGAAGGAGTGTAGAGGTAACAAAAAAGTGAGGGCAGTGAGAATGTGAGGAGGGAAATAGGCAAGAAAATGGTGAGAGAAAGAGATATAAAGAGAAAAGAATAAGGAAGAGAGGGGAAAAGATAGACTTGTTAAAACTATAAGGAAGAGAGAGAGAGGAAGGAATAGGGAGAAATGCAAAGAAATAGCTTTATAAAGAGACACACTATTCGAATGATGAAGACGACAAAAAAGAAAGAAGTAATAAAAAAACAATATCTTAAGAAAGAGATGATCACGAGTAAAAGAGAGACGATTTTAGGAAAGTGTTAATAAAGGCTATGGTAAAGTTTGTGGAGAGACAAATATATTATGAGAGAAAAGTTATGATTATGGGGACGTAGATAGATATATAGAAAGAGAATAATATTAGATAGAGATTGAGGAATTACAAGTACAATTAATTATTAAACCTATATGGCAATATTATTTTGTGAAGAAAACCTAAAAACTAATCAATAGTAATCTTTCAAAATTCTTTAAGATTATTAGTTAATGTTATAACAAACAAATGCTATTAATAAGAATAACTATCATATAAACTTTTATTCAAAATGTTGTAACTATCAATTACCATTATAATGTTTTAGAAAAAACTTTTCAATTCTAATATGTAAATATTTATTCTAATTAATTATTCTTATTATTTTAAAATATGACATCTAAATTAAAATCCATTATTAACTAATAAAGTAATATTTTTTTAACATAACAAATTTTAATATTTAATATTTATTTGGTTATTAAATAATCTGTACTTATTTAAATAGCTAATTGTTAATTATTATATTTCTTATCAATAATATTTAAATATTCTGAATTATTGTTTAATTGCTCAAGCTAACAATAACTATTACTATTTTTTCTTCTTTTTTCTCTAACTTTAGATGATAGTATTATAATAAAAAAAGAAAAACTTAATATGAACTAATTGTAAAAAGAAGAATAAAAACGAAAGGTGTAAAAGAATAATTTGTTAATATCTTATTCTTAGTAATAAAAAATAAAGAATATTTTTTTAAATAATTAAAATAAATTTTGTAATTATAACTATAAAAAAACAAATTAATAACATCTTTCAAAAACTATTGTAAAAAAGTAATAACAATTTTAATTTTAATTTTTTCTAGATATTTTTAAAAACAATAATTTCATTAAGAGAAATCTTGAAGGAGTACTGTAAAAAGATGATTACTAAGAAAAAGAATGCAAAAATATGTAAAAAAAAATAATAATAATAAAAAAAAAATGTAGTTAAAGAAGAAAATAAGAAATAAATAAAATTAAATGCAAACTATTTCAAGTTTAAATAGTACAAAAAAGTTTTTAGAAGAAACTAATGAGGTCAAAGAAGACAAAAAATAATGAAAGATGAATAAGAACATCTATAATAAATAAAAAATATAATATTTTTAAATTATTACAAATACTATTTATGATTATTACAATATGTTTTATTATTATTAATTAATTTTATTTTTCAAAATTATAAATATCATATTTTTTTTCATTATTAACATTATAAAATAGTTGGTATTATTAATAATATAATAATAATAAATATAAGTTTTTAAGTAATTATAGTGAAACTTTAATTATTTTAAAAAAATTTTAAATACAAATGTTGTGACAAATTTTACTATTCATTATTATTACAATAAGAAAAATCTTTCTTTAATATAAGGTCATTATTTTGTTTAAAATAGACTTATCATATTTATTTAAATTATAAATAATATATATTATAATTGTAAAAATAATTTTTAATTACACACTCTGTTTATTACAATGATTTTGATAATTCTTAAAAATTTAAAAAAAATTCTAAATCTTAATAGAATAATATAGAATAAATTATATTTTTGTAGATTACATATTTTAATTTATTTAACTTATTATTCATATTTTGGCTCATTTCATGTTTGTAATTCAATTTTTAAATTTTCTTTTGAAATAGAATATTGAAGGTAGACAAACAATGAATGAAGAAAGAAAAAGAGGAAAGAAAGAAAGTTGGGTGACATGAGAAACAAAGTAAAAATATAGTATATTTTGATAAATAAAAATGGTCAAGAAAAAGAGAAAATGCAAAATTATTAGTGAGATAGATAGAAAAAGAGAGAATGTATGTGAGCGCGATAAAGAGATAGTGGGATAGAGTAAGAGGGAGAGACAGGAGAGATTAATATATGAAGAGTATAGAGACAAAGATATAAAAAGTGAATATAAGAGTGAGGAGAGAGAAAGGGAGTGATGGAATGTGGCAGAATGAGAAAAAGATAATAATTGACTTTGAGAGTAAAGGAAAATAGTGAGAAGGGCATCAATTAATAGAATAAGAAGGCAGATTGATAGCGAGGAGATAAGGGAAGAGAGAGTGACATAAGACAACATAGGTTTAAATTGAGCAAGATAAAGAGATATACAGAAGAAGACAATGTGAAAGTGAGGAAGGTAAAGAGAAGAACATAAGTAATATGTTAGACTCAAAATTTGAAGAGAGACAGAAAAAACAGGGAGAAAAAATAGCCAACATTTTGATATAAATGAGATATAAATTAAGGGAAATATATTAACAAGTGAAAGAGGGAGAGGGCAATGGAAATTGATTAGAAATATTTAGTGTAGAGTGAGAGAGAAAAGAGTAAAAGGAGTTTAAAAGAAAGCATTGATGGAGAAAACTATGGAGTAAGAAAAAAATGCAGTGAGAAAAATAATGAGGGAGAACATGATTAAAGAAATGTTAAACTAGGAAAAGTGATAATGTGATATGGTGGTGAAAAGAAACAAGATAGAAATGGAGAACGTAATATAGGGTTTGACATTAAATATTTTTAATTAATATAAATATAGAATGCTATAACAGAAGTAAGAAATAATAGTGGGAGATAATTTTCTTGTGAGAGAGTGCATGATAAAGTGAGAGAGGGAATAAGTCATAGGGAAAAACAGAAGAGATTATTATAAGGATATAAGGGTTGAAGAGAGAAAAAAATAAAAACATAAACACAGAAAGGAAAGGAGTGAAGGAAAATGGTAGAGTAAGAAAGAGATAATCATAAACTATTAGAGAAGAAAGAAGTGTGGAGGAAGCATCAATTTTTAGAATTAAATAATGAATGATTTTGTAGTGAAAAGAAAAGAGAGTGAGTAGAGATATATTTTGTTAAGAGACCTAGACATTGAATAGGGAAGGAGAGAGTTTAGGAGAGAGTAAGATGAAAGAGAGAGTAGTAAAGAGACTATTATAAAATGGAAATGGAGAGATAAAAATGTTGGAAAGTTGAGATAAACAAGGAGTTTTATTTAAATAAGATACAAATTGAGTTAGATATAAAGAGAAGAAAACACAAGAAAGAGGGAAGAAAAAAGATATGAAATAACTAGTTGAGAGAGATAGAGAGAAAAAGAAAGAAATAGAGTCAAGAAGAAATAAGTTTAAGGGATAATAGAATAGTGTAAGAAAGAGAGAGGAAAGAGATTAGAGAAGATTAAAGATGGAGCAAAGAAGAGGAAAGATAGTGAGCATGAAAGAAGAGAGGAGAAATGAGAAAAAGACAAAGAGAGATAGAAAGGATGAGAGAGAAGTGTGGAATAGAGAAAGTAAGGGAGATAGAGTGATAGTCAAATAAAAAGAAAAGTTAGGATGAGATTTCTTGTGGGAAAGTTGGCACTTATAAGTGGAGACATGAAGAGTTTGTGAAGGTATAAGAAAGAGAGCAAAGTGAAAGATGAGTGATGAGAAAAAAAATTAAGCAATTTTAAGAAGAAATAAAAGATAAAGAGATGGAAATGTGAGATATATAATAAAAAGTAGATAAATAGTAATAAAGAAAAGATAAAGTAGTGAAAGGATAGAGAGTGAGAGAAATGAGACATTAAGAGATAATTGGAGAACAAGAGAGAAATAAATGAATAGCATAGATGGAGATAGAAAGAAAAATTATAGTGCTAAAAAGATAAAGGTAACGGAGAGCACAGAAGAGATATAAGAGAAGAGATAAAAGAGGAAAGAAATTTAGGACAAAAGATAGCAAATAGTACAGCAATAATAAGGGAAATTGAGAGAAGAGAGAGAAAGGGAGGGGAGACTGACAAAGCATTGATAAAATTTATTAGAGAGGTAGAAGAATGATGGATATAGTAGATGAAAGGAAATGAGGAGCAAGACATAGTAGGAATGAGATTGATGATATTAAAGAGAAAAGAACTGAGTGTATAAATTTTTAGAGAATATAAGCAGATTATATAACAAGAAAGAATGCATAAATGAGAATGAGGTTGAACTGATATAGAATGAAGTGAGGTCTTTGAGTGTGAAGAGTAACCTAAAGAAAGAAAGTCAAAGACAAAGAATAACACTAATATGTAGAGACTAAAGAGGCAACAACATCAATAAATATGGAGGGAGAATCAAAGAGGTAAATAAATACATAAGGAGAAGCAAAGAAAAGATATAACAAAAGAGATAGAGATAGAAATAATAAGAGAAATACAAGCATAAATAATGTTAGAGGTATAAAAGTGTAATAGAAGAGATAAAAAGTTATAAAAGAAAGGAAAAAGAGAGAAGAGTGGAAAGCTGAGAGATAATAAAAGGGGAAAGAAGATAGAGACTATGACAAAAATTGTCATAGATAAAGGCCATATAGTTCTAGACATAAAAAACAATGAGAGATAGATTAAGTGTTATAAATTAAAATGCTCATATATAGAGAGAGAAAGTGAGTGAGAAAATAGAGAGATGGCAAAATAAAAGGGAATAAAGGAGATAGAGATATGAGGACATCAAAGATAAAGTTAACTGAAAGAAGTGAGAGAATAAATTGGAGAGAAAAGACACAATAAGAGAGATACATGCACAAAAAGATAGACAAAAAGTGCAAAAAAAAAATAATTGTGAGAGAAGAGAGTGACAAAGAACATAAAGAGATAAATTAGAAATGAAAAAAAAGGAGATATTTGGAGAAAGCTATTGAGAGAAAATTAGAAAAGAATATAATAGAGAAAAATTTATGGACAAATGATAGAGAGGAAGAGAAACATAGGCAACATAAGGGAGAGGAGTGTGAGAAAGAGTTTAATGAAAGAAACTTAAATACATAATGGAAGACTATGGTGATAGAGACTAATAAAGGAAGAGAGAAATAGTAATAAAAATTGGCTTAGAGAGATTGAGGAGAATGATAAGAAAGAAGGAGAAATGAAAGAAAGGGGATAAGGGGGGCAAAAAAGGAGATAAAGCTATTCGAGAGATAAGGGAAGAAAGAAAGAGTAGAAGGTAAAGTTGGGGAGTCAAAGAAAAAATTAAGAGAAAACATAATTTGTAAGAATAAAAAATTATGAGTATAATTAATAATATTATAATAAAAAATAATTTTAATTAAAAAGTATTATTATTTAATAAATAATATTTTTTATTTGTGTAAAATTGAGATCATAAGATTGCTTTTAGGAGAACAAAGGGAGAGATAGTTAAAAATGACAGATAAAAGGTGCAAGAGAGAACTTGATCGAAAGAAAGAAAGAGTTATAAGATAAAGGGAGACAAATAGATAATAGAGTAAGAAAGTTATTTATTGAAAAGAGAGAATGGAAGAGTGAGAAGGGAAAGACCACAAAATAAGTAGAGTGAATAACAGAGTGAGGAGACAAATGAGGAAAGAGGGGTTAATAGATAAGAGAGAAGATAAAATAAAAAGAGTGACGAAGTGAAACAATTGATGATAGAGGGAGGAGGGAGATAAATAGAGTAAGGGAGTAGTGAAGTGAAAGACACAATTAATAAGAAAGAAGCATAGAGATTCCAAAATAAAGAGACAGTGGATTGAGATGGAGATGGTTTAAGGAAGGTAGAAGAAAGAGAAGGAAATGCAATAAAGGGAAGGAGAATATAATAATATGATAGTAAAAGAAAAAGAAAGACATAATCAAGATCAGGAAGAGTGAAACTAGACAGAATTGATATGATAGATAAGATGAGAAATAACAAATAAATAAGATAACAGAAAAGAGATAGAGTAAGATAAAGAAGACAAGGAGATGTAATAGATAGATAAATAATAAAAAATAGAAAAAGCATGATGGGGTAGCTATGAGAGAGAATGTGAGGAAGAGAAGCTACAATTAGTTAGAGGGACAAGAGAGAGGTAAGCGAAGAGGGACATAGAGAGAGATCAAGAGAGATAAAACAATAAAGATGTGAGGAGAGAGACAATAAAGAGCATATATGAGATATAGGAGAGGAGATAAAGAAAAGAGAGAAAATGTGGATAAAAAATAAGAGAATCAAAGGTGTAATAGAAGAATAAACAGTAAGAAAAGCAAGAGTGAAGAGAGTGATAAATTATTTTGAAACTTATTAGGGAGATAGAAGAATGATAAATCGAGAAGATAAAGAGATGAAGAGAAAAAGAAAGTAAGAATGAGATAGATGTAATTAGAAAGAAGCAAAAAGGTAAAGTCAAGTCATAAAGAATAAAGTGACATGCAATAGAATAAGAAAGAGTGAATGAAGTTGAAAGAGGTCAAGATGAGAGAGAAAGAGGTAAGGAGGTTAGGGACATTGATTATTTATCAAGAGAAAGCAAGATAGTTAAAAGAAATTTAACAAAAAGAAAGAGAAATAAAAGGTAAAGTGGAAAATAAATACAATTAGAGGGGCAAATTATATTACATAACATAAGAGGCATAGATAGAAATTGAAATAGACATGCAAAGTTAAATAATGTTAGATGTAGAGAAGGGAAAGAGGGGAGATGCAAAGTTAAAGAAGAAAAATGAAATAAGAGAAAAGAATAAGAAAGATGTGGGATATTAGTTGGAGAGAGAAGATACAAACTATGAGAAAGACAAAAGAACAAAAAGACACCATATAAGCTGTAGGAAAAAATGACAAATAGCAAATGTGAGAAAAGGAAAAGGTGATTTAAAGTTAAATAGGCATGATAGAGGGAGAAAGGAAGTACAAAAAGAGAATGAGAAAATGGAGAGTAAGTAGAAATAAGAAAGAATAATTGTTATAATGATATGAGGAGATAAGTGATAGTGTGAAGAGAGAGAAGAGATAAAGGAAAAAGGAAAGAAATGAGCCAATGAGAGAGATTTAAACATAAGGAAGAAATAAGGAGATAACAAAGAGAGAGGTAAAAAAGGAATATAGATTGGTAAAAAAGAGGGAAAACATTTGAAAGAATGATTGATGGAGAAAGAAAAGGTAAGATAAAAAATAAAAAAATGAAAAAGATAAATAGCTAAAGGTAGAATGATAGAGAGGTTGAGATACTGAGGGAATATCATGGAGAGGATTGTGAGTGTTCAAAGAAAGAAAATGAAAATTAGAAATGAAGACTAGCATGATAGAGGATTGAGAAAGGAAAGGAGAAAGAAAACCAGAAAGAGCATTAGAATGATTGAAAAGAAAGATAAAGAGAGAGAAGAGATAGAGAGGAGGGAGAGAAGAGAGATAAATTATGATAAGAAAAGGAAGAGAAGGAGATTAAGAAGCTAAGTTTTAGAGAGATAAAAAAATTATATGAAATAATAATTTGTAGAAATAAGACCTTGTTGTTATTGTATTTAGTAACATTACAAGAAAAATAATAACAATTAATAATTATTATCATTAAATAATAAATATTCATTTTTAAATTGAAGAGGTACTAAATAATGTTGACGTAGATTTAGGAAGAAAAGAGAAAAATTTTGAAACAAGTGATTGATTAGTAGAAAAAAAGTAAATAAGAGTGAAAGTTATAATGTGAAATTTTTTGAGACAAAGAGAGAGAAATATATAGTAAAGAGAGATGATTAAAGTGTGAAAGGGGAGAATGTCAGAGTTAAGAAGCGAGAGAAAAAAGTGAGGTGAGTGATTAGAGATTGAGGACAAAAGTGACAAGTGTGAATGCAAGAAGTGAGAAAAAAATAAAATAGAAAGATAGAAAAAGTGAGAAATTGAATGTGTGATGGATAAGAAAGCGATAAAGGGATTAAAGAAGTGGTGAGGAGAAAAATAGATAAAAGAAAAAAAGAGAGAAATTTCAATAGATAAAGCTGAAGAGAGATAGAAGTTGTAAGAAAGGAAAACATGAGAGCAAATGTAGCAGAGGAGGAGAGAAGAAGAAGATTGTTATGGAAAACTAAAGATAGAGCAAGATCAAGAAGTGTGAGAAGTGAAAGTTATAGATAAAAAGATAGGGGATAAAAGAATAATAGGGTGAATAAACGAAGATGGGTGGGAGCAAAAGAATGATGAACAAGAGAGATTATTAGAATAATGTAGATTGAAAGAGTGTATGTGGTATAATACAAAATGATAGAGAGAAGACAAATTCAAAAAGAGTAATGAATAATTAGAATGAGAAAAAAAATAGTAAATATAAGAAGATAAAAAAAGTGACATGAAAAAAAGGTGGTATGGAAAAGTTAGAGACTGAGGGATAAGTGCTTCAATGGTGATAGAGAGATATATAGAGAGAGTGATTAACAAGTCATAAGGGGTGAGGGAAGACCAAAAAAAGAAACATTTGGCCAAAAATAGAAAAATGCTACAATAAATAATAGATAAAAAGAGACAGAAATGGTTTATGAGAGATATAGGGTTGGAGAAAGAGAAAGAGTGATGGACAAAGCAAATAGATAGAGTGAAAGAGAGAATGAAATTGGAGAGAGAAAATGAGAGGAAGAACAAGAAAAATAAACTAATAATCTTATAATTATTCAAAACTCTTTTTTAGTTATTAATTATTGCTATAAAACAAATAATAATTTTAACAAGAATATCCATTATACAAATTTTTCTTAACTTCTGTAATAATTATTACTACCATTAATTTTCTTTGGAATATTTTTTATTAATTATAAATTGCTATTATTTTTCTTCTTATAATAGTTGTTCTTATCCATTCAATTTTCTTTTTGGAAGTATGAAATATTTTGTTAAGAATAATTCTTACAACACAATAATAAGTTAATTAGTTTACTATTAATAATAACAAAAAATGTATTTTTTGTTAGTATAATTAATAATTTTATTTATTTTTAATTATTATATAATTGTTAATTATATATATATATATATATATATAATTAGTAGTTCCAATTGTTATGACAAATAATAATGAGTTATTATGAATAACAGTTTAAGAATTTGAGATAAGAATAATTATTTCTAACACTAATGACCATAACTAAAAAAAATTGCTCCAACTATTATTTATGTATAAAAATGTTATTTTCACATCAATTATGACCCTAATAGTTTTGCACAAATATCTTGCCATTCAGTATTTCAATCATTATTATTATTTTTGTTATTGAAACACTAAAAAAATTATTTAAAAAACAATTTATAGTTATTAAGAAAATAATAGCAAAAACTCTTTTCATGATAAATCTTACTATTTAAGTTTATAATTATCAATTTAATTGCCAAATACTATAAGAAGAACATATAAATAATAAATTTTATTATAGAATAATTTAATTAAACGTACTTAATAATGTAAAAGAACTCATTATAAATATAAGATTGAGATGAAAAAGAATATTGTTGTATCTTATTATAATCTTATTATAAAAATTACTTAAACTAATATTTAATGTGTTAAGGAAATTAAATATTTGATTAAAAAATTAATTAATGTCATTTCTAAAAATATGGTTAAAATAATTAAATATAATTTTATGTTGTAATTTTATAATTTCAACGAATTCCTGCAAAGATTTATACGATTAAGCAAGAAAAATTTTAAAGGAGTAATTATAAGATGATGAATAAGAAAAGCATGAAGACAAAAATAAGCTAGAAGAATGGAATAATCATAATAATAATATTATGAATAAAAGAAAAAAAGATAAAGATAAAAACGAAATAAGAAAAGTTTGATAAATAAGTACATGAATAAAAGGAAATAGAAGAAATAGATAAGGTGGTAATAAGAAGAGAAATAGTTAAAAAATGATCAATAATGAAAATACTCATTAATTTGAGTTAATTTAAATTTTCTTTTAATATAACTATAATAATCATATTTATTATTATTATAGCATCTCTTACTATTATTCACTAATATTTGTTTAATAAATTCATAAAATAATAGTTACTTTTACTATTATTATAACATTGGTAAATTAAATAAATAATTTTATTAGCAATATAAGAGGAATACAACAAAGTATTGTTGTAATTTTTGTAATAAATTTATTATTATATGATAATTTCTAAAAATAAATGCCATAAATAATTTTAATACTTATTATAATTACATAAAATAAAATAATTTATAAAATATAATTTAGTTATTTTTTTATAAATAAAAAATTAAAATATTTTTCAATTCGTACATAATATTTATTGTAATAGTTAGTATAACATATTATTGTTCTTCTACTAAACTACAAGTAATTCTCAAACTATTAACAATAATTAAAGCTTTTCAATATTTTAGTTGGATAATAATTAATAATTTTGGTTATGTATTTTTTCACTTTTAATTTATTATTCATTGTAGTTTTCTTTTCTTATAAATCATGTTTCATATTCTATTTGTTGATTGTCTTTTCAAATAGGATATTGAAGGAAATCATAAAAAGAATAACTAAAAAAGAAGTTAGAGATCAATAAAGAAGGTAGAGAAAACTGGGAGAGGCTAAAAGCAAAGTAGATATAAAATACATAAATAAATAAATAGAAATAGTGAAGACTAAGATAATAAAGATTAATAATTATGAGTGATAGACAATGAGCAAGAGTTGAAGACAAAAGAGATTGATGCAAGTAGATGATGAGGAATAGGGAAACAAAAGTAAAAGAGTTAAGTGATAAAAAGAGAGATAGTGAGGTAGAGTGATAAAGAAAATGGGAGTGTGGTAGACTCAATTGATATAAAGAGGAGGTGAAAAAGTGATAAAGGGGGCATAAAGGAAAAGGATTGAGTTAAGATAGAATAAATTAAGAAGATGACTAAGAGAAGAGATATAGAGAAATACAGATTATAGGAAAGGCAAAGATAAAGGGCACAAACAAGTAAAGAATTAGTGAGCGAAAATAAAGAGATAAAAATGATAGAGTGATGAGACAAATAGAGTTTGATATGGGTGACATACAAATTGAGAGAGAAGTTAATTTAGAAAAAGTCAAATAAAGAGATATAAATAGGGAAGAGGAAGTATAGTGAAATATAGAAAGTAGGAGAGAGGTTGGGTGATAGAGAAATATAAAGGGCATTGTGTTAAAATTTGTAGTGAGAGAAAAGGCATTAAGACATAGAGACATGAAGAGATAGTGAAGATATATAAGAGGCAAGGGGATAAGGAGATAGAGATATGAGAAAAATAAGAGAAACAGATCGAGTGAAAAAAGGAAGAAAAGTTCATTAATATTGGTAGTGTGAGATAGAAATGATAGAAAGAAACATGGTCACTAAGTGACAGAAAAATAAAGAAGAGCATAGTCAGAGATGAAAAAGGAAAAACAAAGTGGTGTGGAATGAAGTGAGAGATAATTGAGAGCACATAAGGGATTTCAAAAAAGAGGAGATAAAGGGAAGAGAAAAGTAAGAGAAGAGAAAGAAGAGACGAGCTATAACAGAAGAAATAAAGAGAAAATAGAGCAAGAGAGAAGGGGTGATAAATTATTAAGAGCATATATGGGGGAAATAGAAGATGATTGATGGAGAAGATAAAGAGAGATGGAGAGTAAGAGTTAGTAAAAGTGAGATAGATGTAAAAAGAGAGAAGAAAAATAGCAAAGTCAAAAAACTCTTATAGGAGTTATAATGGAATGAGAAAGAATGAGTGAGTGAGAAAGAGGTTGAGTTGAGATAGAAAGAGATAAAGTGTTGAGGGAGATTGAATAGTCATAAAAAGAAAGCATGGCAAAGACAAATAATCAAACTAATAAATAAGGAAAAAAAAGGAAATGTGGCAAATAAACACGTAGGGAGAGGCAAAATGTAAGCCACAACATTAGTGGTAGAGATTAATGTAGAAAGAGACATTCAAACATAAGAAATGCAAGAGGTAAAGAACAGTAAAAGGAGAGATGAGATGATTATGAAGGGAAAGAGAAAAAAGGTTAAAAAGAAGAGAGATAGTAGATGGTGAGAGATGATAGACTATAACAAAGTACACAATATAGAAAGTCCATATAATAAGTAGAGTTTTTTAGATAAAAGATAGAGTGAAGAGTTAGATGTGAGATAAAGAAAAAAGGAAAGGAAAGAGATGATGATAGAAATGTAAACAAAAATTAATAGATATAAAGTATTTGAAATAAATAAGAAAAAAATAGACAAAAGAGGAATATGAATGGTTAAAGAAGAAATAAAAAAATATAGATAATAAGATAGACATAGATTGATAAAGAGAGATAAAAAGTAAAAAAGAAAGATATGGTAAACAACTAAAGGGAGAATGATAGAGACGAAGAACAAAAGGTAAAAGTGGGAGAGGAGTTCGATATTTAAGGAGTTTAATGATAGAAAATGAATGAGACAAAGGAGGAACTAGGTGATAGTTGATTAAGAAGTTGAGAGAGAAAAGAATGCCTTAGAGAGGTTAAGATGAAAGTTGCAAAAGAAAGCATTAGGGGAGAGAAGATATAAAAGAGGAGTGAGAGAACAAAAGAGAGGGTGATTTAGATGCTAAACTAGGTAGAGTCAATGAAAAAGTTATGACAATTTGAAATGAAAACAAGCGTATGAATCTTATAAAATGGGGCAATGAATTGTGTCTTTTAAAATATTTTTGTTAAGTTTTAGATAACATTTAATTTTCAAAATCTCTTTATAAAATATTTTTATGTTTATAAAAAATATTTATTTATAGAAATATTAATTTATAATTTTTATAATTAAGAAAGGAAAAAAAAAAGATTACCAAATTTATTTATTACTTAGTTGAAACTAGAACATATGCCTACCCCTAAATGAGCTAAGAAAAAACTCTACTATTAAAAAATTATAACTTGAGATTTTTTTCTTATACTTCATCTCCAACATACAAGCTTTTACAGGTTCAACTATAACCCATGCTTTTACAAGTTCACCCCAACTTAAATTTTTATGAGATCAAATCGAGCTTAGGTTTCATAATGTGAAGCTGGCTAACCTAAAAGAAAAAACATATAGTATGAAAAAAATTTTATTGAAAATGTATAAATTTTCTTATGCTTGCTTATGAATATAGAAAGGCACAAAACTAAAAATTATGAAGAGTATTAAGAAAATTATGGTTTAAAGAAATTTGGCTTAACTAAAAGAATTTTAAATTTTATGTAGTATAAGTTGTAAACACTATTAATAGAAACATATGTCAGTAGAATAAGATGCCACCCTTCTATGAGATGCTAAAACCTTGTTCATGTTTGTTATTTATTTCATTTACAAGGGTTAGATATTTATAAAAAACAATTGATTATTACCATTAGAAAGTATAGAAAAGCTATTTCAAAAGCTACTACCAAACAACCTAAAAGCTTTTCAAAGTGGCTTGTATATTCTTCCTAAACCCTTACCAAAATGACACAAGCATCTGTTTGTGAAATAGCTATTAGACAGGATGAAAAGGAGCCATTAGATCTACTTAAAAGAGTTCTTCACCATCTGATCATTTGCTGAAAAGACAAATATGTTTTGGATGGTGAGATCAAGTGGATCACATATGTGTCATCAAATCACCTAAGATGAGATCTGGGTGATTCAATTCAATAATAAAATCAGGAATGACCTTAGTTGTATGAGCCCAAATGGATTATTCAGAGCCACAAGATTCAAGAATAGATAATTCACAAGGGAAGTCATCCAATGATGTTGGACGAGATCACAGCCATTAGATCTCAAAAAAGGACTAACCACTTACAATGGATGAAGTAGTAACCATCTAATCACATCATCAAATGGATAGCTGGATTGATTCAGAACATTATTTAAAGGCAGAGGTGATATCTACCATGCAATCACAAAAATGTATGATCAAATTACACTAAGTGACTTATGATTTTGGAAGCAAACAAGAACCAAGAGTTTAGCCCCACAATGCTAAGTAGGAAATTGATTTGCACATTATAAAGCTTTGTGTGGTGGAATTATGTGAGCCAAACTAATATTAACTTGCCTTTGTGTGCTCAAGATTCCATCACATGATGGAATATTATAGTTACAAGGATATAGGATAATTTTGGGTCTTAATTTACGCTTAAAAAACAATATGCTGCACCCCACCTTAGGATTGTACCAGACCAAGATCAGGCCTTGACCCATCTTTGTTCAATCCTTTCGTCTCTATGCATTTTGAATGCCCACTAGTGCTTATTGGGTCGAGAGCATGGTATTTAGTTATAGCTTAGGATGTTGCTTATGTTTTATTTTAATTTTGAAAATTTCAATAGAATTATTTTTTAATCACAGTTTAACAATCAATCTAAAAGTAAATTTTTTTAAAAAAATACACAAGCATGATTTAACCGAAGAAAGAATGATTGAAAAATAGAATCATATGCTTCTTAAATCAATGAATGGTTTAATTAAGATTTGACACGAGAAAAAAATCTTTGGAAAAATAAAATCCTATATATTTTTTAAATCGAAGACATGATTGAATAATCAGATGTTTTGAGTTATGATTTCAATGTGAGATGAATGCAGATGTGTCTTGTAATTAAAAAACTAAAATTCTATTTTATTAAAAAAGCCTATTCAAATATCATACACATGTCTTCAACCTTTAAAGCTTATTGAAGAGTCCATAGTACTTTGAAGACCAGTAGTTCACCATCCTCAAAATTAAATGGCTTATTCTTTAAAGGAAAATTTTTTACACTGAACAACAATATTAGAATAAAATACTAAACATTCAAAGATTATGTTATCAAACACATGGTTGACCTAAGAATCTCTCCCTTTTGATAATGGTAACACATAAATGTTTAGATAAAAACATAATAAGACAAAACATAGACTTAAGTAGCTATAAGAGGTATTAAAAATGAAATATACATGCTCTCCCTTACTTCATGCTCTGTTTTGCTGCATGCTCCCTTCGACTCTATGATTATCTAAAATTTTATTTTAACCATGATCATTCCCACCATTTGACTCCTTTAAAAAGGGTACAATTTACATATTTTCTATTATACTATTGAACGAACTTCACAAATACATAGCTCAATTATTACTTTAAATGCACATACTCTAGTTCTATTAATCCTCTAATGACATAATCTCTAATAAAATAAAATCATATATTTTTTTGATTTCATTTCTTATAATGATGAAATTGATTATATACTATTAGTAACAAGCTTAGTCATATCTCCAATAGTTTCTTCAATTTCATATAGTTTATTCCTAAGTACCTCTTTAGCTCTAATGAATTATTGATCATTATGCTTAAGAATTAAATCTTATACTTAAGTTTTCTTTAGTTTGTCTAACTATCATTTCTTGACATTACATATACCATTTAGGGATTCTTGACTAAATATAGTTTCTTATGAGAAATACAAATATATTATGACCAGTCTCTCCCATAGAAACTCGTATACTAACACCTTGAATAGAATATCATTTATTTGATTTCTATATATTTTTATAATACTAAGCCCAAGGTAGTTGTTGATTAGCTTCTTTTCAAGATTCTTTTATTCCTAGATTAATTTATTTTCAATACAAGGTTCATCAACAACTCCATCAAATAACTCAATGTTTTCCTTAATTATTTTTGTAATTGACTCAATAAACACAACATGTATGTAGAATGTATCTAATGTTCAAATAAAATAAACCTAATTTTTAATTGAATCTTTTCTAATTAAAAGAAAATAATAAACATAAATCTAAAAAATCTAGATCAATATTAAATTATATTAATTTCTTAAAAAATAAATTATCTACAAACTTGTAATACTTATCATTTTTGTTTTGTACTTTCTTATATGCTTTTGTAAGTGAGGGATATAAACTGATCTCATATTTTTCATTCCTTGTAATGATCATATAGCCATTCATTTTTATAATTTATTAAATTACATTTATTTTATCTTTCTAACTTTCTAATCAATTCAACAAAGCTTGTGATGGCCACATTTTTATTGTCATAAACTTGAACTCTAGTAAATTTAAAAAGATCAATGTAAATAACAAATCTAAGCTTCTTCACAACTAAGCTAATGCTTTTTATGTCCAGAATAAATGATCTCTAAAATTCCATTGATTCTTAGGTCATTAAAATCAATGTCCTACACAATGTTCCTTCTCTTTGCCTTTTTTTATGTCGAATTATAAAGTAAAGTATGATTTAACAATAAGCTCATACATTTCCAATTTTATTAACAAATCATATGATCATTGAATCATATTTCATCAAACAAAATATCAAGAAGCGCTCCAGCAGATGGAGCGATGGAGGTCCAGGCTATGCTTGAGGCCCTCAACATGCTAAGGGGTTCCCTTTCCCATTACAGTGCCGTGGAGATTCAGACTGACTCGACGATAGCACTTTAGGAGGTCCGTAACTTAGTATCCCACCATCTATGACAGGCTATTTTGCTGAAACTATTAGGTAAACTAGAATTTTGGAGGCAATCAGATTTTTCCACATCTATAGAGGAGGGAATGCACTTGCTGATTGGGTGGTACGTGCTGTATGCTGCAACGAGTTCATCTGGGAATGGGGAGACCCCCTCCATAAGCCTCTCATTAAACTTATGCTGTTAGATTTCATGTTTGATCCTCCATGAGGATCTCTCAGGAATAATCCTTTGTATGGCTTATGCCACTTTTGGAAAGATTAATATATTATATATTATTATAAAAAAAATATCAAGAAAGAGATTGGTATTGACTTGCTTGGAATATTTGAATTCATAATGCAATAAATCCATGCATTCACTAATAAGCTCCAAATCATTAATATTAATTAATAATAAGAAAATCGAAAACGATTTGGTCTTTTAGCCTTAGCTAAGTAGGCAAAGGACAACCAATTTGCAAGTGAGTTACATAAAATCATAATGCAAGGCTTGTCTTCGTAGGTCCTAAAATACGGAGATATCTCTATAGATTAACTAAGCATAAAATTTTGGAACCCAAACCATCTTTGGTTCAATCATGGTAGCCTGTGTATGTTGTGATTATCCAAAGAAATTTTAAGAGTTTGTTCCCTTTGGAATCCACTCATATCTATCATGCTTTATATTAATGAGTTTCTTAGTTAAGTAATCAAATATAAGATGTCTCAACTTAGAATAACAGTTGCATAGAATATTAGAATTAACTTGATAACTAGATATACATGAAGATGCAATAGATAATGCATTGAACAGATGCATATTTGTTTTTTCAATCTATAACTCTGTTGCAAAAATACATTATTTTTTGTCACATGGCTGTAAGATGATGCGTGTTTAAGTACATATGAAGCACTCAACTGAACATTATTACTTTTCACATAATAGAGTGAAGTACCACATAAAAGTAAATTTGAACGATTATAAGTAGATACATGAAAAAATAAAGTAGAATACTTTGACTTAGATCATGTATTTGCTTTTCAAGTGAATCAAATTTTTGTAGTTTTTCTTTAAATAAGAAATTTTCTTCACTTAACATATCATTCTCTAGCATTAAGCATCATTGCATGCAATATATTTAGATAATTCATTTTCAAATTCTTTACCCAAAGCATTCAAATATGGAATATTAGAAATATAGGTATGAACTTGATAAGTTAAACAAATATTTTCTTCATTAAGTGTATCACATTATTCATGCCATTCAACTATTCCAGATTCATATTTTGTACAAATATTATAAGGATAAACGTATAAATTAAATTTTTTTATTTTTAACAATTAAATTATTAAAAGAATTTGATATTTCATCACAAGATTCAAAAGTAAACTAATGCCTAGAATTAAAAGTACTTGATACAAGTTGATCTCCATCATTGATCTCTAAATTGAGTTTCTTCTTCATTCTAATCTTCTCCTCATTCTTTCCATGGTTCATCTCCTCCTCATCATCACTTATATCTTTAGATTCTTTTTTTACCATATGACAAATCCAATCTTTACATCATCACAAAACAAGTTGTGCCCTTACACACTCTCACACCAATTTCTTGAGACAACTTACAAAAATAGAAATTTATTCTTTTAAAATTTAATTGAAATAACATTCTTGATTTGCCACTTTTATCTTCAAGAAGTACAAAAAAGTGAATAAAAAGATCTCACAAATTAGCATTGATCTTTTGAAAAAAAATTTTAAAGTCTTTTTTCCAAATAAAACAATTTTCACCCTTAAATAAATAATGGAGGACAACTAGATGAATATCCCTCCAATAACATTTCATAATTGTCAACTATGCATATAGTCATCATTAAATTATTACATAAAATGACCACAATAAAAACATTAAGCAATTTGGATTTAAAGTAAAAATCAAAATATTAAAACTTATATTAATAAAATAAACAAATTAGCAAATAATTAAAATTATTAACACTATTAATTTGCAAATATAAATAAATGATCAACCTAGTGATTTTACTCAATGTAGGGAGCCCATTGTGATACCAAGTGAGGTGAAAATGTGTATGCAAATCCCACAATAGAGGATAAATTATAGGTTTTAAAATAATTTTTCTAATTTTTAGATTGTATTTATTTTTAAAATTTTCTTTATAAATATATTAATTTATAAATTTAATAATTAAATAAAGTAAAAAAAAATAATTAAAATATTTCACTAAATTTTTAGGTGATTTTATTTAAACTAGAACTTACATCGACCCCAACTAAGATCAAGAAAAACTCTATTAGTAAACGGGTTACAGTTTGAGATTTTTTTCTTACGATTCACCTTTAATCAGCTAGCGTTTATGTGTTCAACTACAACCAAAGCTTTTATGAACTCAACCTTAACTTGATTTTTTACAAGTTCAAACCAAACTCAAGTTTTCATAATTACTTGGCTCTCAACAAAATGAAAACAAAAGGAAAATAGGAAATAAAGTTTTAACAAAAATGTGCAAATTTGTCTATACTTATTAATGTATATAGAAATGTACAAAGATCTTAAATTATAAATAGAATTGAGAAAAATGAAATCAGAAGGTAATTAAGGCTTAATTGGAAGAAATTAGAAATTTAAGTAATCGTAAAATTCATGTGCTATTAAGAGATGTATACTACTCAAATATAATGTAATTTAGTATGGTTAGATAAAGCAAAATTAGATATAGAAATTTGATCACTTAGTATGACATTTGGAATGCTCAAATATTAATTTATAAAGTTGAGAATGTTCTTATCCACAGGAGTCAAAATGGATTATATCGAGCCATAAAATTCGACAACAGATATTTGATAAATAATGAAATTTTATGAAATCAAACAAGATCATGGTCATGGAATGTCGAGCAACGATTAATTGCTTACAGTGGATGAATTAGTAATTGTTTAATCACCCAATAAAATGGATGATTTGATTGATTGAGGTCACTATCTAAAGGAATAAGCGGTCTTCGTCGTGTAATCACAAAAATGCATGATTGGACAATGGTGAGTCACTTTCAATTTTTTAAGAAAAGAAACACCAAAAGTTTAGTTACACATTGTTCAGTTGAAATTTGATTTGAAGTTTATAAAGCTTTGCATAAGAGAATTGTGTGAGCCAAACCACGGTTGGCTCCCACTTAGGTGCTCTTGATTTAATCACCTAATTCAATCATTTTATTACAATATTACTGTTTAGTTTTTGCTCATATGTTACACATAAAAAAAATGTCTTACCATAACATGGTTCAGAACAACACGAAACCAAGATGAAGCCTCTACCAAACATGTTTCCAATCTTTGGTCTCTATACATTAGTAATGCCCACTTAGCTTGCTAAGCCCAACAACTTTGCATTCAAGTATAGCTTGGGATATGGTTTAATTCTTTTTTAATTTTGAAAATTTTTAACATATCTATTTTTTAGATTTAATTTAGCTTTAATAATCAATCAAATAAAAATTTTGATAAAGATACATAAGTAAGATTTAACTAAAAAAGCATAATTTAAAAATGGAATCATAAATTTCTTAAATTGATTAATGGCTTAAGTAGGATTTCAAGCAAGAATAGAATGATTGAACATGGAATCCCTTACATTTTCAAAATCAAGGACATGATTGAACCATTAGATTCTTTTATTTAGGATTTCAAAGTGGGATGAATGGAGATGGTCTTGAAATTATTAAGCAAACATTCTATTTCATAAAAAACAAAAACCTTTTTTAAATATGATCACATGTCTTTATTCCTCAAAACTTATCAAACACTCTAAAATACTTTGAAGACCACTAATTCATCATCTTTAAAAGTGCATGGTTTGTTTGTTAAATATAAACCTATATTTCACTAAAAAAGCTTTTAAAAAATATGCTAAATAATTAAGGTTTCATTCATAAAAAACAAAGATGGCTCAACACAAATAGTAATTTATAAGAGTAAGATGATGTAAAAAAAATTTTTACAAAGATTATAAGTATCATTAAATAATAACTATTTATTAATAAAATAAAGAGTATGACATTGATTATGTGAATGAATCTAATAGGTATTAAAGACTAAAGAAAAAAATGAATGATAAAAAGACAAAGAGGGAATACAAGTGAAAGAAAGAATGTAAGATTTGTAGAGATATTGAAAAAGAAATAAATAAGAAAGAGAAAATAATATATAGTGGAAGGAGCCAATGGAAAATTGAGAAAGTAAGAGATTAAGGTATAGAGAGTGATGAGAGAAAAAAGAGAAAGAGGATGCAAGAGAAAAGTGAGAAGATAAAATTGATAGAGAGGTAAAGTGAGATAAAATCGATGACACAAATAAGAGATTGATAAAGAGATTAAAGGAGCAATGGTTTGGAAGACACAAATAAAGAAAAGTTGAGAGATTATAAAAGAGAGATAAGATGCAGAGTGATAGAGGAAATTGAAGTAATGGAGAAGTTGGAGAGGAAAATGAGTGATAAAGAAGATACGGAGAACAATGAGATAATAAGAGAGGAAGGATGACATAAAGTAAGATATAAAAGAGTGAGAAAGGAAAGATATCACTATGCAAGGTAGATAAGAGAAAGAAGAAAGATAGATTGAAATGAAGAAATGTGCATGAGAGTATAAGACAAATGGACTATAGAGACAAATAGAGAGGGTAGATAGATGATGGGATAATGATTCAGAGATAAATAAAGAGAGGCAAAAAAGCATAGTTCATTAGACAAGAAAACAAATAGAGAGTGTGAAAATCATAAAGAGGCAAATGAAAGCATAAATGGGATAAAAAAAGAGGGAAGTGAGAAATTAAGAGACAAATGTGGAAGAAAATAATGAGAGCTACGATTAGGAGAAGAAATTGAGAAAAAGTCAAGATGAGGACAAAGAAGTGATAGAAAGTACAAAGAGAAGACATGTCAAAAAAGAGTAAGATGATAAGAATGAGACAAAAAAGTGGAACGAGAAAGAAGAGAAGAAATGGATAAAGAAGAGAATGTGATATGGAGGAGGAGGCATACTGATTTGTAGCATGAGAGGAGATAAAAAAATAAATTAGGATGTAAAGGAATTTGATGAGTAATAGAGAGAATGAAGTGCATTGATAGAGATGGCTATTTAGAAAGTCATAGACAAGAAAGAAAGTGTGAGAAAAAAACACAAAGAAGAAGAGAAAAAAGAACAAATGAAAAGTGAGTCTTAAAAAGTGAGAGACATCAAATGACGTAGGAGCAAAGAAGAGAGAGATAAGAAATATGGAAAGAACAAGCGATGGAAAGAGACGAGAACCAACGAAAAAGAGAGTTGTTGCAAATAGAAGATATGGGCTAGGAATGAATGTTGGAGAGAGAGGAACAAATGTTTTGTAAGAGAAAAAAATATAAGAGTAACAGAAAATTATGGACAAATGGAATATATAATGAGAAAGAGAGAATATTTATTCATATAGCTTTCAAACTCTTAGTTATTGTTATAAAAAGTAATACTTTGTAAAAAGAAACAAATTTTATATCATTTTTTAATAGTTTTAATAATTATTAACTACCTTTATAATTCTTTCGAATAACTTTTATTAATTATGAATAATTATTATAATAATTCTTATAATAGTTATTCTTTCACTTTTAAAATCCTAAAAAAAACTAGAGATAACTACTTTAAAACTAATTCTTATTCATTGTTCTTGATATTTTGTAATTCTTTAATTAAATTATAGTTAACAATAAATTAATAATTAAATATTTATTAGCATAATTATATATTAATTTAGTAAATGTTTCATTTACATAGTTAACACTCATTTATATATAAAATATTGAATAATTAAAAATTATTTTGAACAATTATTAATTATTATTAATAATATTTTAAGAATTAGTTATAAGAACAATTGTTAGAAATACTATTGAACGTAACTAATTAAAATTGCTCTAATAATCATTTAATTAAAAATTCAATTAACATGTCAATTATAATGCTAATATTCTTTAAAAATAAGTTAATGTCAATTGTTGTTATTATTATTATTATTTTATACTAATTATATTATTTTAAGAAAAATTTATAATTAATTATAATATTGTAATAATGATTGTATTCATCATGAACGTTGTAGTTGAATCCTATAAATATGGAAATTAAATCTTAAGAAAAATATGAGAAATCAAAATAATATATTTTATTGATTATTTAATTGAAATTTAAAATAATTAAAAAATTTAATGTAAGGACAATTCCAAAATAACTAATAAAAATATTTTGTTATTCCTTTTCACTAATGTATTAAAAACATATTACTTCTATATTAAAAATATATTTTACAACTTAATAAATCAATAATTTAATTATGATACCTATAATTGATAATAAGTTTGTTTTCTACTTTTATTTTGTTCATATTTTTAAATACAATAATGTGATTAAGAAAGAAAAACCATGAAGGTGTTTATAAAAAGAGGATCAACAAAAAACGAATAAGAACACGTAGAACACAAAAATGAACATGATGAAGGAAATTATAATAAGAAGAAAAAAAGAATGAAAAAAGGAAATAAGGAGAAGAAATCAAAATGAAAGAAGAAACATTTCAAAGATATGTACAAGAATCGAAGAATTACAAGAAATGGGTTTGGTGTAATATGAAGAAAAATAATACAAGGAAATATAAAAAAAATATTAGTAGTTAATATAACTAAAAATAAATGTTTCTTTAAACTTAGTAATAGTACCAATAATCTTATTGATTAAAAAATCTATTTAATGTTTCTCAATAATATATTTATATTTAAAATTTTAAAATAATTGTTATATTAAATATTTTGTTAATATTATTAGTAATTTAAAATACTAATTCATTTTAATAATTTAATAAAATTGAAATAAAATATTATTGTCAATTTTGTTATACAATAATTATATTATAGTAATTTTTTAGTTATGATTGGTGTAATAAATTTTTTTTTTCATTTTAATTTCAATAGAAAAAATCTATTTTTTATAATAAATTGTAAATATTTTAGTCCAGTAAAGTATGTTGCGCCTATTTCAAATTATAACTATTTTGTATTATAATAGTAATCATAAGTTATAACTAATCTTCATCATAATTGCAAGTAATTTTGATAATCATTGAAAGTTTCCTTATTTTTATAAGAATAGTAGTTAATAATTTTTATTTTTATTTTTAGGGACTGAGCTAAAGCATGAAAAAGATAATTATTAAGGGAGAAAAGAGGGATGAAGCATCAACTCATGAAAAAGAAGGTGGAGTGATAAGTAGGACATGTGGAAAGAAGAGCAAGTTGAAATAAAATAATGTAAGAAGAGAGGTAAATAGTGGGAAGGTAACTAAGGAGATCATGATTTGAGAAAAATATGATAAATGAAATAGAGATAACAAAAATAGGAAGACATGGCAATGAAAAGATAATGTGTGAGAGAGAAGAGACAAAGTTAGATTGACAATAAGAAGGATAAGTAAAGAGGGAAATAGACTGAAATAGAGAACATAAATAAAGTGGTATGAAGAAAAGAAATAAAGAGAGAGTAGAGATATCAGACAAGATTGATGAAAGTGAGAAAGAGGGATGGAAATATAGGATTGATATGTGTATAATAAGAGAAATAAAGAAAAGAGAGAAAAGGAGAGAAGAGAGTCATGAAAGGTTAAGAGAAATTAGAAGGGAGATAAAACAATGATGGTTAGAGATTATAAAGAGAGATGGAGAGCAAGAAATGATTGGAGTCATTTAAATGTAATTAGAGATAAGACAAAAGGGAGGATAAATTGATAAAGAATAATGGGAGAAATAATGGAATAAGAAATAATGAGTGAATAAGGACATTTAGATTAATGTTAAAAAAGTAGGTGAGGAGGGATGAAGAGTCATCGATGGAAAGAATGACAAAGATAACAAATTAGACTAACACAAATAAACAAAATAGGTAAAGTGGAAAATAAATACATATGAAAAGGAAAGGTGTACTATACTACATAAGAGGTAGAGATAAACATAAAATGTGGCATACAAATATAAGCAATGTGTTTGGTAAAGAAGAATAAGAAAAAAGATAGAAATATATAGATGAAGGGAAAAATAGAGAAAAGTAAGAAAGAAGGGTGACATTAAAGAGAGAGAAAAGTTTTGTAGAGTAAAGATATAGTCAAGAGAGAGAAGATAGATGAAGCAAAGAGGAGTGAAAAGAGATAATAAGAAAGATATCTACTCAAATAGACATATATATTGCAAAAAATGAAAAGGGAAGGATCATTAATAGAAACAACATAAGAAGATAATGATGAAATAGAAAAAATATAAGTACCTATGAATGTGGATAAAGATAATTTTTGAGGAAACATAATTAATATTTTGTTTTAAAAAATATGGTCAAAATAAATAACAATAATTTTCTTCTCTTCTTTTTCGGTTTTACATATTCTTAAAAAGAATAATGTGATTAAGAAAGGGAAACCTTGAAGGTGTAATTATGAAAAAGATCATTCATAATAGGAAGATTAATAAAATGAAGAACACAAAGATGAATCAGAAGATGAGAAATGTTAAAAATAAAAAAATAGAATGGAAAAAGAAATAATAGAAATACTATAATTATATATAAATTATTTGATGTGCAAATAGGACAATAAATGGAGCTGCAAGAAACAAATGATGTGAAAGAAGACCAAAAATAATAAAAGGAAGATAAATAAGAATATTTATAATTGATAAGAACAAATATAATATTTTTAAATTATTAATAATGCTATTGATGGTTATCATATTTTTTATTTTTAATTTATTATTATTTCAGAATTCATAACATAATATTTATATTTTTTAAATATTTGTAATATTAATAATTTAAAAATAATAATTATTGTTAATAATGCAAGAAAAATTATGTAAGTGTTGCTCCATTTACTATGAAACATTAATTATCTAATAAAAATTTCTAAATAAAACTTTCATAATAGATTTGACTATTCATTCAAATTACAAAAAAATATTTTTTAACATAATTTAATTATTTTATTCTAAAAAATTTATTATATATTTTTCAACTTATATTAATGTTTTAAATATTAGTAAAAAAATTCAGTTTCTCTTGTTATTATATACAAGATATTTTTATTTTTATTATAAGTTATTAAATATTTTTTAAAATTTTTATATAGTAATAATTAATAATTTTTGTACTTAGTTTACTACTTTTATTATTTTTTCCTTATCATTCTTATTATGATTCATATCATGTTTCTAAATCCGTTTCTTCATTTTCCTACAAAATAAGATATTAAAAGGTGGCAAACAATAAATGATATGGAAATAGATAGCAAGAGAAAGAGATTAATAAGAAAAAAGATGAGAGAGGTGAGAAACAAAGTAAAAAAATATATCTAGAAAAAAGAAATAGAGAAGATGAAGAGAAAATCAAAATATAATAATAATAGATACATAGTAAGAGAGAGAATGCATGATAGAGTAAAGGAGCAAGATTGAGCAAGAGAAAATGAGAGAAGAGATTGATATATGAAGAGTGGAGAGGAAAAAACAAATAAAAGATTGAAAAGTGAGAAAATGAGTGAGGGAGTGAGGTAGAACAAGAAATGGATTATAATTTAGAGTGAGAGCACAAGAAATGACTATGAGAAAACATTAATTTATAAAACAAGATGGTGGATTTATAAGGTGGAGATAACAAACGAGAGTGTGTGATAAGAGAGAATAGGTTTAAAGAGAGACAAACAAAGAGATATAAGGTAGGAAAGGGTGTGAAAGTGAGCATGATAAATAGAATGTAGTAGGTAGTGCATTCGAGAAGGAAATTAAAGAGAGATAAAAATTATTCATAGAAAAGATAGCTAAAACTTTGATGTAGGTAAGATAAAATTTGAGAGACATAAATTAGGAATTGAAAGAGAGATATGAAAGGAAAGTGATTGAAATGATTTAATGGTGAGAGTGAGAGAGACGAGAGGGAAAGAAAGCAATAGAAAGAAAAAGATTTACACAAAATGGAATGCAGTAAGGAATAAAGTGTAAAGAGAAATGAGTAAGACAGAGATATAAGTGAGAACTATAATAAGAGAGAGTGTGATTAGAGAGAAGTGAATGAGGAAAAGTGATATAGTGTGCGATGGAGGGGTTAGGAAAGTAAAGTGAAATAGATAGAAAAAGTTTGCATGAATTATTTATAGTTAAATAGAAATGAAGAACACTAAGAAAAAAATTGTAAATAATAATAGGAGCAAAATTGTAGGAGAGAGAGTGCATGATAGAGTGAGAGTAGATGAGTAAGAGAGAGATAAAGCAGATTATTATGAGGAGATGAGGGAGATAGAGAGAGAAAAAAAGTAAAAGTACACATACAAAGAGAAAGAGAGTAAGGGATAGAGAAAGAAAAGACAATCATAAAACAATTCAAAAGGAATAAGTGTAGGAGGAAGCATCAATTTATAGAATTAGTTTGAGTGATAATGTGGAGATAATGGAAGAGAGAGTAAGTTGAGATAAAATTTGTTAAGAGACATAGACAAAGAGAGAAGGATAATGTGTGGAAAGAGTAAGATAAAAGAGCGAGAAGCATGGAAGTCTTAAAAAAAGAAAATAAAGAGAGATAAAAATGATGGAATGTTGAGATAAGTGAAGAGTTGGATATAAATGAGATAAAAATTTTGAAAGTAAAAGAGAGATTGAGTAATAGTGAAATAAAGAGAATGTTAGGAAGAGATATCTTATGAGAAAGAATGCATTAAAGAAGGAGACATGAAGATATTTTGATGGTATAGGAAAGAGAGGCAACCAATAGGTCAGTGATGAGAAAATAGAATAGAGCAATCTTAAGAAGAAAGAACATAAGGAGATAAAGATGCAAGATGTATGATAAAAAGTAGATAAAGAAAGTGAAAAAGTGAACTAAGAATGTTGAAAAAGTGAGTGTGAGAAAATGGAGACAAATCTAAGATAGGTTGATAACAAAAGTGAAATAAATAAAGAAGAATTTAGAGAGAGATAGATAAAAAAGTGAATGGTTGGGAGATAAAGGTAATGAATAGTATATAGGACATGCAAGACAAGAGATGAGTGAGGAGAGAAGTTTGGCACAAAAGAGAAGAAATAAAAGAGTATTAGTAGAAGAAATAGGCAGAAGAAAGAGGAAGAGAGAAGGGGGTGATAAAAGATTAATAAAAATTGTTTGAGAGAAAAAATGATGGATATAGAACATCAAGATTGATAAAGACCAAGAG
Organism: Vanilla planifolia; assembly: GCA_023846275.1. Classification (NCBI taxonomy): domain Eukaryota; kingdom Viridiplantae; phylum Streptophyta; class Magnoliopsida; order Asparagales; family Orchidaceae; genus Vanilla; species Vanilla planifolia. Next base: position 384,248 of record JAIUJO010000194.1, on the reverse strand, counting down.
ATAGTAGGAATGGGATTAATGATATTAAAGAGAAAAGCGGTAAAGTAATAAACTGACAAAAAAAGGAAGATAACAAAAATGAAGAATAAGGAAAAGAGAGAAGAGCAAAAAAGAAGAGTGATAATATAGAGAAGATAAAGAGCATCATTAAGAATACAGTATAGAGAGATTGTATACATTAAGATAAAAATAAAAGTAGGAAAGGTGAGGGATGAATAAAGTGATATTAAGTAAAAGGGTCATAGAGAGTGAAAAAAAGTGTAAAAAAAGAGATACAAATAAGGAGAAGTGGGAAATAAAAGATAGAAGAAATTAGAAAAAAGCAAAAGTGAACAAAGATGAGAAACAGGTGAGAAAAAAGATTTTTAGGAAGATAGATATAGAAAAAGAAATATATAAAGTGCAACAAGGAAACAAAGAAGAGAGAGAGGCAAGGAAGATGAAGAGATAAACAAGAAAAAGAAAAATAAATGCTAAGAGATTGATGAAGAAACATAAAGAGATAAAAAGCAGAAAAAGTAAGGGCATAATGCTAGAGGAATAATGATAAGGAAGAGGAAAAAAAAGGGTAACAAGTTGGAGTGAATAATATGAAAGAAAGTTTAATGAAACTAAATGATAAGGAAAGTTGATTACTTTGGTGATTCAAGATTAATAAAGGAATAAACAATTAGAATTAGAAAGTTCCTTAGGGAGGAAGAAAGATGGGAAGAAGGAAAGAATATTTAGGAGAGATAAAGGAAGGAATGAAACAACATATAAAATGTGAGAGAAAGAGAATAAGAGGATGAGATTAAAAGTGACGAAGATAGATTTTAAGATAGATTCTTATAGGAAAAAGAGAAAGAAAAAGAAATATAGATGAGTGATGAAGTGACAAGGACAGAAAACAAGCAAAAGAATAAAAGTTAAATTTGTAAGGACAAAAGGGGAGAAATAAATAATGAAAAGCAATAAGTTCAAAGTGAAAGGAGAGAATGTAAGAGTAAAAGAACAAGATACAAAACCATGAGGAGGATGAATTTGAGAGAGAAGAGAGATGAAAGAGGTGGTAAAAGAAGTGACAGAAGAAAAAATACAAAGTGGCTTAGTTAGAGATGAATTAGGTCATAGAGAGATGAGATAAAGAGAGAGAGAGAGTAAGTCATCAACAAAGTTAATTAAAGAAAAACAAGAAAGAAAGAGAAATGATCCAAAATTAGAGAAAAGCTTTAGAGGAAAGAGTAAGTTATAATAAAGGAGAAGTTGGATAGGAAAATGTGCCAAAAGAAGGAGAACAAAATAAGGAGGCATTGAGAGATAAAAGAGACATTGACAAAGAAAAATAAAAATGATATGAGAAACACAACTGTGATTGATAAGCGAGAGAGAAGAATTATAGAGTGAAAACAAGATGAGTGAGCAAGAGTAAAAGAGAGATCGATTAGAGAGTGTTGAAGAGGGTAGAAGGACAATGGGGCAATGATGGAGAGATCGACAAAAAGGCAATAAGGACATTGTCTTATAAAGATAGAAAAAATAGAGTGAGAGAAAAAGATAAAGAAACAAGTGAAACATTGCCTATAGTGACAAGTAAAGTGAGAGAAGTGAGAAAGTAAGGAGAGAGATGGATGAGAAAATGCTGAGAAAGAGAGATAGAGAGATGAGATTAAGGACACAAGAGAAAAAAGATTTACATGTGAGATAATTGTAAAGGAGATAGTATAAAGATACATAGAGAAGATACAACTCAAAATGTGCTATAGATTATGAGAATGATGTAAAAGAGAAGAGATATAAGAAGGGAGGAAAAATTACATAGAAGAGAAAACGATATATAGAAGAGAAAAACTCAATGAATGATGTGTAGCTTAAGAAGAGATAGAAAGGGAAAGGGAGATGAGTCAGATTGACGAGTCATAAAGAGAAGCTAACATATTAATAGATAATTCTATTAGAAGAGACAAAGAAGAAGAGATCGCATCGCAATGAAACAATTTTAAAAGCACGCTAATCAAATGATAAAGAGGACTAATAAGGGGGGAGACCCAATAAAAAAATGAACAAATAAGTTAAAAATCATGAAAGAAACGCACACAATTTTAGGAAAAAGATGAGAAAGGTTAAGATAAATAATGTGATGGAGAGAGGCCTAAATATTTTGTGATAGAAAACTTTATTGATAATGGGATATAAATATATGAGTAATTGTTAAAAGATGATTGATAAGAAGAATAAGAAAATGTGGAATACAAATTGAACTAGAAGAAGTGAATGATAAAAATAAAAAACTTAAAATCAAGGAAGAAAGTAAAAAAAGGGTAAAATTAAATATGACAAATTTTATGTGTAAATAAAATAACTAAAGGAGTTGAAAAGAAGTAATTGTAGAGAGAAAAAATAAATAAAGAGGTGAAGAGAGATAAACTTAATGAGGGAGAGAGGTAGAATAATAAAGAGATAATAATTAGGAGTGAGAGTATGGGAAACGAGTGGGAGGGTGTATCAATTAATAGAATATGGTTAATTGATAAGGAGGAGATATTGAAAGAGAGAGTGAGTTGAGAGATAATAGGTTTATAGGGAGAAAGAAAAAGAGATATTGACAAGGAGAGTGGAATTGAGCAAGCTATACAAAAAAAAATATGTAGTCCATTAGAGATAGAAATTAAAGATAGACAAAAATGATAGAGTAAAAAGATAGCTAAAACTTTTATATATGTGAGATAGATATTAAAATACATATATTGAGAAGAGAAAGAAAGAGACATGGGGGAAGGGAAAGTGATTGAAAAGATTTAGTGGAGAGAGTTAGAGAGAAGAGGGAAAGAAAGAGTTAGAAAAGAAAAAAATTATAGACAATAGAATAAAGTAAGGAACAAAGTGTGTAGAGAAAAGAGTAGGGTAAAGTTTACGAAGAGGATAATAACGAGGGAGAGCATAATCAGATGAAGTGAAAGTAGGAAGAGAGGTAGAGTTTGTGATGTAAAGGAGTAAAGACAATAAGGTGAAATAAGCAAGGTAAGAGAGAGTTTTACTAATAAAAATATAGAAAAAGTTAGAAAGATACTCCTCATTAGAGGGTTAATTTAGTGATAGAGACATCAAGAGGTAATGAAGGTATAAGAAAGCTAGGCAATAGGAAAGTTGAGAGAAAAGAAGTAAAGAGATAGAGTAAGATAGAGAAGAGAAAAGGAAAAAGAGATGAGTTACATGGGAAAGGTGATTAAGAGCATAAAAGCAAAATTGGTGGTTAAATTATAGTGTAAGAGATAAAAGACATAGAGAGAGGGATAATAAGAGAGATAAACAAAGAGTGAGATAAAGACACAAAAAAATAGAGACATAAGGAGTGAGACATAATAACGATCATATGAGAGATATAACGTAAGAGATTAAGGAAAGAGAGAAAGAGGGGAAAAGATAGGATAAACAAGTGTGATAGCAAGATTCATAAGGAGAAGTGAGAGGAAAAATGAAGAGAGATAAAGTGTTGATAGAAATTAAAATCATTATAGAAGAATAAGGATAAAAAAGATAAAGAGATATGAAAAGTAAGAGATAATGGGAATAAGATAGATATAATTAAAGGGAATAGAAAAGGGAGGATAAATCTAAAGAGAATAAATAAAGATATATTAGAATGAGAAATAATGAGTTAATGAGAAGGAGGTTATGATAAGAGAAAAGAGTTAAGGAGATGTAGGATAGTGAAGGCTCATCAAAAGAAAGAAAGATAAAGATAAAGAATTAAGTAAATAGAAAAATAAATTCATAGGGAGAAGCAAAATGTAGGATGTAGTATAAGAGGTAGAGACAAAGATAAAAAAGACATTCAGACATAAACAATGTGTGTGGTAGCAAGATTAAGTGCAGAGATTGAAACTTAAAAAGGGAGAATTAATAGAAAAAAATTATCAAGAAAGAAGTGGGATAATAGTGGGAAAGGAAAGGTAGAGATAATTACAAAGAATGTGATGAAGAGGACGATACAAATTGAGGCATAAAAACCAACGAGCAAAAACGAGCGAACAACTACATGATATAAAGTGAATGGGATAGAGAGAAAAAAAGTGTGTAAAAGAAAAAAGAAAAGAAATAGAAGTAGGTAATAAGAGAGAGAGAGAAAGAACGAGATTGAGATATGTATAGATAAAAGATAATGTGAAGAGAGAAATGAGAGATAAAGAATAAAGTGATTGAAAAAAGATATAAAAGAAATATATATATATATATATATATATATATATATATATATATAGAAGAGGATAAATGCAATATGATTAAGAGATAAGAAATGTGACAAAAAGAGAAAACAAATAGCTACATGGGGAATGATAGGGTGGAAAAGAAACAAAAAGAACAAATGAAAGAGGATTATGAAAGAGAGAGTTCAATCAAGCAGATTATTGATGATGATGTTGATAAAGTATTGAAAAAGAAATATAGAAATAGAATTAGAAGAAGCCTTCGAGATGTTAAGAAGAATTGTCTCACAGAAGGAGAGAAGAGAGATATGAGATAAAGTTGGGAGAAAGAAAAGAGATAAAGAGGTGACAAAAAAGGGAATAGTGGAGATTAATAGGTAAGTTGGAGAGAGATAATGAAAAAGTTATAAAAAATAATTATTTATAACTATCAAGTAATGTTATAAAGATAATTAAAAATGTTATAAGAAAAGAATTACTATTAATGAAAAGTAATATTAATAAACATTACTATTAAGTAGTAAATATTGATTTTAAAAAGGAAAGGAAGAGATAAATTTTGAAATAGACTTTAAGCAGGAAGAGAGAGATCGAGAAGCAATTAATAAGGAAAGGGACAAGAAGAGAACACAAGTTAGTGAAAGAAAGTTGGATTAATAGAGATAAAGAAGGGAAAATGTACAATAAAAAAAGAAATAAATATAGTGAAAGAAAAGAATGGAAGAATAAGAAATCATTAGACAAAAAAGTGAAGTGAGTGAATTAGAGTACGAATAGAGTGGAATAGAAAGAGGGAGTACCAGAAGGCATAGAAGATTAAATAGAAAGAGAGACAAAGTGAGATATAGAATGGGTGATAGAAAGAGGGCAAAGATAAAAAGAGTAAAGGAATGGCAACATAGAACATACAGATAAAGGGAAAGAATGAAAGTGATTAAAATAGAGTGAAGGTTGTGAGACAACTAAAGGAAGTTGTAAGAATGGAGAAGAGAAATAGAGAAATGTGGTAGAGGGAAGCAAAGAATAAGAAGACAATGATATAAAATGAAAGACATAGACTAAGATATAGAAGAGTGAGAGGAGAAAGTCGTAGCTATGACGACTAATAAGAAAGAGGAAAGATAGATTGAACAAAAAAGAGTGAGTGAGAGTAAAACAAAGATGGATTAGAATGAGTGTCAAAAAGGGAATTTGTAAAGTAAGACAACAATGGAAAGAATGACTAAGAGAGATAAAAAAAATCATTATATGATATAGTGTTTATCAAATAGATAGAGTAAAAACATAGAGGTACAGGTCATCGAAAGCACAAAGAAAGAATGGAAAGTGAGGGAACTAAAACAGTGATGAGGGTCACGAGAGAGAAAATAGTGAGACAAGTTGGGATTTGGCGAACAGATTAAGGTTGATAGAAGAAAAAATTATATGAAACAATATTTTATCAAAATAAGTCAATATTGTTAATATAATTAGTAATATTATTGGAAACAAGTAATAGCTATTAATAATTGTTATAATTAAATAATCAATATTTATTTTTAAATAAGGGAAGGATAGATTGATTTTAAGATAGATTTTTGGGAGAAAAGAGAAAAATTTAGAAACAAGTGATAGTTAAGGAGACAAAAAGAGAAAATGAGTGAATGAAATAATGTGAGATTTATTGAGACAAGGGGAGAGAACTAGGTTGTAAAAAGAGAAGAATAAAGAATGAGAGAGTTAAAAAGCAAGGAATAAAGAAGTGAGGTAAGGGAATTAGAGAATGATGATAGAAAGGGACAAGTGACAATGCAAGAAAGGAGAAAAAATAAAATAAAAAGACAAACAAAGTTAGAAATAGAATGTGTTATGGTGACAAAAGAGATAGAGTAAAGAAGTGGTAAGTAGAAAGATAGATAATAGGAAAGGGGAGACATTTCAATACAGAGAGGTGGAGAGAGATAATGGAAGTTGTAAGAAGGAAAAAGGGAGTGGATAAAGTAGCAAAGGAGGAGAGAACAAGAACATTGTAATAGAAAATGAAAGACATAAAGCAAGATAAAGAAGCATGAGAACAAAAAGTCATAGCTATAATAAGTAGATAGGAGATAGAAAAATAATGGTGTGAATACACAAAGGGCGGGTGAGAGAAAAAGCATGATAGAGTTGACAGACTATAAAAATAAGGTAGATTGATAATGGGAGAATGATTAATAGATAAACAAAGGAGAGACGACAAAGCCATTATATGACACAAAAGGAAACAAATAAAGAGAATGAGAATGTTAGTGAATTGTGAGCATGCACAAGGTAACAAACGTTAGTGAGGAAAGTGAGTGAGCAAAGAGCTGGGAGCAAAAAGAGTTGAAGAACTAGAGGCCCAATTGACGAATCTATTCCAGCTATCAAAGAATTCAAAAGATTTTAGGTAGAATTGGAATTGAAATTCTTCCGACTTCTCAAGCTATGATGACAAATCGAGAAGCCTAACTAGAAAAAAATGGAGGAGAAATATTTTACTTTTATTTTTAATGTTTTATTTAATGAAGAGATTAAAGAATGAAGAAGAATAAGAGTGTATGGGATATAATAGAACATGATAGAGAGAAGAACAATAAAAAAGGAGCAATAAATAATGAGAATTAGATAAAAAATAATAGAGTGACATGAAGAGAAGGTGATATCAAAAATAGAGAAATAAGTGAGAGATAAGTGCTTCAGAGGAGATTGAGAGATATGTAAAGGAGAGAGTGATTAATAAGTCATAGGGTGGGAAAGAAGACAAAAAAAGAAAGTTTTGGGAAAAGCTAGATAAATTCTACAACGAACAATGTGATAAAAAGAGGCACAAACGGTTTATGAGAGATAATTGGTTGAATAAAAAGAAAAGGCGATGGATAAAGGGAGAAAAAGAGAGGAAGAGCAAGAAAAATGAACTAATAATCATATAATGTGATATTATTGTGGAAAGAAAATACAAAAAAAATTATTTTAAAAATAATTATTCAAAACTTGTTTTAAATATTAACTATTGTTATAAAAAATAATAATTTTAAAAAGAATAACCATTACACAAATTTTTCTTAATATCAGTATTAGATACTTCTACCATTAGCTTTCTTTTGAATATTTTTCAATTAATTATGAATTATTATTATTTTTCCTCCTATAATAGTTATTTTTTTCCATTCAATTTTCTCATAGATAGTATGATATATTTTATTAATAACAATTCTTATAATTTAATAATTAGCTAATTACTTTATTATAAAATTAATAAAAATGTAATATATTTTTACATAATTAATATTTTAATTTATTTAGCTCTTCTAATTATGCAATTTTTAATTATTTAAATAAAAATTATTAATTATAACAATTACGATAAATAGTAATGAGTTGTTATGAATAATAGTTTAAGAATTTTAGATAAAAATAATTATTTCAAACACTATTGACCATAACAGATAAAAATTGCTCCAAACATTATTTAAGTATAAAAATGTTATTTGCACATCAATTATGACTCTAATAGTCTTGCACAAATAGCTCCTAATTATTTATATCAAAAATAATTTTTTTTGTTATTGATATACAAGAAAAATATTTTTAGAACAATTTCTAGTTACGAAGAAAACAATAACATTCACTCTTTTCATGTTAGATCTTGCTATTTAAGTTTATAATTATGAAATTAATTCTCCAAGTTATAAGAAGAACAGAAAAATAATAAATTTTATTATTTACAAAATTTTATAAATAGTAATAACTACTTTTATGGCAAGGATAATTAAAAATTATTTAATAAAATATTTTATCATTTTTTTAATTTTTCAAGATAATACTTTAATTTATGTAAATTAATAATGTAAAACAACTCATTACAAACATAAGATTCAAATGGAAGATAATAATGTTATATATTATTATAATCTTATTGTAAAAATTACTAATTCAAACTAATATTTTATGAGTTAAATTAATTAATTTTTAAATCAAACAAAATTTAGTTAATGTTATTTTTTAAAAAATATGATTAAAGTAATTAGCTAAAATTTTGTTTGTAATTTTATAAATTCAGCAAATTTCTAAAAAGAAAATTTTGATTAAGCAAGAAAAATTATAAAGGTGTTGTTACAAGAAGATGAATAAGAGAAACACAAACAAAAAAATAAACTAGAAGAATGGAACAATAATAATAATAATAATAATAATAATAATAATAATAATAATAATAGTAATAATAATAATAACACCAACAACAATAATAATAATAATAATAATAATAATATGAATAAAAGATAAAATAAGATAAAGATTAAAATGAAATAAGAAAAGTTTGATAAATAAGTACATGAATAAAAGGAACTAGAAGAAATAAATGCGATGGAATAAGAAGAAATTTAATTCAAAAAAGATTAATAAAAAAGTACTCTTTAATATGAATTAGCATAAAGTTTTCGTTATCATAACTATAATATTAATATTTATTATTATTATAATATTTCTTACTATTATTCACTAATATTTGTTTATTAAATTCATAAAAAATTGTTATTTTTACTATTGTTATGACATTGGTAAATTAAACAAATTATTTTATTGGCATTATCAAAGTAATACAACTAAGTATTGTTATAATTTTTATAATACATTTATCAATATATGATATTTTCTTTAAATAATTGGTTCAATAATTTTATTATTTATTATAATTATAAGAAGAATGAAATAAATTTTAAAAATCTTTTTCAATTCATAAAAAATATTTATTGTCATTGCAAGTATGACATATAATTGTTCTTCTACTAATCAACAATTTATTTTCATAACCATTTAAATGTTTCCCTAACTTCAGCAAAATAATAATTAATAATTCTGGTTATGTTTTTTCCACTTTTAATTTAATAGTCATTTTTTTTTTTTCAAATAGTATATTAAAGATTATCATAAAAGAAAAGAGAAGAATGTTAAAAGGAAAGGAGGGAAATTTCAATAGAGAGTGGTGGAGAGAGATTCTGGAAGTTGTAGGAAAGGAAAACGTGATAGGAAAATATGGGAACAGAGGAGAGAACAAGATGATAGTGATAGAAAATAAAAGACAGAGAAAGATAAAGAAGTCGAGAAGAGAAGATCATAACTATAATAAGTAGATAGGAGAGAAAAGCATGACAAAGTAAATTCATGAAAAGTGTGTGTGAGCAAAATTATGATGGGATAAAGAGACTATTAAAGATGGTAGATTGATAGTGGAAGAATGATTGAATGGTAAACAAGGAGAGATGACAAAGTCCATATATGATATAGAGGGAAACAAATAAAGATGTTGATAATGATTGAGAAGCAAGTGAGAGCATGCTTGAGGTAATAATGGTAAGTGAGGAAGTGAGGAGATAGATGGGAGGCAAAAAAGAGTTGGAGAAGTAGAGATATATAGAAAGATAAAAGAAGAAAGAAGAAAAGGACAAAGCCAAGATAAAGTGTGTTTGATATAATACAAAACAATTAGAAGAAGAAAACTCGAATGAGATAAAAAAAATAAGAAATATAAGAAGTGTGAGAAAAAAGTAACATGAAGAGAGGTGATATGGAAATGGGAGAGACTGAAAGAGGGATAAGTGCTTTAGAAGAGATTGAGAGATATATGGAGAGATATTAATAAGTCATAGGGAGAGGGAGGGAGGGAGGTAAACAGAGAGAGAGAGGGTAATAAAGAAATCTACTTAAAGAGATAAGGGGAAATAAGATAAAAAGGATAGAAATAGAAAGATTTGAAAAGATACAAAAAGGAAAAGAAAGAGAGAACAATGAACACCAATAGTTTTAAAAAGTGACACATGCATCAATTTGTATAGATGTGGAGAAGAGAGAGATAGAAGAAATAAGAAAAGAAGGAATAAGTGAAAAAGATAGAAGTTTAAGGAAGAGAATTTTTGGAAAAAGAAGATAAACGCTATAATATATAATGTGATAAAAGAGGCACAAATCGTTCATGAGAGGTAAAGGGTTGAACAAAGAGAAAAGTGATAGGTACAGGGACATAAATAGAGTGAAAGAGAGAATGAAATCGAAGAGAAAAGAAATATATTATTGTGCAAAACACATCAAAAATTTATTTTTCATAATAATTATTCAAAATTCTTTTTTAGTTATTAATTATTATTTTAACAATGATAATCATTGAAATAAGAATAATTTTATACAAAATTCTCTTAATATTTGTAATAATTATTGCTGCCATAAACTTTCATTGGAACATTTTTTATTAATTATGAATTACTATTGTTTTTCCTCTTATAATAGTTTTACCTTTCGATTAAATTTTCTTTTTGCAAGAATGATATATTTTATTAAGAATAACTCCTACAATTTAATAATAAGTTAATTAGTTTACTATCAATAAAAAATGCAATATTTGTTATCATAATTATTATTTTTGTTCATGTTTTTTTGTTATATAGTTATTAATTACTTATACAAAAAATTATTAAATACTATAATTATTAGAAAGAAATAATTAATTGTTAGGAATAATCGTCTAAGAATTTGAGATAAGACAATTGTTCGAATGCTATTGACCACAACTAAAAAAAATTGCTCCAACGAATTTTTAAGTAAAAAAATGTTATTCACAAATCAACTATTACTCTAATATTCTTGTACAAATAGCACATAATTATTTACTTCAACAATTACTGTTACTTATGTTATCGAGATACTAAACAACTTATTTTAAGAACAATTTATAGTTATTAAGAAAACAATAGCAATCACACTTTTCATGATACATCTTGTTATTAAATTTTATAATTATGAAAATTAATTCTTAAAGATTTTAAGAACATAAAAAAAATTATTATTTAATAAATTCTAAAAGTAGTAATCAAAACTATTATTATTAGGATAATTAAAAAATAAAATGCTAAAATATTTTATCTTTATTTTTCTAAATTTTGAAGAAAATATTATCATTAAAATTAACTAATAATGTAAAAGAACTCATTATAAACATAAGATTACGATGTAATGTAATAATTTTATATCTTATTATTACCTTATTATAAACATTTTTAATTCAAACTAATATTTAATGAATTAAATTAAAAAAAATTAATTATTATCATTGTTTAAAAATATTTTAAAAATAATTAACTATGCTTTTACGTCGTAATATTTTCATTTCAACAAATTCCTTAGAAGAATAATATGATAAAGAAAGAAAAATAATAAAGGAGTAACTATAAGAAGATGAATAAGAAAAACTAGAACACAAAATTGAACTATAAGAATAAAATAATAATAAAAACAATAAAATGAATAAAATAGAAAATAAGATGTAGATTAAAATAAAATTACAAAAAAGTTGATAAATAAGTGCAAGAATAAAGGAACTAGAAGAAATAAATGTGGTGCAATAAGAAGAAATGAAACTCGATGAGGATTAGTATTAATAATAGTCATAAATATGAATTAATAAAAATTTTATTTTTACTTATTGATAATAATCATATTTTTACCATTGTAATATTTCTTATTATTATTCACTAATATTGTTTATTAAACGAATAAAATAATAGTTTTTTATCGTTATTATAATAGTGGTAAATTAAGAAAATAATTTTATTAACATTATAAGAGTATTATAAGTAAGTTTTATTGTAATTAATATAGCACATTGATTATTATTTTATAATTTCTATATATTAATGGTATAAATAATTTTATTATTCACATATTTATAATAAGAAAGAACAATTTTTGATATTATAATTTTGTTATTTCATTTTAAATATATATTTTTTAATCTTTTTCATTTCTATAACACAAAATTGTTCTTCTACTAAACTACAAGTGATTTTGATAACTATTAACAATTATTAAAACATTTCTTCTTTTTAGTAGAATAATAAATATTAGATTTTTATATGTATTTTCCCACTTTTAATTTATTTGTCAAATTATTTTTTTTCCTTTTAAATCATGTTTCTTATTCTATTTGTTGACCTTTTTTCAAATAAAATGTTGTAGATAATCAAAAAAAGAATGACAAAAAAGAAGTTTGAAAAGAATAACAAAGATAGAGAAAAGTGGTAATGGCTAAAAGTGGAAGTAGGTATGAAATATATATAGATAAATTAAAATAAAGAAGACCAAGATAATAGAGTTAAATAATTGTGAGTGATAGAGAATAAGAGAGAATGCATGATAAAGTGAGAGACAGAATGAGCAAGAGATAAAGATAAATGAGATTGATACAAAGGAATGAGGACAAAGAGAGCAAAAAAAGTGGTCAAAGTGTGAAGGGACTGAATGTGTGTGGGAGAGAGGTGAGTCAAAAGATTTAATCATTGTGCATGAGAGAAAGGGAATAGAGAGAAAAGTAAACTTGATTAATTTGATGAGAAGGTGGAGAGATAAAGAGGGGATAAAGGAAAACAATTGGGTTGAGATAGAATAGGTAAAGAAGAGAATTAAGAAAAGAGATATAAAAAAGGATAGTGTAAGAAAGGCAAAGATAAATGGGACTTAGAAGTATAGAGTTAGAGAGAAAAAATAAATCGTAAAAAGGTAAAGAAATGAGAAAAACAAAGAGTTCGATATGGATGAAATTCAAATTTTTGGAGATATAGAGAAAGAGGAAGTGAAAGTGGGGAAAGGAAAGAGATAGGAAAGATTTAGCTAAGATAGTAAGGGGAAAAGAGAAAAGATGGAGTTTGAAAGAAGAAAACTTTAATTAGGAACAGAGTAAAGTGATGGGAGAGAGAAGTTAAATTAAAAAATAGCTTATGAGAGAGATATTGATGGAGCAGTGGAACATAGTTTAACATAGAATGTTAGAGAGGGCTTGGGTGATAGAGAAATAGAGAGAAAGTTAGATTGAGTTTTGTAGTGAGATAGAAGGCATTTAGAGATAGAGACATGAAGAGATAGCAATGGTAAATGAGTGGCAAGGGGATAAGGAGATCGAGATATATGAAGAATAATAGAAAAGATATAGAATGAAAAAGGGAAGAAAATTTATTGAAATATGGAGTGTGAGATAGAAAACATAGAAAGAAACACACCACCAAGAGAGAAAAAATATAGAGGAACATAGAGAGATGGAAAGGGATAAAAAAAAAGTGTAGTATTATGAGAGAGGCAATAGAGTTCACAGGAGAGATATAAAAGATGAGATAAAGGGAAGAGATAAAGTTAAGGGAAAAGAAAGAGGAGACAAGAGTGATAGCAGAAGAAATAAAGAGAAAATAGAGGAAGAGTGAAGGGAGTGATAGATTATTAAGAGAAATTATGAGATAGATAGAAGATGATGGACGAAGATGATAAAGAGAGATGGAGAATAAGAGATAATAGAAGTGAGATAGATGAAAATAGAGAGAAGAGAAATAGGATAATCAAAATTCTATTAATAATGGGAGCTATATTCGAATAAGAAAGAATTAGTGAATGAGAAGGAAATTGTATCAAGCAAGAAGAGGTGAAGAGGTGAGGTGGAGTGAAGCTTCATGAAGAAAAAGCATGACAAAGATAAAGAATCAAACCAATATATTGGGAGAAAATTGAAAAAGAGTCAAATAAATACATGAGATGTGAAGTATAACACATAACATGTGTGGTAGATATTAAGGTAGAACGAGACATTCAATCATAAACAAAAAGAAAGAAAATAATAGATTGAGATTTTTCGAGATAAAAGGTGGAGGGAAAAGAGATAATAGATGGAGAGAGAAGATAAAGATTATAACAAACAATATAAAGAGACCATAATAACATAGTGATTTTTTTAGATAAAAGATATACTGATGAGTTAGAAACAAGATAAAAGAAAAGATGGAGAAAATAGATAATGGTTGACATGGAAATAAAAAGAAAGAGATATAGTGTAAGAAAAAAAGTGGGAAAGACGAGAGAAAAAGAACTTGAAGGGTTAATAATGAAATTAAGAAAAACATAGATAATGAGATAGATGCAGTAAAATAAAAAAAGATAAAACGAAAAAAAAGAAAAATAAGATAAAAAACTTATGGTAGAATGATAAAGAGGAAGAGAAATAGAAGGAAAAGGTGGGAGAGGAGTTCGAGATATAACAGGTTTAAAGAAGGAAAGTGAATGACAAAATGGACGAATATGGCGATAAATGATTAAGAAGTTAAGGGAAAAACAGAATTCCTTTGAGATCTTAAGATTAAAGCTATAAAAGAAGGCATGAGGTGGAGAAGAGATAAAGGAGGAGAAAGAAGGGAAGAGAGGGTGATTTAGATGTTGAATTACATAGAGTCAATTAAAAAGTCATGACAAATTGAAATGAAAATAAGTATACGAAAAACTCTATAGGTAAACAATTACAACTTGAGATTTCTTTTCTTGTAGTTCACATCTAACCTACGAGCTTTTATAGGTTCAACTATAACTAAGGATTTTATGAGCTCAACCTAAACTCAATTTTTAATGAGATCAATCTTAGCTTAAGCTTTCATGAATGTTAGGCCAACAAACCAAAAAAAAATATAGTATGAAACAAATTTTCAATAAAAATATACAAGTTTTCATATGCTTGGTGGATAGAATGGCACAAAAAACTAAAAATATGAAAATAATTGACAAAATTAATGCTTAAAAAAATATGACTTTGCAAGAAGAATTTGGAATTTCATGTAGTCTATGCCATAGTTACTTTGAGGAGAAATTTCTACATTTAGAATATTCTATAGTCCTTTTTTTAGAGGTTAAAATCTAGCTCATGTTAATTTTTTATTTTATTTAGAAGGTTTAGACATTTATAAAAAAGCATTTGGTTATAACCATTAGAAAGTGTTGAAAATCTATTTCAAAAGTTACTACAAAATAGTTTTAAAATATTTTCAAAATAGCTTATATATTCTTCAAAAACACTAACCAAAATGGAACATGTAAGGCTTACTAAAATAGCTATTAGGTAGGATGAATATGAGTGAATGGATTTGCTCAAAAGAGTTCTTCACCATCCAAACAAATGTTGGAAAGGTTAAAGTGTTATTGATGGTTAGGTCAAAGTAGATTTGTTCTACAACATCTAATCACGTAAGATGAGATCTGAATCAATCAATTAATCAAAAACAAAATCAAGAATGATCTCAATTGTAGGAGTTAAAAAGCATTATTCAAAGTCATAAGATTCAAGAATAGATATTTCACAAGAATAGCCATTTGATGAAGCTGGATGACATCAAAACCATCAGATGTCAAGCAAGGATTAATAACTGATACTAGATGAAGTAGTAACCATGTGATTAGCTCACCCAAAGGATGGCTGCATTGATTAGGATCACTATTCAAAGGTAGAGGTGATGCCACTATGCAATCATGAAAATGTACAATAAAACAGCACCGAGACACTTTTGATTGAGGAAGCCAACAAGCACCAAGAGTTTAGACGAACATTGCTAAGTAGGAAATTGATTTGCACTTCATAAATTTTTGTGTCAGTGAATTAAATGAGCCAAACTAGTGCTGGTTCCCTCTTGTGTGCTCAAGATTTAATCACATAATTCAATATTATAGTTATAAAGTTACAGATAAATTGTGGGTCTTAGTTTTCCCTTAAAACACAATATGTCTTGCCCAAACTTTGGATTTTACCAGGAAAAGTTCAAGCCTCAATCCATATTGGTTCAAGTCATTGGTCCATAAGCATTATGAATGCCCACTCGAGCTTATCACATGTACAACTTGAGATGTGGCTTAAGTTTTATTTTAATTTTGAAAATTTTAACAAAATCTGTTTTTGATTTAATCAAGATTTATCAATCATCAAAATGTAAAATTTGGAAAAAAAAATACATAATAACGATTTAATGAAATAAAGAATGAAAAATAGAATCATGTGCTTCTTAAATCAACAAATGATTTAAGAAAGAATAGAACCAAGAAACGAATGATTGAAAAAATAGAATCTTATATATTTTCTTAATGAAAGACATGATTCAATAATTAAATGCTCTGTGTTAGGTTTTCAAATTTAAAGGAATAGAAATGTGCATTGTAATCAACAAACTAAAAACCTATTTCATAACAAAAAGAAAACATTTTCAAATTTGATGCACATGTCTTTAATCCTTTGAACTTGTTAAGTACTCCAAGGTATTTTAAAGACCACTAGTTCACCATGTTCCAAATTGCATGGCTTATTCTTTAGTATAAACTTTTTTATAGTAAAGAAACACATTGAAAAAAAGTGCTAAAAATTTAAGGTTTATCCCATCAACACAAACATAAGCCAACAACTTCTCCCTTTTGATTATTGTAACACATAAATGTTTACAGAAAAATATAACAAGTAAACATATATATTTAATTAATTATCAGAGGTATTAAAAATAGAATATATATGCTCTCCATTGCCTTATTCTCTCTTTTACTACATGCTCCTCCTCACTTTATGACTATTCAATATTTTATCTTAACCATGATCATTCTCTCCCATGAGTCCATCAAAAGGGTGGTCTAATTTATATAATTTTGATTATTCCATTGAAGGACTTTAACAAATACATAGTCCAATTCTTACATTACAAATACATATTCTAATTCTATTAATCCTCTAATGAAAAAATCTTAAATAAAGTGAAATCTTGTATTTTTGTGATTTCTTTTATTATAATGATGAAATTAATTAAATACCCTCTACAACAAGCCTAGTCATATCTCCAATAGTTGATTTTTATATAGTTTATTCTAGAGTACCAATTTAGGTCTAATGAATTATTTACCACTATGACTAAGAATTAAATCTTATACATAATTTTTCTTAAGTTTATCTTATTATCAATTATTAACATGATCTATAGCCTTTAGGGCTTCTTCACTAAATATACTTTTTTATGAGAAATAGAAATGTAATATGATCAATATCTCTCATAGAAACTTTGTTCAAACTCTTTGTATAGCATATCATTTATTTTATTTCTATAGATTTTGATGCCACCAGACTCAAGGTAGTTGTTAATCAATGACTCCATCAAATAATTCAACTTTTTCATTAATTATTTTTGTAACTGACTCTATCGAATGTTCAAATCAAATTACCAAGTTTTTAGTTGTCTCTTTCCAAATCACAATAAAATAACAATGGTAAATCTAGGAAACTCATGATCAATATCAAATTATACTAATTTCTAAACACATAATAAATTATCCCCAAACATTTAATATTTATTATTTTACCTTTTATAGGCTTATATGCTTTCCTAAGTGAGATATATAAATTGATTTGATTTTTTCCATTCCTTGTAATAATTACATAGATATTTATTTTTATAATTTACTAAATTAAAATTATTTTTTATCTTATTTACTAATCAATGCAACAAAGCCCATGATGGGCACATTTTTATTCTTATAAACTTTAAATCTAGTAAATTTTAAAAAATCAATATCAATCATAAATCTAAGCTTTTTAACATCAAAACTTAAGATTTTTTGTCCAAAATAAATTATACCAACTGATTCTGTGGTCATTTAAAATGAACATCCAACATAACTTACCTTTGTTTTGGCTTTTTTTATATTTAATTCTTTAGTAAACTCTAATTTATCTACAAGCTCAAACATTTCCATTTTTAATATCAAATCACATGATCATTCTATAATATTTCATCAAAAAATATCATGAAAAAATAAGGTATTGATGTGCTTACAATATTTGATATATCATCACGCAACAATTGTACGGATTGACTAACAAGCTCCAAATGGGTAATATTGATTAATAATAAGTAAATCTAAAAATATTTTGTCTTATATGCTAAGATAAGTAAGGCAAGGACAAAAATTTTGTATGTGAGCTGCACAAAGTTATAAAGCAAGGCTTGCCTCCATATGTCCTAAAATATGGAGTCATGCTTATAGATAAAAAATATAGGAATCAAAACCATCATAGGTTCAATAATTGTAGGGTGTTGATGTTGTGATTTTCTAAAGAATGCTCCGAAGCTTGTCCATAAGAATCCACTCATATTTATTTTGCTATTGATTTATGGAGTTTTTAATTAGGCAATCAAATGTAAGATGTCTAAATTTAAAATAATAATTGCTCATGGTATTATACTAACTTGATAATTAGATGTACACAAAGAAAGAATGGGCAATGTATTGAACACATGGATATATGTTTTATCCAATCTATGATTATCATGAAACATACATTATTTTTTGTCACATGGCTATAAGATGAAACTTGCTTAAGTGCATATGAAGCAATCAACTGAACATTACTCCTTTTGCATAATTGAAAAAAGTATCGCATGAAGGTACATGTGAATGATTACTAGTGGATAACAAAAAAAAGTAGCATACTTTGACTTTAGATCCTGTATTTCCTTTTCAAGTGAATCAAATTTTTCTGGTTTTTCATTAAACAAAAAATTTTCTTCACTGAACTTATCATTCCCTAAGTTTAAAGCATCATTGCCTATAATATATTTGGACAAATAATTTTCACATGCATTTTTCTGAAACATTCAAATATGACATGTTAAAAATATAGGCTTGAACTTGATAAGCTGAAAAAATATTTTCCTTTTTAAATGCATCAATTTTTTCATGCCATTCAACTATTCTAGATTCATGTTTTGCACTAATTCTCATAAGATTATCATATATATGTATCTACTTTTTATACTCCAAAACTAAATTACTAAAAGAATTTGATATTTTATCACAAGATTCAAATGTATACTCATTATTAAAATTAGAAGTACTTGATAAATGCTTACCTACATGATTCATCTCTAAATTTATTTTCTTCCTCTTACTTTTCTAATTTTGTGCTTTGTTTTTTGGTTCAACTCCTTATCATCACCAATATGTTTTGATTCATTCTCGCCATACATCCTATGCAATCCATACATCATCTCAAAACAAGTTGTGCATGTGCACACTCTCACATTAATTTTATGAGGCAATGTACAAAGTAATTTATTCCTTTAACATTTAATTGAATTAAAATTCTTGATTTATTACCTCTATCTTTAGGATGTGCAAAAGTGTTAATAAAAAGATCTCACAAATTATCATTAATCATATGAATAAAAATTTTGATGGCATTTTTTCATATAAAAAACTTTTCAACCTTAAATAAATAATGGAGGATGACATGATGAATATCCTTTCCTTAAATGATTCACAATTATCAACTACAGCTATAATCATCCTCAAACAATTATATAAAATAATCACATTAACAAAATCAAGCAATTTGATTAAAAAATCAAAATATTACAATTAATATTGATAAAATAACTAAATTAGCAAATAATTATAGTTAATGTAATGATTAATTTTCACACACAAATAAACGATCAACATAGTGATTTTACAAACTTACTATGGGAAACCTACTCAGATACAAATTAAAGGAAAACTATATGTGAGTACTACAAGAGGGAAAATTATGAGTTTTAAAATATTTTTGAAAATTTTTAGATTGTATTTACTTTTAAAAATTTCTTTATAAAAAAATTTTATCTTCGTTAATAACTATGATTTATAAATATACTAATTTAAAATTTTTTATGAATAGAAAAACTAAAACAATAATTAAACTGGTACATTAAAGTTTTCAGTGATTCGGTTCAAACTAGAACCTACATCCACCCAAACTATGGTCAATATAAATTCTATATGTAAAACACTTATAACTTAAGATTTTTTCTTATGATTCATCTCTAGCCTAGTAACTTTAATGGGTTCAACTGTAACTCAATCTTTTAAGAGCTCCACCCCAACTTGAGCTTTTACAAGATCAAACCAAACTCAAGCCTTCATAAATATTTGACTATCCAAAATAAAAGAAAAACCAAAATATAAAAAAAAAATTTAACAAAGATGTACAAATTTGTCTATGCCTGTTGATGAATATAGAAAGGTACAAAGAGCTAAATATTATAAAGAGAATTTAGAAAATGAAATCTTTAAGTAATTAGGCTTAACAGATAGAATTTAATATTTCAAGTAGTTGTAAGCTAAAGGTGTTGTTGAGACAAATTTATATCAATAGAAGATGATACAACCTTTCATTGTTAAGTTAAAATCTTATTCATATTTAGTAGTCACTTCATTTACAATGATTAGGAATTTATTAAAAAAATTTTATTTATAGCTATTAGAAAGTATAGAAAAGGTCTTTTAAAGGCTAATACTAAATAGCTTAAAACATTTTTCCAAATAACTTAATTATTCTATGAAAATGGTGACCAAAATTTCATATGTAATAGCTAGTGAAATAGTTGTTAAGTAGGATGAAGAATAGCCTTTGGATATACTCAAAAGAGTCCTCCACCATCTGATCAAACATTAAAAAGTTGGATGAGTTTAGGATGGTTGGACCAAGGTGGATTAGGTCATAGTCATCAGATCACATAAGATGACATTTGGATTGCTCAATTAATCAATGATAAAATTGGCAATGATCTTAACCATCGGTGTCAAAAAGGATTATATGAGCCATACGATTCAAGAAAAGATATTTCTTAGAGAAAGTGATACAATGAAGTCAAACAAGATCATGATCATCTTATGTTAAGTAAGGGTCAATCGCTTAAAGTACATGAAGTAGTAAATATCCAATGGCTCATTAAATGGATGGTTTGAACGATCACAAAAATGCATGATTGGATGATGTTGAGGAACTTTTGATTTTAGAAGCAAACAAGAGCTAAAAGTTCAGTCCCACATCATCGAGTGGGAAATTGATTTGCACTTTATAAAACTTTGCACAGTAGAATTATGTCAGCCAAACTAGGGATATCTTCTCCTTAAGTGCTTTTGACTTAATCACCTAATTCATTGAAATGGTTATAGGTTTATTGGTTAATTATGGCTATTATGTTACCATTAAAACACAATATGACGTACCTCAATAGGGTTCAACACTACAATAGATTAAGATCAAGCCTCGGCTTGACTTTGGTACCTACACATTACGAATGCTCGTTTAGGAAGCTTGGCCCAAGAGCTTTACATTCAAATATTGCTTAAAATATGTCTTATTTTTTTTAATTATGAAAAAATTCACATAAATTTTTTCTAATTTAATCAATATTTTGCAACCAACCTAACAAAAACTTTAGCTAAGATACAAAATTATGAGTTATGAAGAAAAGAAATAGACATCAGAGGAGAGATATGAAAGAAAATGGAGGGTCAATAGAAGGAGGGAAGAAAATATAGGAATGATAAGAGTAATAATAAGAGAAATAAAGAAATGAGAGAGGAGAGCGATAAATTGTTAAGAAAAATTAGAAGGCAGGTAGAACAACAAGGGTTATAGATGATAAAGAGTGTTGGAGAGTAAGACAAGAAATAATGAGATAAATGCAAATAAAGGGAAGAGAAAAGGTAGGATAAATTAATAGGAAGTAGTGGGACATATAATAAAAGAAATAATAAGAATTTAGAGATTTAGATTTGAGCTAAAAAGAGTAAGTAGTTGAGGGAGAGTGGCAAGGGAAAAAACGACAAAGATAAAAAATTAAACGAATACAAATTAACACAAGAGGCAAAGTAACAAATAGGTACATAGGGAAAGGAAAACTATAATATGTAGCATAAAAGATAGAGATAAAAGTAAAGTGTGATATACAAATATAAGCAATGTGATTCATTAAGAAGAATATGAGAAGAGATAGAAAGATATAAATGAACGCAAAAATAGAGAAGAGTAAAAAAAGAAGGATGATAATAAAGTGAGAGAGGAGATGGAGACTATGATAATGAATGCCATAGACAGAGGCCTTATAAATGCGGCATGAAACAAAAAAGAGCAAATGTTTAAGAAGAATAAAGTTATATAAAGTGAAGGGACTTTGTAGAGAGAGAAAGAGATAATGAATTCGATATTGATATAAGGAGATAATGATATGGTAAAGAGAGAAGATAGATGAAGCAAAAAGGAGTGAAAAGAGATTATAAGAGAGGTAAGAGCACAATGAGAGAGATTTAAATTGCAAAAAATGAAATGAGGTGAATGTTGATAGAAAGAACTTCAAGAGATAAAGATGAAATAGGAAAAAAATATAAGTACTATTAAATGTTGAGAACGATAACTTTTAAAAAAACATAATTAATATAAGGTTTTGAAAAAATATGCTCAAAATAAGCAATAATAATTTTTTTTCTACGTTTTGGTTTCTACATATACTTTAAAAGAGTAATGTTATCAAGAAAGAGAAATCTTAAAAGTTTAATTATATAGATATGATTAATAAGAAAATGATTAAAAAATACAGAATAAAAAAAAGAATGAGAATAACAGAATAATAAATATAAAAATAAATTAGAATAAAATATGAAATAAGAAAAAGATCAAAATTGAATATCAATTTTTTTAAAGGGTAAATAAGAAAATAAAATGACTTAGACGAAGGAAATGTGGTAGAAGAAGACCAAAAACAATAAAAGCAAGATGAATAAGAATATTTGTAGTTAATAAAAATAAGTATAATCTTTTTAAAATTATTGATGACATAATCGATGACTATCATATTATTTATTATTAATCCTTCATTTATTTTTAAAAACGAATAAAGAATATTTATATATTTTTTATATTTGTAATATTAATAATTTAAAATAGTAATTATTATTAATAATTAAAAAATAATTAATATAAATGTTGATCCATTTCTTGTGAAACATTAATTTTTTTATAAAAATTATTAAATAAAAATTATGTAATAATGTTTATTATTCATTCAAATTACAATAAAATAAATCATATTTTAATTATAATTTGATTATTTTATACTAAATAAATTATTATATAAATTTTAATTTATATGCAATAATTTTATATTATTAAAAATAATTTGAAGTTGCTCTTCTTGTTAATTACAAGTGATTTTGATAACATTAAGAGTTATTTTATATTTTTGAAATCTTAATAGAATAATAATTACAAATTTTTGTACTTAATTTTACTACCTGTATTTATTTACTTTATTATTTATTTTTTTTATTCATATTATGTTTCTAATTCTATTTCAAAAGTTTGTTGTGAAATAAGATGTTGGAGATAAGCATACAATGAATGCTTAAAAAAGTGATAAAGAGAGAAAGAGAAAACAAAAAGAAAGAAAGGTGAGAGAGATGAGAAACAAAGTAAAAATAAAGTATATCTAGACAAATATAAATGGAGAAGACTAAGAGAAAAGAGAAAAATAATAATAATAGATAAATAGAAAAATAGAGAAGGCATGATAGAGTAAGAGAGCGAGAAAAAACTAATAAAAGAGTAAAAAGAGAGAAAGTGAGCGAGAGAGTAACATAGAACAAGAAAGGGATAACAATTGAGGGTAAAACTACAAAAAAAAGCTTAGTAAGGAGCATCAATTTGTAGAATAAGAACGTGGATTAATACAGAGCAAAGTGAAAAGAGAGAAAGATAAGGTAGAATAGGTTTAAAGAGAGCAAGAAAAGAGATATAGAGTTCGAGAGGGTGTGCAAGTGAGCAAGATAAAGAGAAAGTAGTAGGTAGTGTTTTAGAGAGAGAAATTAATGAGAGATGGAAATGATGGAGAGAAACATGAACAAAAGCTTTGATATAGACAAGATAAAAATTAAGAGACACATTAAAAAGAGAAAAAAAGAGGGGCCTAGAAATTGATTAGATAAATTTAATGGAGAGCGTGAGTGAGAAAAGAAGGGAAAATCATTAGACCGAAGAAAAATTATATAGAATACAATCGAGTAAGGAATAAAGTGTAGAGAGAAATCATTAAGGTAGGGATCGATTGGAGCACAATAATGAGAGGAAATATGAATAGAGAGAAATGAAATAGGAAAAGAGATAAGTGTGATATAGAGGGATTAAGAAAGTAAAGTGAAATAGATAAGGTAAGAGAGAGGTTTATTAATAAAGAAAAAATTAAAATAATTCGACAAGAAATATTTATATTTAAACAAAAAAAATTCTTAGAGAAAAGTGATAAATATTAATAAGATATAACTTACATGAGAGAGTGCATGTTGGAGTGAGAGAGCGAATTAATGAGAGAGAAAAATATAGTAGATTTTAACAAGGAGGTGGGAGAGTTAGATGGAGAAAATGAAATGAAAGGGCAAAGATAGAGAGAAAGAGAGTGAGGGATAGAGTAAGAAAGAGATAATCATAGACATTAGAAAAGGAATAAGTGATGGAGGAAGTATCAATTTATAGAACTAGATGGTGTGGTGATAATGAAGAGATAAGGGAAGAAAGAGTGAGCAGACAAATAATTCTTTAAGAGATCTAAACAAAGAGAAATGGATGAGTGAATATCATAGAGAGTGAAAGAGAGAGCAGTAAGGAGAGTATTATAAAGAGGAAATAAAGAGGGATAAGAATGTTCAAAAGTTGAGATAGATGAAGAGTTTCATGTAAAAGAGATAAAAATTGAGAAAGTAAGAGAGAGATTGAGTGATAGTGAAATAGAGGGAAAATTAGGAAGAGATTCCTTATTGGAAAGAAGAAATTTAAAAGTGGAGACATGGTGAGATAATGATGGTAAAAGAAAGAGAGGTGAACCTATAGATTAGTGATAGGAAAAAGAAATAGAGCAATATACAGAAGAGAGAAGATAAGGAGATAAGATGTAAGATGCATAATAAAAAGTAGATAGAAAAAGTGACATAAGAAAGATTGAATGCTGAAAAGAGAGAGTGTGAGAGAGAGAAGACATTGTGAGATAATTTGAAAAAAAAGAGAAACAAATAAAAAAGAATATAAAAATAGATAGAGAGACAACATATGAAGAGGTAGGGAGATAGAAGAAATGGATATATGAGAGATGTATGACAAGAGATGAGGAAGGAGAGAAGTTATGCACAAAAGATAGAAAATAAAAGAGTAGTAGTCGAAGAGAGAGAACAGAGTGATGAATGGTTGATAGAGGTTATTAGAGAGTTAAATGAATGATTGATACAGAAGATGAAGAGATATTAAGAGAAAAAGATAGTAGGAAAGGAATTGATGATATTAAAGAGAAAAGCAATAACAGCATAAACTATTATGGAAAATAGGGAGACACTAGAACGAGAATGGATGAGTGAATGAGAAGGAGGTAAAGATGATATAGATTGTTGTGAGATCGTAGAGAATGAAAAGTCATCAAGTGAAAGAAAGTCAAAGATGAAGAATTAGACTAATACATAGATATTAAAAAAAAGTAAAGAAGTAAATAAACACAAAGAGAGAAGCATTGTGTAGAATATATAATAAGTGATAAAGATTGACATTAAATAGACATAAAAACATAAACAATTTTGTTAGTAAAGAAGTACGACTACAAAGATGGAATGAAAATGAAGAATAAGAAAAAGAGAGAGAAGAGTGATAATAAAGAAAAGATAAAGTCTATGACAAAAAGAATACAATATAAAGAGACCATATACATTAATATAAAAATAAAAGAAGCAAAAATGATGGATGAATAAAGAGATATTATGTCAAACGATCATAAAGTGTGAAAAGAAGTGTAAAAGGAGAGATAAAAAATAAAAGAAGTGGGAAATAAAATAGGAAACAAATTAGTTAAAAAGTAAACTTAACAATGGTAAAAAAAGGGTGACCAAAAATATTTTTATGAAGATAGATATAGAAACAGAGGTACACGAAGTGTAAGAAAAAATAAAGACATGGGAGAGATAAAGAATATTGAAAGATCAAAAAGAAATAAAAAATATATAGATTTGAAGAAAGATTAAGGAGGAATAAAGAGATAAAAGCAAAAATAGAAGGAAAATAATGATATGCAATAGGGAAAAAAGGGAACAGGTAGAAGTGAATATGTGAGAGAGATTTTATTCAAATTAAATGGCAGCAAAAATGGATGCTTTTCATGATCGAGGATAAAGAAAGCAAGAGGAAATTGGAATTAGAAAGTGACTTAGAGAGGAATAAATTTTTGGAAGAAGGAAAGAAGATTTAGAAGAGATAGATAGAGGCATGAAATAAAAGATTAAGTGAGAGAGAAAAGGGAAGAGAGGGAGATTAAGAGGCTAAGATTAAGAGCGACAAAGATAGATTATGAGATAGATTCTTAGAGGGAAAAGGGAAAGCAAGAGAGATACAAATGACTTATGAAGAGACAAAGATAGAATACAAGCGAAAGAATAGAAGTGAAATTTATAGAGACAAATGAGGTAAATACATTACAAAGAGTGAACAATTCAAAGTGAAAGGAAAGAACGGAAGTGTTGGAGAGCAAGAGAAAAAAGCAAGGAGCATGAATTTGAGAGTGAAGAGAGATGAAAGAGGTGACAAAAAGTGTGAAAAGAAAAAAATACAGAGAGGAATATTTAGAGATGAAATAGGTCATAGAGAGGGACGATAGAAAAAGAGAGTAAGCCATCAACAAAGTGAATGACACAAATAATAGAAAGAAGGAGAAAGTTTCTAAAATGAAAGAAAAAGGTGCAAAGAGAAAAAGTAAGTTGTAGGAAGATAGAAGAGTTAAAGGAAAATGAGACATCAAGAAAGAGAACAAAATAAAGAAGTGAAAGATAATAAAAGACATAGAGGAAGATATAGAAAAATGAGAGCTGAAAGACATGGCAATGATTGATAATTATGAAGAATGATAGAGTGAAAACAAAAAGAGTGAGAGTAAAAGAGAAATTGATTAGAGATAGTGTTCTAAATGGTAGAAGGATAATGGGACAATGGTGGAGAGATCAATCAAAAGAGGCAATAAAGTCATCTAAAAAAGACAAAAAATAGAGAGTGTGAGACAATGCCCAAGGAAATAGAGAAAAGTGAGGGAACTGAGAATGTGAGAAGAGAGATGAGTGCAAAAATTCTTAGAGAGAGAGATAGAGGGATAAGATTAAGGAAGAGAAGAAAATCATAGATATGTAAGAGAATTGTATAGGAGATGCTACAAAGTTACATAGAGAAAATACAACTAAAAAAGAACTATAAATTTTGAAAGTGAGGTAAAAAGGAGAGATATTAAAAGGGAGCAAAAACATTGTGTAGAAGAGAAGGTGATATAGAGCAGAGAGACTGAGTGAATGACATGCAGATTAAGAAGAGACAAAAAGAGAAATGAAGGTGAGAGAGTTTGATAAGTCATAAAGAGAAAGTGACAAACATATTGATAGATATTTTTGTTTGTGAGAAAATGAGAAGAAGGATAAAAAAAGGAGAAAAACATTAGGATTGAGATAAATGAAGAAGGGAGAGTAATGGAAGGAAATAGTTTTAAAAAAACACACTAATCGAATGACAAAAAAGAAGAAATAGAGAAGGAGATGTAATAAAAAAAGGAACAATGAGAAGATCATGAAAGAAAGAGAGACAATTTTGGGAAAAGAGATGATAGACACTATGATAAAGAACGAGATGGTGTCGCCCAAATATTTTGTCAGAGAAAATGTATGGATAAAGAAACAAAAATTGAGAGAGAAAATGAGCATAATGTTGAAGAGAGATAAATGAAGAACATGAAGAATTAATTATTAATCCTATAAGGTAATATTATTTTGAGAAGAAAATATAAAAAATATTATCAATAAACATTATTTATCAAAAATCTTTGAAATGATTAATTAATGTATATCCAAAAAAAATTTAGTTAATAAGAATAACTATTATATCAACTAGTCTTGATAAATTCGTAATTAGTAATTATCATTATAGTATTTAAACTAATGCTTATTAATTTTTTAATTTTTTAAGATTAATTTTATATTTGTTAGAATTAACTAAAATTAATTTTTATTGTTATTTAAAAATATGTTAATGAATTGTAATTTTTAACAAATAATGGAAAATTTATTAGCATATCTAATTTTTAAATTTAATACTTCCTTGGTTCTAAAATAAGTTTTACTCATTTAAATAGCTAATTCTTAAAAATTATAGTTCTTATCAATAATAATTAATTATTTTGTATATGTTCTTTAAAAATTTTAGATAATAACAACTTTTACTAATAGTATTGACCATAATTAAAAAACATTGCTATATTAAGTCTAAAATTTTGTTATCATGTCAATCATAACTCTAATATTCTTACATAAATAACTAATATTACAAGTATTAGTATTTACTATTATTGTTGTTATTATTATCATTAAAACTATCTTAAGAAAACATTTACAATTACTAAGATAAAATAATAATCAATTTATTTGTAGTTTCAAAATAAAATTTTTGATTATAATTTTTAATAAAATTTTAAAAAATATTTTAATTATTAAAATATAATAAAAATAATAAATAAAGTCACTATATAAATGCCCAAATGAATAGCTAAATAATGTTTTTTCTTCTTTTTTTCTTAGTTTTTGAAAACAATATTATTATGAAATTGGCAAAACAATGAATAAGAACTAATTATAAAAATGAAACAAAACCAAAGTGTAAATTTATAACACTTAGTAATTACAAAATAAGACTTTTTTAAATTAAAAAAATTAATTATAAAATTATAATTATATTCATAATTATTAGCATCATTTTTAGAAAACTATGGTAACAACAACTAATAATATTTTTGATAACTAGAAGAATAAGAAAGAGAATTCTTGACGGAAAAATTATTAATATATTATTGATCACTAGAATAAGAAAATGTGGGACACAAAAATATACTTGAAGAGGTGAATTATAGAAAAAAAATTGGAATAAAATAAGAAAACACGAAAAAGAATAAAATGAAATATGCCTAATTTCAAGTGTAAATAAAATAATAAAAGGAGTTAAAAGAATCAATTGAAGATAGAAAAATAAATATAGAGGTAAAATAAGAGAGTGAGTGAGGGAGTGTGGTAGATTAAGAAAGAGATGATAATTAGGATTGAATAAGGGAAAAGTGTTTTGGAGGGAGCATCAATTAATAGAATAAAATGGATTGATAAAGTGGAGATAATTGAATAGAGTGAGATGAAAGAGAATTGGTTCAAAGAGAGCAAGAAAATGAGATATTGAGGAGAGAGTGTGGAATTCACAAGATAAATAGAAGAAAATAAGTAGTGCATCAGAGAGAGAAATTAAAGAGATAAAAATGATGGAGAGAAAAGATAGCTAAAAATTTCAATGTACATGAGATAGAAATTAAGACACATATATTTAGAAGAGAGAGAGGGACGAGAAAGTGATTTGAAAGATTTAGTGGAGAGTGTCAAGAGAAGAAGGAAAGAAAGAGTTAGAAGGAAAATAGATTATGGAGAATAGAATAGATTAAAGAAGAAAGTGCAAGGAGAACAATGTATGGTAGAGATTTTGAAAGAGGAAAATAATGAGGGAGTGCATGATTAGGGAGAAGAGAAACTAAGAAAAAAAGGGAATGAGTATGATACAAAATTGTAATGATAATATGGTGAAATAAAAAAATGTAAGAGAGAGGTTCAATAAAAAAGAAACAAAGAAAGCTCGATATTCCACGCTTGAGAGAAGGAATTTAGAGATAATGATATCATGAAATAATGAAAGTATAAGAAACTTAGCGATGAGAAAGGTGAGAGAAAAAAATTAAATAGATATAGCATGATAGAGAAGAGAGAATATAAGGAGAAAGAGATGAGAGATAAATATGTTAAAGGTGATATAGTGCTAAGAGGTAAAAGCAAGTGGTAAAAGTATAGTGCACGAGGGACGAGTCATAGAGAGAGGGACAATAAGAGAGAGATAAACAAAGATGAAGACGAAGATAAACAGTCAAAATAAAGACATAAGGTGTGAGACAAAATAAAGGTCATATGAGAGATATAATATAGGAGATTGTGGAAAGAAAGAAGGTAAGGGAAAAAAATAGATTGATAAGAGTGATAGTAAGTCATAAGGAGAAGAGTGAGGAAATGAGATGAAAGTGATAAAGTGTTGAGAACAATTAAGATTAGAAGAATGATGGATAGAGATGATAAAAAGATATCGAGAGCAAGAGATAATAGGAATAAGAAAGATATAATTAGAGACAAGAGAAAAACAAAGGATAAACCTGAAGAGAATAAATAGAGAAATAATATGATATGAAATAATGTGTGAATAAGGAGGTTGTGATAAGAGAAAAGAGGTAAAGATATGTAGGAGAGTAAAGGCTCATTAAGAGAAAGAAAGATAAAGACAAAGAATTAGGCTAATACAGAAAGACTGAAAAGGTAAATAGGCAAATAAATTCATAAGGAGAAGCAAAATTTTTTTTATAACATAAGAGTTAGAGACAAGGATAGAAAAAGACATTCAAACATAAATAATGTGTGGTAGCAAAGATTAGGAGGAGTGATAAAAAGTTAGAAAGGGAGAATGGAAAGAATGAAATCGAGGAGCAAAAGTGAGAGAACAGTAGAGGGATAAAAGTGAAAGGAATAAACAAAGAAAAAGGGTGTAAAACGAGAGTTAGAGAACAAAAAAAAGTAAGAAGTAAGAGAGAGAATGAATGAGATAGAAGATAGAGTGAAGATAGAAATGAGAGATGATTGAAATTTGAGAGTTAAAAAGCAATAGAAAGAAAAAAGTGAAGTAGAAGAGATAGAAAAAATATATAAATAAAAAGATAAATGGAGTATGAATAGGAGAGATGAAAAGAGAAAAAGAAAGACAAGAGAAATAGCTAATAGAGAGGAAAAGAAATAAAGGGAACAAATGGAAAAGGATTGCGAAAGAGAGAGTTCAAGGAAGATGAGAATTATGGGCTATGGTGATAAAAGATTGAGAAAAGAATAGGGAAATAAAAAGAGAAAAAGCCTTTGAGATATTAAGAAGAAAGTTGTTAGAAGTAGACGAGAGAGTGAACTGCTAAAGGTAGGTGAGAGAAAAGAGATATGGAGGTAAGAGATAAAAGGGAATAGTGAAAGATTAAGAGGTTGAGTTGGAGAGAAATAATGAAAAGTTATAAAAAGTAATAACTATTAGATAATGTAATAAATATAATTTAAAATATTATAAAATAATATTATTAATAGAAAGTACTATTTTTTAATAAATATTGATTTTTAAATTAGAGAAAAAGAGATAAATTTTGGGATCGATTTAGATGGAGAAGATAGAGATAGAGAAGCAATTCATAAGGAAATAGACAAAAGACAATACAAGTTAAAGAAAGAAGTGGGATTTATAGAGATAAAGAGGGGAAAACAGAATAAAGAAAGAAAGAAGTAGAATGAAAGAAATCTATGGAAGAGTCAAAAATTAATTGATCAAAAAGTGAGGAGTGTGAATTAGAGTGAAGAAAGTGGAGAGGAAAGAGAGGTAAGAGAAGAGATAGAAGATAACATAGAAAGTAAGACAATGTGAGAAATAGTGGTCGCAATGGAAAGAGAAAATAGATAAATTAAGTAAAGGAATTACAATGTCAAACACACAGATAAAAGGAAAGGAGGGAGATTGGAATGGAGGGAAGGTTGAAAGAGAGACATAGGAAGTTGTAGTGATGGAGAAGAGCAAGAGGGAAATAAGGTGGAGGGAAGCAATGAATAGGGGGCAATAATAATGAAAGAAAGACATAAACCAAGATAAAGAAGAGTGAGAAGACAAATACATAGTTGTTATGATGAATAAGTGAGAGCCATGATAGATTGAAAAAAAGAAGAGTGAGTGATTTTAAAGTACAGATGTATTAGAGTGAGAGTTAGAAAGGGAAATTGTAGAGTTGGACAATACTAGAGGGAGAAAGTGAGATTAAAAAATTCTTTGTATGATAGAGTGTGTATCAAATAGATAGAGTGAAAACATAAAGAGACAAGTCATACAAAAAATAAGGAAAGAAATGAAAGGGAACTAAAAAAGTAATGACTATCATCATAGAGAAAATAGTGAGACAAGTAGAGATTGGGAGAATAGATTATGGATGATAAAGATGAAGAGGATAGAGAAAGTGTAATAAAAAGAGTACAAAATTGTAGAGAGAAGAAATAGCTCAAAAAAGAGCAAGAGATTGTAAGAATTAGATAATAAAAGAGATATGAGAAGAAAGAAAATGGTCATAAATAAGAGAAGGTGAGACAAAGGAGAGAGAGAGAGAGAGACAGATTGAGTTTATTATATGTTGCTTGAGAGGAGATATGAAGAGATAAGAAGGTGAGAAAGATTGATGAATAGTAAAAAGAGAGTCATTAATTGAGCTTTTTATTTTAAGTGGAGGGAGAAACAAGATAGAGATGGAGATAACTTGAAGATTAAAATATAAAGACATAGGAAGATAGAGAAAAAGAAACTAAAAGTGAGTATTAAAAAGAGGCACACAGCAAATGATAGAATGGCCAAAAAATCTAAGAGAAGAAATAGAGAAAGTCCAAACAAGAAGATGAAGAATAGGAAGAAGAGAGAAAAATTCCAAAAACTCAATAATGGACAACAAAATTGAATGCGACAGAGAGAGGCACCAATGTTTTGTGAGAGACAAAAATTAATAATGAGTGAAAAAGTGGTGGATAAATGGACATAAATAAAGAGATAAATAGAGAATAAAGTCAAATAAAGACTATCAAAAGAAAAACATAAAGAATAAATTACTAATTCTATAAGTCAATTGTTTTGTGACAAGAAAAAATAAAAAATATTTTTTAATAATAATTAATCAAAATTCTTTGAAATTATCATTTATTCTTGTACATACAAATATTAATTTTTTAATAAAAATAACCACTATATAAATTTTTCTAAATAATTTTAATGATTATTAGTTACCAATAAACTTCTTTAAAATGTTTTTTTTTATAAATAACGAATTACTACAATGTTTATTCTTATAATTATTTTTCTTCACTTTTCATTCTTCCTCTTAGAAATTCTGGTTAATTTTTTAGTAAAAATTCTAATTAACTTTTTATAAAATTAAATAGCTAGTTAATAAAATTATTATTAATTTATAACAAATAATGAAATATTTCTTAGTAAAATTAATATTTAAATTTAATACTTTTTTCATTCCCAAATTATCGTTCCATATATATTAATAACAAATTCAAAATTATTATTGTTATTATCAATATTAAGTAATTATAGTGAATAATAGTTTAAAAATTAGAGGCAAGAATAATTTTTTCTAATACTATTGAACACTAATAAAAATTTCCTGACCATCAACTATGTATAGATATGTTATTCATATGCTAATTATATCTATAATCATTTTACATGAATAATTAATAATATTTAATATTAATAATTTCATTATTGTAGATATGTTATGCTAAAAAAAATTTTTAAGAATTTTTATTTTAATTTCAAAGATATAAAATTAATCAATATATTCATGATATATCTTGTAATTTTGTCTTTCATCTTTTATTCAAATTCCTTCTTAAAATTAACGAGACTAACAAAAAAACAAAAAAGTTTGTTGATTATTAAATTGTGATAATAGTGATAAATAATTTTATTGTGAGCATAATCATAAGATATCTAAAAGCATAATTTGTTCATTTTTTGTAAATTTTTTTAAAAAAAAAACTAATCTAATAAAAATTAAGAAATAGAGAATAAGATTGCATTATAAATATAAAATAAAAAACATAAAGGTAGTAACGTTTTATGTTAGTGATCTAATTTTTATCAATTACAATTTAAGACTAATAGTTTTTAAATTAATATAATTATTTTTTGCCTTATAATTTAATTATTCTACTTTAAATAATTTTTTTTATATCTATTTGAATTTATAAATAATATTTATGATAATATTAAATACTATTTATAGTGGTTCTTCCTCTTATTTGTAGGAGAGTAGGCACTTAGAGAAATGAGATAAAGTAACAAATATTTAAAACTCAATTCTTAATAGGAGAGTAGGCACCTCGAGCTGGAGACAAGAAGTGATAATAATGGTATAAGAAAGTTAGGCATAGAGATAATTGAGAAAAAAATAATTGATGAAGCAAGATGGATAAGAGAGTAAAGATAATGAGATGGAGATGTGTGAAAAATAAAAGAAAGTGTATAAAGGGTGAAAAAAATGCAAGATAATGTGATGAAAATTGAGTGAAAGAGAGAAGAGACAAAGAGCGATAGAGGAACAACAAGAAAGAGAAATAAAAAGGGGCATAAAGATAGATAGAGTGAGACAAAAAAGTAGAGACAAGAAGAAAGAGAGGCAAAAGAGAGCATAAGAAATATAAGTGTTGAGATTGAGGAAATAGAGTAAGTGAGAAGACATAATTGGACAAAAAAATGATAATAAAGGAAATAACTAAGAGGAAGTGATAGGGTTTTGAGAAAAATTATGAAGGAGATAGAACAATGGTTGATAAAAAGATGAAGAGAGATGAATAGCAACAAAAAGTTGGACTGAGATCGATGTTATCAAAGAGAAAAGAAAAGGAAGGATAAACTTAGAGAGAATGCACAAAGATATAGCAAAATAAGATAGAATTAATGAATGAAATGAGATTAAGATAACGGAGAAAGAGATGAGGAGGTGAGGGAGAGTGGAGTCATCAAGAGAAAGCAAGACAATGATGAAGAATAAGACTAACATAAGGGAAAAAAAAGGTGAAAAGTTGGCAATAAATAAATAAGAAATGGTAAAGTATAGACCATAACATAAGAGATAGAGATAAAGATAGAAAGAGCTATGCAAACATAAATAATAAGAGATGAAAAAAAGTAATAGG
This sequence comes from Vanilla planifolia, assembly GCA_023846275.1. Lineage (NCBI taxonomy): Eukaryota > Viridiplantae > Streptophyta > Magnoliopsida > Asparagales > Orchidaceae > Vanilla > Vanilla planifolia. Next base: position 349,512 of record JAIUJO010000194.1, on the reverse strand, counting down.
AGAGAAAAATATGTAGAAGAAAATGGGAACGAGAGATAATAGCAAAAATAGAAAGATAATTAATGGTAAAAGGAGATAGAGACTATGATAGAATGCAATGAAGAGTGACATATTGATTGAGACATTAAAATCCCTAGAGCAATGTTGAGAGTACGATAAATTGATATGAAGTTAAAATAACTTAAAAAGAGAAGGAAAGAGTGTGTAAAAAGAAAGTGAAAAAATTTGAGAGAAGCCAAAAAGAAGAAAGAAAGTGAAAGAGAAATGAGAGATAGACGATGGAGAGAAGAAAGAGAAGAGAGATAAAAGAAAAGATACAGAAAAGAGATAATCAAAGTAATTGATACACAATTGAGAATATAAGGGTTAGAAAGATAAATAGATAAAAGGGAGAGAAAGGGAGAAAGACCGATAAAACATATATAGATAAAAGAAGAGATAAAATATAGACAAGGAGATAGATGGAGAAGAATAAGGAGATAAAAAATAGAAAGGAAAAAAGACAAAAGCTCAGAGAGAAAATGATTTAGAAGAGGAGAAATAGAGGCAACAAAATGGAGGAAGAGTGAGAATTTTTATTAATGGTAAATGAAAGAGACAATAAAAGAGTATGGTGACCTAGGATTGATAAAGGAAGAGAGAATTAGGATGAGAAAGATCCCTGATAGGCTGAGAAAAGTGATAGAGAAGGAGAGTACCTAAAAAAGAGAATGGTAGAGGATAGGGATGCAATAGAGAAAGGTGAAAAATAAGAGATTAAGATGCTGAGGTTGATGGTGACAAAGAAAATGTTAAGAAATAATAAATTATGAGAATAACATATGCTTTTAAACAAAATTAACAATACTATAAGAAACAAATAATAATTGATAATAATTATTATCATGAAGTAAATACTTTTTATTATTAAATAAGATAGATAGAAACATATTATGACTACGATTCTACGTGAGAAGATAGATAAAGAAACAAATCATTGTTATAGAAACAATTAGAGGATGTAAGTTAAAAGAAGGAAATAAGATTTATAGAAATAAAGGGTGGAAAATAGATAATAAAGTGAAAAGATTATAGACTCAAAAGATAGAACTGAATAGTGACAATGCAAGATACAAAAAGTTGACAACAAAAGATTAGAGGTGATGAGAGAAATAGAGAAAGAGGCGTAAGGCAAGAGAGAACAAAAAATAGAAACAAAAATAATATGAAAGTAAAAATGGTTGGTAGAGAGAGTAATGAGATAAAAAAAGTATGAGATTGACTAATTGAAAGACACAAGTAAAGGGAAAGATTGAAAGTGATTTATGAAGCATAGGAAGGGAGAAGAGGGAGGGGAAATAAAGCAATGAGGAGGAGAGAACACAGAGACAATATAAGCAAATGAAGGTCCCAAAGAAAGATAAAAAAGGGTGAGATGAGAAAGTCATAGCTATGGTAAAAAAAATAACATAGAGACGATGATAGAGTGAAAAAAAGAAGTTTGAGTAAGAGTAAAAGTAAGAAATGTAAATAGACTATCAGAGAAGGTAGAGGGATAGTGAGATAATGATTGAGAGATAAATAAAGAGAGACAAAAAAAATATAGTGAGGGAAGTCATTGATAGAGATTGCTTAATAGAGAGGGAAGGAGAAACAGAATAAAGAGGGTGGCAAATAGAAAATTAAGTGAGAAAAAGAGGAAGAGGGAGAGAACAATAGAAAGGGATAATTTTAAAAAGAGATACATACATTGAATGATAGAGAGGCAACGAAGAGAGAGAGAGAGAAGAAATAGAAAAAGAAACAAGTGAATGAAAGAGAAGAGATAAAGAAAGAGAGAACTATATGAAATAGAAGATAAAGACTACTATAAAAAATGAGATAGAGAAAGGTACAACTATTCTTTGAGAGTCAAATAGTAAGAATGAGAGAAAAGTGTTAAATAAAGGGACGTAGTTATAAAGAAAGAGAAAATAATGTTGGGGAGATAAAAATAATGGACGAATAAGACAAATCTTTTAATTGCCTTATAAGGCAATTTTATTATGAGAAGAAAAAGTAAAACAATTACTAATAACAATTATTTAATGTTTTTTAATTTTTAATTATTCTTTAAGAAGATAATAATTTTTAATAAGAATATCAATTATATGAATTTTACTTAATAATATTAATAACTATTAATAACAATTGTAATTTTAATTCTCATAATTATTATTCTTACCCTTTCAACTCCTTATTTGAAAAAAAGATAATCAGGTTAAGAATAATTCTAATTAATTAATCAAACTATTTAACAATAATTTAATTCAATTACTATTAATTATTGACTCATAACGTAATATTCGTTAGCATAATTAATATTTAAATTCAACATCTTTTTTAATGAAATAATTATTACCTATTTATGTAAATAATTCTTACTTATTACATATTGTCAATAATAATTATTTCTAGTCAATAATACTTTATGAATTTGAGTTACAAGCACCTATTAATGATATTATTGACCATAACTGATAGCAATAGCACTAACCATCGTTTATGTGTGAAGAAGTTAGTTTGATGTTAGATATAACTCTAATATTCTTGCACATACAACAAATTATTTTTAATGTAACAATTGCTATTATTATTATCTTTCTTGTTCTGATACAAAAATTATTTTAAGATGAATTTTTTTAATTTCCAAGGATATAATGAAAATTATTTTATACATGAAAACTCTTGCAACTAAATATTTTAAATATGAAAATGTATTCTTAAGAATAATATGAAGAACAAAACAAATTTATCAATTATTAAATTAGAACAACTAAAATAAATAAGTTTATAGTAAGGATAACAAGAAAAGAACAAATACAAACCTTTAGTTCATCACTCTTTAATTTTTAAAAATGAATTATTTAACAAAAATGAAGAAGCAATGAATTGAAAAGTATTAATTTTATATCTTACTATTATGATAGTCTTAGCAATTACTTATTGAGTCTAAAATTTGAAAAATCAATGTTATTAATTGTTAAACAAAAAACATTATTTATAATTTATGTCGTTTTAAAAATGGTCAAAATAATAAGTAGGAATTTTTTTCCATTTATATTACATATTCTTATTAATGCTAATTTGATTGAGAAATATGAAGTTAAGTAATAACAAAAAGATGACTCACAAGAAAAATAAGAAAATTTAATTACAAAAATAAAACTAAAACTAGATAATAATAATAAAGAGAAATATAGCAATAAATGAAATATTAAATTTTGAAAAAAAACAATTGAAAATAAGTACAAGAATAAAAGGAACATGAAGAAAGGGATTATGAATAAGAAAAAAATGCAAGAAAGAATAAAATAGTATCACCACTAAAAAAGAATTAATATAAACTTTCCTGAAATTAATAGTATTATTAGTATTATTACAACTTTTATTATTATTGTTATTGTTATTATTATTATTATCATTATTTATGATTCTAATAATTATTCTTACTAACTTCATTAATAGCCTTATTTTTCATATATTCATAATATAGTAATTATTTTTATTATTATATTTTTTGTGTTAAGAAATTAACAAAACCATTCTTATTAATAAAATACATTAATTACACAATAATATATTTTAATTATAAATGATGTAATAAAATTTATTATTCATATTAATAAAAAGATGAAAAATCTAATTTTAATAATATATTTTAATTATTTTATTCTATATAAATTTGTTATATCTATTTGATTTTATAGCTAATATTTATTACAATAGTAAATACAATTTATTTCTTTTTGTTTTCCTTAATTTTAAAAGTATTTTAGAATAATTAAAATGTAATTAAGGATTTTTAAACTTAAATAAAGTAGTAATTAAAATATTTTATTCTTTATTTTAATAGTTTTAATTTATTAATCAAATTATTCTTCTTCCTCTTTATATCGTGTTTCATATTCTATTCCTTCATTCTCCTATCAAATATGATATTGAAGATTAAGAAATAATGAATGTCTTAAAAGGAGGGAGAGAGAGATAGAGAGAGAAAGAGAGAGAAATAAAGAAGAAATAGAAAATTGGAATTGTTATGAAATAAAGTGAATGTAGAATAAATATATATATATATAAAAGAAGAAAATTTTGAGAGAAAAATGATAAAAGTTATGGGAGATAGAACACCAGAGAGAGAATACATGATAAAGTGAGAGAGGTAATCAATGAAAGGGAAACATAGAATAGAATGAGATAAAGAAATAAGAAAGAAATAGGGACAATAAAGAAACAAAAGAGTGAAGATAAGGAAAGTGAGTGAGAGAGTGAGGTAGATCTATAATGAGATAACTATTAAGACTAATAGAAATGGAAAAGAGGGGAAGCAGCATCGATTGATTAGAATATATGATTAGAGTGATAAGAGGGGAAAAGAGAAGGGATTGTGAGATAAGATAGAATGGGCAAAGAAGATAGCAATATAAACAGATATAGGGAAGGAGAAAGTGTTACAGAAAACAAGATAAAAGAGAGAAAGTAATAATAAATAAAAATGGAGAAAAGAAATAGATAAAGGGTTTGACATATATGAAATGGAATATGAGGACGATATAGATAGAAGAGAACGTAGAAGAGGGGAAAGTAAATCGCTCGAGATTAGAAAAGAATGAAATCAATAAACATAAATGTGGCAAAGTGTAGGAAATAAAATAAGAGGCAAAGATAAAGATAAAAATAGACATGTAAACATAAGTTATGTTTGAGGTAGAGATTAGTAAGAAGAGAGATATAAATACATTGGAGTAAAAGGAAGAAATAAAGAAGAATAAGAAAAAGAGAGAAAATAAGAGGATAGGAAAGATAAAGGCTTTGTCAAAGAATATAGGAAACAAACAGAGACAATATAGTTTAAGACATGAAAACATAGAGAAATAATAAAAGAAGGATAAATAGATAACAAATAAGGGAAATAAAGAAACAAATGAAGAAAGCGTTCAGGGAGAGTGTGAAAATAAAAACATTTGAGAAATAAGTTAGAGAATAAATATGATTGAGATATGAGGAGATAGACAACAGAGTGAAGTATCTGAATAATGATAAAGAGAGAGGGAGATTAAATAGATAATATGTAAGATTGATACATAAAGAGACAAATAAAAAGTACAAAAAATGTAGAGGAGAAGAGGGTGAAAGAACACAAAGAGATAAAGAAGAAATAAAAAAAATATACATTGTGATATGGATGAGAAAAGATAAAGATATAAAAATAGAAATAGAAAGAAAAGAAAACATGGAGAGGGAGAATGATTAATGTGGAAGAAATAGAACGGACAAGTAGGAGAGAAGTGTGGGAGAGATAGTTTATGAAAGGAAATGGAAGTGATAATATTGGACTTTTTTAATAGAGGATAGAGAAAAAAAGAGAGAATTAGAATGATAAAGTTCGTTAAAGATATTAAGGAGAAAAATAAGAAGGAAAGAAGAGAGAGAGAGAGAAGATATAGAGGAGTGAGAGAGAATAAGGAAGAAAAAAGGACTATGAAGCTATGTTGTACAGAGGCATCAAAAAATTATAAGAAATGATAATTTATAAGTGTAAGAATCTTGTTATAAATAAAATAAACAATATTATAAGAAAGAAAAACAACTATTAAAATTATTACCTATTACATCACCCTTATATTTAATGAGTCAAACTTTAAATGTTTAGCATGCTATTCTAATGGACTTATTTTGTGTGAATCAAGTGTAGTTTTTAATGAACAAGTCATGCACTTTAAAAGATGATAAATTAGTTGTCTTCAAAGTACCTTAGAGTGTTCAGTAAGTTTCAAGGATGGAAGAGATGTTCACCAAGCTTTGATAAGCTTTTCTCAGGTCATGCTTGCCTAATTGAGCAAGCACTCACAAATTTCATGTTAGGAAAATCAGATCAAGCTCATTCAAACTAACAGTGAATCCTGAATTGGATTGAAGTTATGGCATTGGATCGAGCCAAGGAGCACTCAAAATAATGCATATGTGTCAACCAATATAAACCTATATATTTTTAGTAGGCCTAGAGGATGAATTATTGAGTACACAAAGGGGATGTAGCCCTATTTTAGCTCTAATTAATACCTTTTTATGTGTTATTATAAAGTTCAAATTCTTATCTTTTTCTATAATTTGGGATGAAAACCTTGTGCCTATCTGCATCTAAAATTGAGAGTGCTGAGTGTCGTCTGATCATACATTCATGTAATCGCAAAATGGAGATGGCATCCACCTTTAAATAGTGATCTTAGTAGATCCAACCATCAATTTGATGAGCTAACCGAATGGTTACTACTTTATCCACTATGATCGATCCCATCTATTCAACGATTGTTATCTCGTCTAACTTCATCAGATGGTTATCTTTATTTCTACCATAAATAATCTATCCCTAATTTCATGGCCCATATCTATTATGTTTGAATCATACAAATCTAGATCTAATCTTGATTATACCATTGAATAATTAGATGATCCAAATCTCATCTTATTTGATCACTAAACTAAGATCCAATCAAGCTTCATCTAATTGCTCAAGTCAATAAATGACTCCAATAAATCTTGTTTAATAGCTCTAACCAAATGAGCCTAATAGATAATAAAATATTCGTTATTATGCCTTTGCGACAACAAATTTTTAAGAATATTTTAAGATCTTTTTATGTAGTTTAGAAGTATCTTTTGAAATAGCTTTTCACACACTTTCTTATAACTATGAAAAATAATTTTTTGAAAATACCTAACCTTTGTAAATGAAATAACTAGTGAATGTGAAACAATCTTCGAGATCTCAACAAAGACTTCTTCATATTCTGCTAGCATAAATTCTATTGCTAGCAATTATGACTTCTTTTTCTCAAATCGTCAAAGTTTTCCTAATAAACCTTACATATTTAATCTTTAAATTCTGATTTCTCTTCTTGAATTTAACCTCATTTTGACATGTTCCATTAGTTAGCAAGTGTAAGAAATTCTACAAATTTATCATAATTTTCCATCATGGTGTATTTTTCTTTTTCCTTTTTTTGGGTGGCATGGAATTTGCAAAAGCCCATGTTCTATTTTATGTCATAAAAAAAATCAAGTTGGGGTTTGAGCTTGCAAAAGCTCAAACCCCTTAAACCCAAAAAAGCTAGTAGGTTAGAGGTGAATCTTAAGGAAAAACCTTAATTTGTGGCCTTTTGATAGTGGTGATTTTCCTGACCTTGGTTGTGGGTGGATGTAGGTTCTAATTTGAAATGAATCACCTAGAAATTTTTGTAACTCATTTCAACTGTTATCTTTATTTCCTTTTCACATATTAAAAAAATATATACCTATAATAAAGGTTTTCTACAAATATAAAATATTTTTAAAAAATAAATGCATTCAAAAAGGACAAAAAATACTTTTAAGACCATAATTCACCCCCATCTTATGAGTTTCACACAATAATTTTCACTTCCACCAGTATTAGAGTGGCTTCTTTACATAAAGTGAGTCAAATCACTTCTGTGATCAATCGTGTGCATTGTAAAAATTTTGTTTTAGTTTATTAATTGCCAATTTTGTTACACAATAATTTAAATGTCTCTTTTTAGCATTTTTCCCTACTTTCCAAGATACATGTTTATTAGTTTAATTCTTAAGTTTTTCAATATTTTTGCATCCATAATTGATATTCATGCAACACTTGATAAAGGATTGTCTTCAATCTATCCACCATTATTTAAAGGTGAATTTTATTTATATTTGAAAAATAGATATATAATTTTAATTCAATCAATTGATTTAGAACTTTGGGAAATACTTACTAACCATGTGATTTACTTAGAGATTCATGTACAATTGAAGTCAAATCTTTTAGTGATCTTAGTAGTAACCAAAGGAGAATGGCATAACTCCACACAAGAGCATGCAATTACCTTCATCGTCGCATATCTCTAAATAAATTTAATCATGTTATGAATTTGCATGCTACACATGAAGTCTGCAAAAAAATGAGAAGTTACTTCTAAAGGCACTTTACTAGTAAAAGAAACTAAAATAAATCTTGTTAACTTTATTACGAGTTATCTAGATGGATTTGAGAGAAAATATAAAGATGTTTATGTGATTTACTAATATTACTAATTGATTAGTAGAATTTGGAAAAGTACTTTCTAATGTATATCTTGTAAAAAAGGTGCTATGGATTCTACCCAAATAGTATGATCCTCATTTCACAGTAATACGGATAACCAAAGACATTAATAAGCTCACACTGGATGAGCTACTTGGAGAATTATTAAAAGCTAAAATTTAGATGACTAGAAGGGTTGAAGAGAAGGCCTCCACTTGTAAGCTAAAGAGTGGAGCTAGAAAATACAAGCCTTTTGCATTTAAAGCAAACAAAGAAGATTTAAATGAGGTATCCATCTCTTGTATGTATTTAGAGGAAGAGGTAAATTTTTATGTTAATGCTTTAGCAAAAAAATTTTGCAAAACATTTTGTAAATACAAATTAGCAAAAGAAGAAAAGAAGAAAGGAAGGGAGAAGATGAAGGCATTGAGATATTATGATTATGATTAAACTAGCCATATTAGATACGATAATCCATAACTCAAAAAACTAAAAGAAAAGATCAGTAAAAGATGAGAATGAAAAAGATGAAAGTCTTTCAAGCTAATTGGAGTGCTTCAGAATAGCTAGGAAGAAGAGTTGTGCTTCATGTCAAATGATGATTCAAGCACATCTAGTGAAGCAAAAGAAGAAGTGAATGAGGTCAACAGTCGGTCTGGTGATGTTCTTAAAAATCATTACATGTAAATTATTTGAGCTTTAAGTTAGTTAATGTGTGCACATAAAAACTTAAAAAAGTTTTACAAAGTAAAGATTGATTTTATAAACTTTTTTCATGAAAGAAGATGAGAAAAAGGAAATAAAATGCTTCAAATTTGTGATGAAACAATTTCATCATTATTGAGAATACTTCCTTGAAAAAGAAAATTACTAATTTAAAAAAAATACACCTTCTTGAACATGCAAAAAGTTCTATTGCTTCTCCTAGTGTTCATTTTTCCAACCAAAAGAATGTCTTTTTTTTTCAACACATGCAAAACAATTCAAATATTACGTGCTTTCATCGTTGTGGAAAAAGACATACCATCAAAGATTGTAAAATAAAAAAACATTTCTAGATCAAAATCTTGTTTTAGATGGGTAATTAAAAATGATTATGTCAATGCACCTTTAATGAATATTGATGCTCAATAAAAGCTTGCTTGGGTTCCTTAGGTTAGAAAATAAAAAAATAATATAAGATGTCCCCATAATTGTAGTGTTCAAATAAGATATTTTAGAAATATTCTTAAGCTAGAAATAATATACTTAGAAATTTTATATATACAAAAACATACAAATTAAGAAAATAATAGTTATATTTTATGATTACTATCATAAAATTTTATAATTTACCATACATAAAGGAGATAATAAAGATCTAGCTCTTAGCTATTGGATAGTGGATGCTCAAAACACGTGATCAAAGATCAATCAAAGTTTATATCAAAAGACTGTTGACCAAAAGGATATGTAATATTAAGAGGCAACTCTAAGAAGAAGAAAATTAAAATTGGTAATATGGGTATGCCTAATTTTACACTTTCAAATATTTTCTTAGATGATATATTAGAATTTAATTTAATTAGTATAATTCAGTTATGTGAAAAGGATTACTTTGTTAATTTTGATACCCAATATTGTAAAATATTAAAAGAATGATCATGCATTACTCGAACGTAGAGGAAAAAGTGATAATTATGTGATTAGTTTTTATGAACTTAAAGCTAGTGTAATAGAATGCCTTGCTACACATTCAAATGAGAATAATTTATGGCATTAAAGACTGGCTCATGTAGGTTATTCAATCTTAAAGAATATAAGTTAATTATAGTTAGAGGTCTTCCTAAACCAAACAAAACTAGTTTGAAAATCTATGAATCATGCCAAAAAAGAAAAAAAGTTAAATCTTCTTCTAAACAAAAAAATAACTTAACTAATAGTAGACCTTTAAAGATTGCTTATTTAGAATTTTTAGACCTATACAATCCTTGAGTTTAGGTGGAAAGAAATAAATATTTGAAAATTTTTTTAATTTCATAAAAGCAATAAAAATATGACCTAATCTCAAACTAATTTGTATTCAAAGTGATAACGATAGTTAATTTAAAAATGGGGATTTCTATGATTATAGCAAGGGCAAGTGAATATGGCATCAATTTATATCTCCTTATATGCCTCAACAAAATTTGATTATAGAAAAAAAGATTAAAGCCATGGTAGAAATGGGTAAAACAATGTTAGTGGAATACAATCTACCAAAGTACCTTTTGTTCGAGGCAATTAATAGGACTTCTTCTATAATAACTAGAATTATGTTAAGGCTAATACTTAAGAAAACTACTTATAACTTATTTAAAAATAAGAGACCAAATGTTTGTTGTTTTCATTTTTTTAGGCATAAGTGTACTATTCTTAGAAATGAAAGATCCAACTTAAACAGTTTGATGAAATGGTAAGTGTAGGAATTTTCTTAGTATACAATACTCTCACAAAAGCATATAGAGTTTATAACATAAAAGCTCAAAAGTAAAGGAATCAATTCATGTAATTTGTGATAAGTATATTCAAGGCAAATAATAAAAACTTAGATGAAGAGATAAAGTCTTTACAAAACTTAGATTTGAAAGAGGATGAAAACAAATCACAAAATAAAACAAAGAGAAGAGATTAGTCATCAATTACCTAAAAATTGGTGATATCAATATTCAAATTCAAAGGATTTAATAATAAGAGATGCTCAAGGAGTTAGGAGTAGAGCTTCTATGAAAGAAATTGTTCATAGTGGATTTATATCTTTCACATAACCAATATCTATAGAAGATGTACTTAAGGATGATTACTAGGTTCAATCAATGAATGAAGAATTAGATTAATTTCCAAAAAACAAATTGTGGGATTTAGTTTTTAGAGCTAGTGATCAAAAAACAAATAAAACCAAATGGGTATTCAAAAATAAATTAGATGAAAGTAGAGTGATCATTAAAAACAAGCTAAACTTGTTGTTGAGGGTTATAACAAAGTTGAAGGTATAGAGTTTGAGGAGTTAATTGCATAGATAGTAAGATTGGACACCATTAGACTTCTTTTAATATATTCATGTCATCAAAATTTTAAATTATTTCAAATGGATGTAAAAAGTATATTCTTACTTAAGATAAAAGAAGAAGAAGTGTACATAGAACAATCCCTTGGTTTTGAGACCGATGCACTTGGTGATTATGTATATAAGCTTAAGAAGGCACATTGTGGCCTTACGTAAGCTCCCCAAACATGGTATCATAGATTTAGTGATTATCTAGTTGAAGGTGGTTTTAAGAAAGGAAAAGTAGATGCCATATTATTCTTAAAATCTTTAAATTATCATTTTTTTGTTGTACATGTTTATGTTGATGACATAATTTTTGAAAGCACAAATGAAAATATGTGTAAGGTAGTGACTTGATAGCAAGAGAGTTTGAGATGAGTATGATGGATGAGATAAATATTTTCTTAGGATCACAAATTAAGTTATTAAAAGATGGAATTTTTATTACTCAAACTAAATACTTAGAAGAGTTATTCAACAAATTTTGTTATGAAAATATCAAAAATAGAAAGATTCGAATGAATCAATCAATCCATTTAGACATAAAGGAAATTGGGAAGCCCATTGATCAAAAAGTTTATAGAGGTCTTATTGGATCATTACTATATCTCACAGTAAGTAGATGGGACATATTATTTAGTGTTGTCTTATGTGCAAGATTCCAATCAAATCACAAGGAAAGTCATTTAAAAGTGATTATATCAATCTTCAAATATTTAAAATGTCAAATGAACATTGGTTTATGCTACTCTAGGAATGCTCTTTCATGTGAGCTTATTGGTTACATTATTAAAGACTTCGTAGGTTTTGTGAAAGATAGGAAAAGTACCTCTAAAACATGTCAATTCCTTAGAAATTATCTAATTTCATGATCAATAGAGAAGCAAAATTGCATAGCCCTATCGATCATGGAACTCGAGTATGTAATGACAAGAAGTTGCATTGCCTAAGTATTATGGTTAAGACAACAACTCATAAACACAAGCAAACCCATGCAAAAACATGCGCACGCACATGCATACACACTTAAACAAGCAAAAACTCATAAACACACATGCACGCACTTATTCACATGCTCATAATTTGCACACATACATGTACTCACACAAACACTCGCACCTGGATACACACTCATGCACATGCACAAACCTATTTGCTCAAATTCACATGCATGTAGACACACAAGCACACTCACTCACTTGCACACACATGCATACATATGTACACACATGCACACACTCCCACACACACATAGCCACACACAGATGCACGTGCACATGCGTACATGGACAAACACAAACACAAATGAACACACAAACAAGCACACACATATGCATGTGCATGCACACACACATACATGGATGCATGCACTCACTAACACTCACATGCTTGCACACGCAAACAAACATATGCACGGGCACACACACAAACACACACACAAATATATACACATGTGAACGCACATACATGCACAGATGTATGTTCACATCCACACACACCATTAAACATGAATGCACACGCAAGCATGCAGACATACAAGTGCACACAAACACATGCACAACAAAACACTTGCACACACACGTACACAACATATGCTGACAGCACCCACTCTTACAAGAAAAAACATAAATATGGTCACACACATACAAATATTGTCATACAAGCACATATGCAAACATGGACACACACACACATGATCATGTACATACAGACACACACGTACATGAAAAAACATGCATACACACATGCACACATAAAGAAAACTCACACCAACACACATGCATGCTTACACACACACATGCACAAACATGCAAAAATTAATACAAATGCACATACAAATACAGATGTAGGCAAACAAGACATAGAAACACGACATACATGTAGGAACAAATGCATAATCAAAGGCACTCACATAAGCAGACAAGCACAGACACTTACATGCATAAGCACATGTCTGCACACAAATGCAGACATGCATGTACACACATGTCCTTGCACATGCACACACACATACTCATATGCACACGCACAGGCACCAACATACTTTCACACACGCACGTATACATGCAAAAACACATATAAGAACAATCATGAAACCAAATGCACACGCATATGCAAACAAGCATGTACACACACACATGTATCCATGAACACACACGTATACATGTGCACACACAAAAAACACAAGCATACATACATGTAACACATGCAAGTAAAGACACACATGTTAAAGTAAAGACTTGCACGTACATTCATAAACAAACATGCGAATGCAAACACATAAAGACACATACGTACGCACATGCGAATGCACATAAACATGCAAACACACAAATATGCACATGCATACACACAAACAGACACACACACACATGACTGACACTCATACACATGTATGCACACAAGATGTACACACACACATATAGATGTGCACACACATAGAAACACTCACACAAACAAATGCCTACATACATGCACACATGACCAAATTACAACACCTACACACGCCAACACATATGCACACAATAACACAGATAAATGCATGCACAAACATGATCACACCTACACAAAAATCACACATGCACAAACCATGCACACATGCAACCCATATGCATGAATGCACAAAACCATGCACACATGCCCACGTGCATAAGTACATGAGCACACATATCCATGTGCACACAAGCATACTCAACCACACACATGCACATAAATCTGTATGCACACATATACACATGCACACATACATGCATGCGTAGATACACATACACATTCACAAATGCATGCATGCACATGCACGCAAACACATGCATACACACATGCATGCATAAGCATGTACATGTGCCCTCACACATATACACACACAATCCAACCCATGCAAACTCACACATGCACTTGCACACACACAGTCATGCGAATGCACACAAAAGAACACACACACATGCAGACACATATTCACACATATGCAAACCCCCATGCATGGGCGCATACACACATCTAGAAACAGATACACACACACACACATTAACAAACACATACAAAAAACAGCACAACCACAAGTGAACATGCACGTACATGAACAAGCACACACATGTGCACACATATATGTACACACAGATGCATAATCACATCCATGCACACATATATATACAAACACACATATGTACCTAATGAGTACATCAGTGCTCACATCTGCACTCATGCACATAGACACACAAACACCCATGCACATGATTATGTGCACGCATGCCCACCCCACACACATACACCCATACGCACACACACATTTACACATGCATACACACACATATAAACCCATACACCATGTGCACATGCACACAAACACATGCATATGTAGATGCACTTCCATGTAGACACAGATACACACACGTAGACAAGTATACATGCACAGTCAGACACACACCTAAACACACATACACACAAATCCATCAATACATAGTAATACAAACACATACACAAGCATAAACACACATGCTTGCATGCATGTATGCATGGACTCATGCACACAGTCTGGAACATGAACATACATATATAGACACACACATACACACATACACACAAGTGCATACATCACACATAAGCATGCAAACACACACTTGTGCACACACATGCACATAAGCACATGCACATGCACATGCACTTGCACATGCATGCAAAAAAAAAGAACACACACACACATATACACATATGCCCACACACCCATGGACACACATGAACATACTCACCCACACATGTACACACATGCATGCAATCACAGACATACACACAAATAGATTTTCATATGAACATGAACTCATGCAAGCACCTATGTTAAACAAAGCACACATACTCGTATATGCACATGCACACACATATGCATAAGTATGCATGCACACCCAGCCACATATTTACATACACACACACACATGCACATACATACATGTATACAAACACACATATGCACACACACACACACATAAAATGCATCAACACATATAGAAAGATATGCACACATATGCACATGTACATATAAACATGGATGTGCCCACACATACTAACACACATGCACATCCACACACAATCATGCATAAACATGTACATGCACATACATACTTATGGACACACAAATATGCATAGGCACACAAGCACTCACATGCACACACACATACCAATGCGCATGCATGAACACATACATAACTACACATGCATCCATACACATGTATAGATGCCAACATGCTCATAAAAACATATACATAAATGTCTACACATACACACACTTGCACACACAAGCATGTGTATACACATACACGTGGTTGCATGCACATATGCACACCACGCACACATGCACACACACATATACATAGATGCACAACCACTCCCATATGCATGCATACATGTAGACATGCTCACACATAACACACATAATGCACACAGCATGCACATGTAACCATGCACCATTGCACATACACAAACACACACAAACATACACATACAAACAAACATAAACACACATGCATGCACATACATATGCATGCTTGCTCACACATGCCACATGCATGCTTGCATGCACCCACACATGCACACAAAAGAAAACACCCACATGCACGTGTACATACACACATTCATAGACATGCACACACTAACACACATACACACACATCCATAAACACACACACAAGCATGCACACACATATGTACTCATACATGCACATGCTCACACATGTGCATGAGTACACACATATGGACAAATGAACACACATATACACACATGCACTTAAACATTTAGTACATACTGTTCCACATGATCGCATGCACACGTGCATGCACACACCAGCTCTCACAACAATACATGCACACCAACACAAACGCATTTACACACCCGTGCATGCACGAATGAACAAATAAACACATGCATGCAAGTGCACATGGACACATATACAAACACATGGTGACACACACACACATTCACAGACCTATTCAAGCACACACATACATTCAAAGGCACACAAACACATGCACATACATGTGCACACACAAGCACACAAGCAAGCATGTAAACATGCTCATGCACACACACTCACACATGAAGACATGCACACACACGTGCACTTGTACACACCCATGCACATGCACACATATGCCAAAATACACTCACAGACACTCATTTATATAAATACACATACACATGCATGCACATATGTGCACACCCACACATGCATGTACAAGAACAAATACATGCGCACATATACATACACATAAATACATGTGCACACACAGATGCATGTGTATAAGCACATGCACACACACACACACATACATGTGCAAATGCATATGCTCACACGCAAGAACAAATAAGCACCCACACATACACGCATGTGTGTGAATGCACACACACATAAAAACATGCCTATAGACATAGACATGCACACTCAAAGAAACACAAACCTATACACACCCACACACATTAACACTAATAAGCACCCACATAAACAAACATGTGTGCATGTGCACACACATAGACACATGCACTTATGCATGCATGTGCAGACACACAAAAACATACATACAAACACACTATAGCACACTTCCCCACCCTCTCCACACATACATGCCCTCACACATGAATGCCTAAGATCACACACATACCCACACACATTCTCATTCATGTAAACACAAAAACACACACACATGCACATACAAACACATGTATGTGCACAACCATACAAATAGACTTGCACAAATACACTTGCATGTACATACACACATAGAAACATGCATGCACACACACATATGCACTCGGGAACATGCACACATACAAACACAAAAAGCACACATGAACACATGCAAACACACATAATCATGCAAACATGCAAATGCACAAATAAGAAAATACACACATATATGCGTGCACATAGTACGAACACACAATGACCCACATTAGAACACTTATGCACACTCACACACACTTATAAGCACGCACACAAACACACATATACAAAAACACACACACATACACATGCATGAGCATACCCGTAATGACACAAATGCATCCACACACACAAAAATGAACTCATACAAATTTGCACTAAGACATGCACCAACATAAAAACAAAGACGCACACATGCATATACCTACACCCACACACACCTACAGGAACACACATGTGTCTGTATACACATACACACGCATGCACATACATGCATAAAAGCAAAAACATACGTGCTAAAACATGCACATGCATAGGCAAACACATGCTCACATAAACACAATCATAGTCACACTTAAACACATGCACCTACATGCACACTCACACCCACACATATGGACACATGTACACACATACACACCCGCACATACATACACATGCATGCTTTCATGCACACATATGCATGCACAAATGCATGCACATGCTCACAAAGGTACCCACGCACATGCAGATAAACACTCACATAACACACACAAATGCACACACCCACAAACATGCATATTCAAACATAGACATATACAAGCTCACAAATATACGCACACACTGACCCATACTCACACATGTGTGCACATAAATATGCATGCATCTATACATGAAAGCATGTGCTTGCACATGCTCAAATGCATGTACACACCTGAAAGAATGTATAACAACTCACACCTACACAAATAAACGTAAATGCATGCACACACACACACATGCACACATACACACATGCACACACAGACTCATCCGCATGCATGCACACTAATATACATGCACACTCACACACATGCTAATGCACAAACAATCAAATAAATGTACATACATGCGCACACACACATGCGTGCTCAGACGCACATGCACACACATACAGATATGCATATTCACATACACAAGCACTGGCACATGTATAGACACACATGAACACGCACATACATGCACAAGCACTTACACTTAGGAAGTAACATATGTACACACATCTGCACTCACACACACACCTACAAATACACCCATGTGCACACACATGCATACTCATGCACAAACCCATATGCATGGACATGCACATAGATATATACATAAGCACAAGCATGTAAAAGTACAAACAAACACATTCACATACACACAAATGTAATTACACATACATGCATTCTCATACACACATGTGCAAGAACACAAATGCATGCACACAAAATCACACACATGTGCACTCATGCATATACACACGTGCTTGCATGCACAGACACACACACAGAGATATATTGACACACACATGCACACAAGTGCAAATAAAAGCACACACATATGTACACACACAAAAGTGCACATGCTGAAACACACTCAAGCACACATAAACACCTGCATACACATGCACATATACATGTAAATACACCCACACACACATACATATGCATAAACATATGCACAGAATTGAACACACACACAACCACTCACAAGAATAATTACGCACACTTATAGACAAATGTATACACCCTCACATAAACATGCACATGCATGCAAGAGCACATGCACATACACATGCACACAAACCCCCACACATAGATTTACACACACACATGCACACACATGCATTTGGCCACACATGCATACACACACAAGAACACGCATGCACACATAGTCATTCACCCATGCATATGCTGATACACATGATAGGCCAACACAAACACATGTCCAAACCATGCACACATGTAGATACACACACAAATCCACACATTTTTATAAGCACATAAAGAAATGTAAACATCCACATGTATTCATGTATATATGCACATGCACATGTGTATGCTTACATAATCACATGCTAACTCACAAACACATGCACACACATAGACACTTCAGTAGGTACATATAGATGCATACATATATGCTCACACGCACACATAAGACCACACATATAGTTACATGCACACACACACACACACATATAGAAACAAATGAATGCACACATGCACATACACACATGTATGAATGTAGATGCAAACATGCACACAAAATCCACATGCATACACACATGTACACACACTCACACCTGAACATACACACACATGTGTATGCATGTACCTACACAAATAAGCTTCTACACAGATGCACCAAAGTGCACATGCACATGTAGATAATGTGCATATATTTGTCCACACAAGCACATACAATAATCCACACAAACACATAGACTTTCACACACTCATACGCACACAAGTAGACATGGACTAACATGTAAGCACAAATGCACAGACACACATGCATGCATACAATTGCATACAAACACATCCATGCACACATAAGCACTCTTATGCACACATATCCACACACATCCACACCACATGAACACACACAAACATGCACACTATCACACAAAGGCACACTCGCCCATGGCCTTTCACACATGCACACAAAAAATGCATATGCCTTCACACACACACACAACACAGACACACAACTACCACATGCACGCATATATACACACACATATACACATAGATAGACACTATGCACATACACACATGAATAAATACAAGCACACATGTGCACACATGAACAAATACAAGCACATATGTGCACACATGCACATATGCACACACATGTGAATAGACATATTTTGATACATGCTTGCATGCATAAGCACATGCACACATGGACAAGCACACAAACACATGCATGAGCACACACACCCACACACACATATGAACACACATATGCACACACAACTACAAATACACTTACACATAGTTTCACACAAATGCATGATGATGCCTACACTCACACAAGTGTAAATACATGAATAAGCACACACACACCAACACACATGCACGTGCACAAAACATAGACATGCACGTGCATAGGCACTCAAAAACACACATATAGCATGAACACTCACAAGCATGCGTAAGGACATGCACAAATACTCAAGCACACACACAATGCACTCATATACACACACATGTGCACATGAACACATATACATGCATACAAATGCACAAACACACCTATACACACATGCACAAACAAACACAAGCGAATGTTCACAAGCACACTCACTCAAAGGCACATACATATATATACATGCATGCATGCACATGCACATACAAACATACACACACATGCATGCGCTCCTACACACAGAACACCATACACACATATGCGCACAAATACATATCCAAAGTTGTACACACACAAACAGGCACACGCGCACACCCATGAACATGCTTGTACACAAGTAAAGAAAAGAAGACACACACATATAGCTTCATGCACACACATGGAGAACCACACATGCACATACAAGAACCAACAAAACAACACAAGCATAGACACACACACACACACATGAGCACATACATGCAAGCACAAGCACACATGCACACACCCTCACAACAAACACGCACATAGACATGTGCACACATATAGGCACATGCACACACATACACGAGCATAAACATGCACATTTGCATACAAATGCATGTAAAATACACACACAAACACACACACACTTCTTGACAAATACATGTATGCACACACAAGCACAGAGAAGGGCATACACACAAACATACACACACACACACACATATACACACACATATATGTAGGAATGCACACACACACACACATGTATGCATACATAATAACATATATCTAAACATGCACACACACACAGATACACAAACACACCCACATGCACATATGCACACACAAATACACACACACATGTACACACACATGCACATGTACACACACATGCACATGCACATGTACACACAAACTTGCACACACACCCACACATACTAGCATTAATGCACACACAAACACATACAGGCCTCCATTGACATATACCAACACAATGCCGTATACGAAAACATGCACATAAACAAATGAACTCACATACATAGATAAGGATGTACACATACACACACATGCACATACAAATACACACGCACATCACCATGCATAACCATGCACAAAAACACACCCACATGCACATAAACATAGACACCAGTATACATATGCATACAATATTGTATGCACTCTCTCACAATTGCACACACACTTAGATGCATATACACACACTCACACAATTGCATTCACACACAAACCTGCATGCATGCACATATGCCAACATGCACCCACACATACAAGAAACATGCTTGCACACATATATGTATGCATACACATATATACTCACGCACATGCACACACACACAGATACCCATGCACACATCCATGCACACACATGTAAATGCAAAAGCACATGCACACATACACATACACACTCACTTGCACATATACATGCACACACACTTGCATACGCATGCATGCACACTTGGACACAATTTTATACCCATACAATCCACTCATAAACACATGCACACATGCACATGCACGCACAAATGCACATGCACAAGTATGCACAAATACACACACACACACCAACACACATAAGCATACAAACACATGCACATGGACTAACTCACACACTCACATACACATAAACACAGGCATATACATGCTCACTTGCACCTATAAATGCATAAACACACAAAAACACACACAGACACAGACCATATATATATATATATATATATATATATATATATATATATATAGACATACACACACACACACATGCACCTACATACGTGCACACGCACACAAACACAGACACATGCAAGCACATAAGCTTGTGCATGCACATATATAAGCATAAATGCAAAAACACATACACACATACATACATATGCACGCACAAAAACACGTTCACACACACATTGACAAACACAAAGTTGCACAAACACGCACTCATACACACATGAACATCCATGTGCGAATGCATACATCCACATTTATACACATATGCACACATAGATGCACACGTACACACTCACACATACAAAAGTTTGTACACACACATGCACATTCACATGCACACACACAAGCACACAAATGCACACACATATGCATATAGACATGTACACTTTCCAACATATACAAGTATGCATACCAACGCACTTGCACACAAACACACATGCACATATACACACACAAACATGCATAATGTATACACACACGTACATGCACAGACACATGTAGACATGCACATGTACATAAGAACACACATGCACCCCTTCACACACCCCTACACACATACGCCAAGACACCTGCTCAAATTTATGCACACACACACACATACATACAGAGAAACACATCAATACTACTTACACATGCATGCACACATAGATGGATGCACATGCTCACACCCACAAACAAACACACATGCACATGCACATTCACATAGCATGTGCATAACCATAGATACACATGCACGCACATGCACACATGTGCACAAATACACTCAAAGACACAAATGCACATAGATAGACACACATGCACTGAAAAACACACAGTTATGAACATATGCACAAGCGCACACACATACAAACACACACAAGCATAAACACTGGTGCATGTGCATAAAAATGTGCACACATCCACACACACCCATGCTCATGCACACATGCATGCATGCAAGTGTGTAGCACAAACAAACATGGACCCACATTAGCACAGACATGAATGCTTACATGCACACACTAACATGCACACATATGCACAAACACACACACCTACAAATGCATGTGCCCATAACGCACACACCAATACAAGCACTCACACACACATGAATGCATTGACATATGCAAACATGCATGCATCCAAAAACACAGAAGTACACACACACATGCACACACAAACATGCACATACGAACACACACCACACCAACACACACCACACCAACATACATATACTTACCCACACACATGCATGCATAGAAAGACACACACACACACCAACATTTAAATGAACACACAAATACACATAAAAAATTATAAGCATGCACACACACATAATTAACACATACATGCACATACATGATGTACTCACACATGCATATGCACACACACCTATACACACGTGAACACATATAGTCACACAGATGCACACACACACACACGCACATATGCACAAAGACATACAAACATGCAAGCACTTACATGCACACACATGAATGCACATGCTCACAAAGATGCCCACCCCCACATACGTCCATACCTACACAAATACACACTATCAAAGTGCACATGCACTACAACGAACATGCATATACATGCATAGATACATGCATGCAAACACAGATACAGAAATACCTACGCACACTCACGCATGCATGCACACACATGCATGGAAGTGCACATGCATGAATGCATAGAAATTTTTTTAAGTATTTACATGCTCGAATGAATATACAACTACAAACACACACACATACACACCAATGCACACATGTACACAAACACAAGCACAAGAACAAACACACACATAAATATAAATACATAAACACATGCATAAACACGTGCATATGCTCACACACATTCATAAATGCAAATGTACATGCACACACATGCAGATGCATAATCAAACAAAAGAAAATGCACATATATGCACACACAAGCATACACACAATCACATGCACACACACACACATGCTTTATCAAACAAATATGTATACACAAGCACACATACACTTGTGCATGCATGCACATACATTCATGCATGCATGTATACCCACATGAACACACACAAGCACATGCATGTGCACATGCGCACACAAAAATTAACAAACACTCGCACACGCACACACACAAACAAATACACTTACAAACATATACACATATTTACACGTTTAGCCGTGTGTACACAATCACAAACATTCACAACACACATGCATAAGCACACACATGTATAAACAAAGGTACGCACAAATGTACAAACATATGCATACACACATGAATACACAAAACTATGCACATGACCTAACATACACATGCATAGGTAGAGGCACACACACACACATAAACACAAACATGCATGGAAATGTTCACACATGCACACACTTGCATACTCAGGCACTCACACATGCACAGTAGTATACACACACACAGACTCATCCACAAACATATATGCACATAAGCACACACACACAAATACACATACACAAGCACATGCATATGTCATGCATGCAAAAGTACAAGTACACACATGCACACAGACTGACACAAAAAGCCATGCACATACTGATACACCCACTCGCATGCACAGACACACACATGTAAGAATACAAGCACAAGAACAAGAATGCACACATGCATAGCACACAAACATGCATGCAAGTACTCACACACATACACACATGTGTGCATGCAAATACACATGGACTCATACACACATGCACACACATACACAAATGCATGAACACATAAATGACACATGCTCACACACATGTGTGTGCATATACAGACACACATGAAAGCACTTGTTCATACATACACATATAAATGCAAATGCATCCACACACACACGCACATACACATAGACATAGTAACAAACACATGCACATAAATGAACAATCACACATGCATACATGCATGCTCACACATGAACACACACAAGCATCCATAAAATTGCACACACACACACACAAACAAAAATATAGATACAAACATACAAGCACACACATACACACGTATATACACATGCTCATTGATGCACACAAATGCACTTGCAGATGAACCCACATGAAAATGCATACGCACACATGCACACAATCATAATCGCACATGTACACACAAGTACACACATGCACACACATTGATGCACACAAGCATATGCTGACACACATTAACACACACAAAAACAGACACATGCAAATATATGTACACACACAGAGTAAGATGGATACACATGCATTGATGCACACATGCATGCTCATGCATGCATTTTTGAATGCACAAACACACACATACAGACACTAGAGCATTTACTCACATATGAACACACATATGCACACATGCACCCATACAAATTGATGCACACATATATGCAAACTTGAATGCACACACATTTGCACATAAGAACACATATGCACATAGACATAATCCACATGCATCTACACACACTTATACTCACACACATGCACACACATGAACAAATACATGCAGAAATGCACAAAGGAACACACACACATGCAAGGTACATAAACATGCCCACACAAATGCATACACACATATGCATGCATAAGCACACTCATGTACACACACATGAACCCACACACCCCAATCATAAACACAAAGGTAATCACAAATAGACACGTACGCACATACACATGCATAAACATGCACACATAAGAATACCAACACACACACATAAAGAACACCCACACATGCACACACACACACACACATAGACGCAATCACTCAAAGGCTCCTACACACATGGTTATTGACATACACACACATGCACATACACACATGTGCACACACACACACACACACACACTAATGATAAGAGCACACACTAACACAACTACACACACACACGTACATGTTCACACATTCACATACACAAACGCACCCATGCACACATACACAAACAAAGGCACATGAATGCTCACATGCAAAAATGCACGAAGGCACATATCAGGCATACACTGACAGACACACACACATGTGGACTTGTGCATGCACATAAATGTGTGCACATGTGCACATAAATGTCCACACCTACACATGCACACATATGCACCTACACACATACACATGCATGCATGCACATAATCTCATGCACACACATAAGCACATCCACACACACATACATAAGCACAAACATGCACACTAGCATACAAACACATGCAAACACAATCATGAACACACTAAAAAAATACTCACATGCATGTAGGCTTGCACACACCCCCATATGCACAAATACAAACACACTAACATGCACATACATAGGCATACACATGCATATGTACATATACAACACACATGCTGACACACACATACACACAAATGTGCATATACCCACACACATTGATGCCAATACATACACACACTTGAGTGCAAAAACAAAAACACAATGACACACACACAAACACACACACGCACACACTCACACATAACACTTTTACATGAACACATGCACACACTCACAAGCATGGATGTACTCAAATGCACATGCACATGTACACACACATGCACATAAATACATGCACATGCAAACAAGAAGAAGCTCACACACAGACAAGCTTGTTTGCACTCACATGCACACACATAGACACAAACACACATATACACATAAACATTGATGCACACATCCAAGCATGCACACCTACATGCTTCCACACACACATGAACATGTACAAACAAACACATGTATTCATTCACACATTCGCCCATGCACACACACACACACGAACACATGTGCATATACCTATGCAGACACATGCAAATGCTCAAGCACATGCACACACATGCACAAACGTACACACACACATGCACACATACTTACATACACATATGACTCTTGCACCAACATGTACACACACACATACACATATGCTTGTGTACACACAAATACACACAAAAACACAAACAAACAAGCCCACACACATATGCAAACAAGCACAAGGACAAAAACACATTGATCGACAAAGCACATACACGTGCACACAAATGAAAAAACACATATGTGCATGCTTGTACACATGTATAAATGAAAGACATACACACACAAACATATACTTGCACCCACAAATATGCACAAACAAAAAACATGCAAACACTCACATGCACACACAAATACAAAACCATACATATACATACACACATGCACATGCACAAAATCACATTTATGCACACACACACATATGCACACACACAAGCACACACACAAACACATACACACATGCATATACATAAGAATGCACACACACACACACACATATATGCACATACACAAGCACACAGGCATGCACACATCAATACACACACAAGCACGAATGTCCATATACATGGACTCACAACACATGCATGCATAGACACACACACATGCTCATACATGCACAAACATACACATAGGGCCATGCACATGCACACACACCAAAGCACTCTCACAGACATGCATACAAATAAAAATACACACATGCACATCCCAAACAACAACAAACATAGATGCCCAAGCACACACATGCATACACACACAAATGCACTCACACACATCCACACATGGACTTGTAGACACTCATATACACATATTACACAAGTCAAACACATATAGACATTCACACATGTGTGCATGCAAACACGCTTACAAATGCACACCCACATAAACACATACATGTGCACACACAAGCATGTAGAGACACATTCACTCCCATGTAGAAAAACTCAAACACGTGCACATATGAAAACACATAGACACACACATGCGCATGGTTGCATGCTACTCAATGTAATGCATACAAACACATATGTGCACATACATTCACACATACATACACACAAGCATACAAATGCATAGATGCACATGCACTAGAACTCAAATGAGTGCACATAAAACAAAATTCACACACTCCCACATGCCAGCAAATACATGCAAACACTTGAGCACACAAACACATGCACACATGAATATGTACACAATGACAAACATGCACACACATTTATGAACACACACTCTCATATGCTCACAAATGTCTCTACATGCACACAAAAGCATGCACAGTCATGCTCACATACATGTACTTATGCATGCACACACACACACATACACATTCACATACACACCTACAAACATGCTCTCTCTCACATGCACACACACATAAACCCAAACATGCACACATGCACATGCATGTAGACACAGAGGCATACACATACAGACATCCACATGCACCAACACATATACACACTTACACATACATAGGCACAAACACCTAAACACACACACACAAAAAAGTCTAAAAAATGCATACACACATGTGTGAGTGCACACACACATGCACATGAAAGTACTCACAAAGTCATACTCACACATACTCAGATGCAAAGATGCGTATGCAAAAGACACACAAACATGAACTCACACATGCACACACAAAACACATGTGTAAATGCCAATACACACATACTCACAAACATGCAAGAATAGATATGCACACCAACACATGAATGTATTTTCATACACAATGCATACATACACAAATGCTCACAGGCACACATACACATAAACATGCACACATATATAGAAGCACATGCAAAAGCACACACATAGACATGCATTCACAAACACATCCATACAGACACATGCTTACAAGCACACACCACACATAGACCTAAAACACGAAAAAACTACACACACATGCACACACACACATCCAAATACAAGGCACACCCACACCAACACACACATTCACACACACTTAAACACACCACAACGCCATTAGACACAAGTAGATACACACATGAACACTCATACACACACATAGAGGATGCACAAGTACACATAGATACCACTCACACACACACACACACATGCACCTACAAGCATAAACTTTCTTGTAGACACACATGATCTCACATGAACACACTCACACATGAACACACATCAAAATATATAAAAATACACACACACTAAAATGCACACGCACGTGTGTGCATACACATGTATGGACATGCACACCTACATACTTATAGAAGCACGCAGATGTTACACTCCCACATGTGCACACACACTTAAACACACATAAGCACATGAAAATACACAGTTACACTCATGCATAAGCATGCTCTCTCATACACACATTCACAAACACCTGCATACATACACACACACAGTCACACATGCACATGCACTTCATATGAATTATTTAAGAAAAAGCATGCAAGCGAGGAAGGGGTCTATTATGTATTAATAATTTTTTTATTTAAAAAAATTTTGAATTAATGAAAAAGTTTTACACTTAAAAAATTTATTTTAAGAATATTATCAACAAAATAAAATTGCTCAATAATAAATAAATGTAGTATGATTTTTTATGTGGTTTGGCAAAACCTATGCTTATCCAACCTTTGTCACTTATCGAACTCTCACTAGGCACAAAAACTTTTGCTAAGGCTTGAAGGGTAACTTATTGCAAATCCATGCTTTAGTAAGACACTAAAATATACAAGATTTAACTACACACAAAAAAATCGAGAGCATTAAAAAAGACATTTGTATAAAAATTCCTATACTTTTAAATCTTTCAAGAAAGAGTGATAGAGATTAATTAATGATATAGATGTTATCATGATGATATGAAATAGTTATAGAAGAGAGTAGAATAAATAATAATTGAAAGAACTCATAAGTCCAATAAACACATTGAAATTTGATGCTCCTAGTTTTGAACATTTTTGGAGACTTTATGAAAGCTTTTATGTTGATTCAAAAAACCAAAAATAATTATAACAATGACTAAAATTAGCTTTTTCAAAAGCTAGTCATTGTAGAAGATGAATGAGGAAGACGAGACAATGTTGTCATCTACTTCTACTACATGGAGTTGGAATCATCTGATCAAAATAATAGTTAAATGGTCCAACTCTAATCATAATGATATATGATTTAGATAATTAAATAGAAATGTTGGAAGGATGATGATGATGATAAGGATACAATGATGAAGGAGGAGGGGCTCTCAATCATTCAATTAAGTATTCTGAATGAATGACTAAATGAGAAAAATGCAGAGAAAAACGTGACCACTCAATCACAAAAATGAATGATCAATCTATACAATTGTGCTAATTTTGGAATTAAAAAAACATTCAGTTATTTAGTTCCATATTACAAATTAATGTATCTGTTTTGTGCATATATTACTTCTTTTACATGTTGTATACGACCTATGGGTTGGCTACCCCATGGTACCCTTCGGATGTCATTACCTAAGTCACACAGACAAAAACACATACATCGACAAGCACATACACATGCACACACATGAAAAAACACGCATGTGCATGCTTGCACAATGCACAAATGCAAAACATATACACACACAAACACATATACTTGCACCCAAAAATATGCACAAACAAAAAGACATGCAAACACTCACATCCACACACAAACAGAAAACCACCAACATACATACACACATGGACATGCACAAAACTAGATGTATGCACACAAACACACACATGCACAAATACAAAGATGCATACAAACTTATGCATACACATACATGCATGTGAATGCACACAAGGCATATGCACAGACACAAGCACGCACACACACATACACCCATGCATATACATAAGAATGCACACACACACATGCACATACACATGCATCCACAATAAGCACCACATGCACATAGACATCCACACATCAGCTCCGGACACGCTCCTTCAGAAGCACATCGAGACGGCGAGGGTTGATAGTGGGAGAATCTATACGCACATGGTGTGCAGAGCTCATGACACCATCAGGCGGTGTGGCCGACGTCATGCAGATGAGAAGAGGGCATTTGGAAGATTAAAGAAATGTCGAGGGTGCAAATGTTCATGTGGCGAGTCATCGGTGACTTCCTCCGTATGGCGGCGTGGCTGGCCAGTAGGGAATGCTCTAGAGCATCAGCTGCCAATGTGGCTACACGGCGAAGGAATCCATTCAACATGTGTTCTGGACTACCAGTACAAACAGGAACTCTGGGATGACCTCTAGGCCCATGGGGCAGTGGCTGCGCTGGGACGGCCCACGGGTGCAGGTGCCTGGCTGAGTTTCCTCGACTAGCTCCTGAGGTTTTCATGGGTTTGCTGACAGCACGACGCGGAGCTGGCGTTGGGCATAATAATCCGATGACCATGCTGCACACGCTGCTAAAGATGGTCCAGATTGAGGTGATTATTGTAGTAAGACAACAAAACTTCTATTCATCCCTGTCCAGTGAGAATCCTTACAACTCTTCAGACATGCTTGTAACCCATGGTTGGGTTCCCCCATAATAGGATGGATAAAAGAAAATTACAATGCTGCGGTAGGGGATAACACTACTGGCCTTGGCCTGGTAGTCAGAGATTGCATGAGGGGGTCATTTTTGGTGGTTGATAAGAGGGTTTTCTCTCCGTCTGTCGATGCGATGGAGGTCCAGGCTATGCTCGAGGCCCTTAACATGGAATGGGGTTCCCTTCCCCACCACAGGGCCATGGATATTCAGACTGACTTTATGGCGACGCTTCAGGAGGTCCGTGAGATGATATCCCACCCCCCTGTGGCTGGACACTTTGCTATGACTGTCAGGTACGCATGATGTCTAGAGGTAATCATGTTTTCTCATATCCATAGAGAAGGGAATGTTCCTGCTGACAGGGTGGCACGTGCTGCATGCTGTAATGAGTTTGTATAGGAATTCGGGGAATCCCTTCCTAAGCCCCTCATCACATTTATGCTGTTAGATTTCATGTTTTATCCTCTGTGAGGATCTCATATGTGAAATACTTGTATGGCTTATGCTGTTAGTTTCATAAAAAAAATAACTATTTTATCATTTAACTTAGGTATAAGACCCCAAACTTGATTTCTCTCAAATTAAATCAACTCCTTATTCATTATTATAATCTATGTCTCATCTTAAAATTCATTTTCTATAAAAATTTGTTTAACTCATAAGAATGAACCTTAGAATGCCTTTATTACTTCTCAAACTGATTTCTTTTTTTTTTATTTCATTAACTTCAACTACATCCTCTAATTTTTCATCTCTATGACTTAAGACTTCTAATTCATCAAGTTGAACATCTTGAGGTTGATTACTAGAAGTTTTAACAATGGATTTATGAAATTTAACATAGATTATTTCTTTCGCAACTAATACTGTCTTATTATATACACTAAATATTCTACAAGTAGGTGAGTATCTTAAAATGTCTCTTAATTATACCTAGCATCAAGCTTATCAAAATCTATTTTTCTATTATTTAAAGGGAAAACTTTGCATCAAAACACATGAAATTGGGTATCTTAGGCTTCTCATCATAAAGTAGTTCAAAAGAAAAAAATTTCTAATAAAGGTCTACATATTACTTAATTAAACACATAATAGGAAATATTAACTACCTGAGCCTAAAAATACTCCAAAATGCTATACTAATTAAGCATACATCTTATCACATTTAGTAAGGCTCTAAACTCTATTTTAATTACACAATTTTCTTAAGGGGTCCTAGATGAAGAAAATGCAACACTCTATTTGTTTCATAAAAATCATCAAATAATTCATTCATTAGTTCTTCTTCATTTTAACTTCTAATACAGACTAACCTAACATTATGCTCATTTTTAATGATAGCAATCAATCTTATAAATATTTCAAAAACTTTATTTCTATTTTTAACAAAAAGAAATCATATAAACCTAATGAAGTTATTTACAACTATAAACCCATATTTGCTTTTATCTAACCTTTATAAATGAATAAGATCAAATAGATCTGAATGAATAAATTCCAATATTTTTTTAGTTGTAATGTCATTAAGCCATTTAAACTCACTTCAATTTGTTTTCCTAATTGGCATGAAAGATAGAATTTATCACTTGACCAACTAAGGTTTTGTAAACCTTTAATTAAGTTAAAATTTAAAAGCTCTTTAAGAGAGGTTTTCTTAAGTGACAAAATGTTCTACATCATAAAGTATAATTATTATCATGTGACCTAAGATATTCTAGACTGTTATCTTTAACTACGTAAAAAAATAAAACATATGTTTTATCTTTTCTATATTTAATGACAAGTTGAACATTATCTTTACTAATAATACATTTCTTTTTATTAAATAAAATGTTAAAATTGGTATCACATAATAAACTAATACTAAGAAGATTATATATTAAATCTTGTATGAAGAGGAACTTTCTTTTAAAAGTGTGCAAGTTGCTCACAGTTCTAATTCTAATCACTTTCTTCTTAGAGTTGTCACCAAGAGCAACTTCATCACCATCATATGACTTCAAGTGGATGAATGAAGATGTATCTCTAGTAATATTTTTTGAGCATTCACAATCTAAGTACCACATACCTTCCTCGATCCTTGAAGGAAGCTTTCCTATAAAACAAATCAAACATTAGTCTTTTGGACCTAAACCTTCTTGGATCCATATATCTTTACTTGATAATTATGTTTATTATTCTTTCTAATCCATATAAATCTAAAAGATTTATTATCAACAATGTTTAAATTTCTAATAACATGAAATATGACAAATTTTCATGCAATAATTATAAATTACATTTAGAACAAAAGTATATGTAACATTTCTTACATAACTAATCTTAGGAGAAAAAGTCCTACAATGAACATGTAAATTTTTTTAATAGTTTAATTCTCGAACTAAGCATGTTTTTTTTATAATAGTAGAGGCTATTTTATCTCTCTTAATCTTTATCACTTACAAATAATTAGCATTCAACACATTCAAATGTTCAAACAAGCCTAAATATTTTTTTATGCTCTTCTTTTAATTTATGATATTTAGAAGCCATTTTTTTAACTTCACGAAAACTTTGATATATTATTCTTCAAGATCAACAATAGAATAAGATGAAAAAAGGAACACGTGGAATACCTTATAATCTAATGATGTGAAAGTAACACTATCCTTTGTCGTAAGACAAATATAACTCTCTTTATCTTCATCACTAAAAGAGGAACTATCTGAATCATCCTATGATGTCATCATAGCTTTCTTCTTCTTTGCTTTTTGAAAATTCACAACTCTCTCATTATAGTGAGGACAATTGGGTCTTCTATATGAAGGTAATTTACATTCATAATGAGTTATTTCTTCATGGGAAACTATCTTTCCCTTTTATTTCTTAAATTATTTTTTCTTTTCATTTGTTATTGATATCAAATCATTTACAAATATTTATTTTATTATATAATCTATATAAAGCTTTTAAAATAAAAGTTGCCTAACTTGAGCTGGAGAAGACAAAGTTTGAAGAAGAATTGACTATAAAGACTATCATTTTTTCCTTCTTTTTCTTTTCTTTTTCAACCACAAGTACTTCATCCCTTCTCTTATAAGCTTAACTTCGTTCGTTAACAACTCACCTAGTAACTTATCTAAAGACAATCAAAATATTTTATGTTGTTGTTGACAACATCACCAATGGATCATGTTATTAAGGATGAATAGAAAGAATCTTCCCCATCTGTTCACCAATAGAAAACTTCTTACCAAGATTAGATAAACTATTAATAAAATTTATAAATATTATAAACATAGATTTAATACACTCACTCATATTTATCTAAAATAATTCATTCTCTTGGAGAAGCATTTCATTTTAGTCTAGTTAACTTGAGAAGTACCTTTATAAGTAACTTCAAGTTTAGATAAAATCTCATGTGCCACTTTCAAGTTCATAATTTGATTACATTTTGGCACTTAAATCACAACATAAATTTTTATAGTACAAGAATTTTGTTGAGCACTATGTTTCTTCTTGGGAGTGAGTTCACTTAATAGTTTTCTCACTTTTTCTCTATTAATAGTCTTAGTCAGAAACTCAAATATAGTTTCAACTATATCCAAATTTTTCAAATCAATGAATTCTAAAAATAAATCTACACACTCCAACATTCATACTTGTGTGTGCTTAGACACACCCACAAGAACACACACACACAAGCATGTATATATGCACACACACACACATGCACATGCATACACACACATATAGATATATAAGGGTGTACACACAAGCTTGCATTACCCCACACACACACACACACAAACACCAATAGACCCATGTCCCCATAGGCTTGCATGCACACATACATACACAAGCACACACATCCACAAACCTAGAGATGCACACACAAAAACACATATATATGTATGCACACATGATAAGCACATAAACACACACACGTACAAACTTGTATGAGTAGAACCAAATACACTCACGTACACACATACACACACTAGCACCACACACAAGCAAGAATACACATGCATGTAAAGCACAAATTCAAACAAACACAATCATATAGATATGCATATGTGCACGCACGCACGCACACACAAGAACATGTACTTGAACATACACACACCCAACACATGCACACATTCGCATATAGCACACACATGGCACACAAATGCTTTTGCATGTGCACTCACATGCACTCATGCACACACACACAAACATAGATGCACACATATGCGTACACATGAACTCTTGTGTGCTCATATGTACACACACATGCATGCAATGAGAAAGTACACACACAAGAATGCTCACACATAAATAGACTCACATAAGCAAACATGAATGCACCTACACACACAATTATACATAGACACATACACACACACCCACACGTGCATGTGTACACACACACATGCATGCACCTGCACACAAACACATGTGCACACACATGCACACAAACATGCACCCACACATGCTCACATGAAAACATGCACACACACACATACACACATGCTTTCATGTGCATAAAAAATCATACTTATTCACACAAACATGGACATGCGCACACATATGCACACATAGTCGCAAACACACACAAGCACCCGTACATATTTGTATGTGAACTACCACACTCACAAGCATATACATAAGCACACACTTATTCACACACATGCACACACACACACATAAGCATACACACATACACAAACAAGCACACATATGCACAAAGACACACACGTGCATGTGCACACATGCACAAGCACAATCACATAAATGCATATGCACACATACACTCACACTCATAGACCAACACATAAACATTTGTCTGCATGCACACATAATCATACAAGAACACACAAGCACTCGCACTTACACTGAGGCACATGAATAGACACACACAAACACCTATAGACAAAGATGTATGTGTATGCACAATCACCCACTCAAATACACATGGAATTTCACACACACGTACAGACTAACACACACCCCTCAACTACAAACTCACACACTAACACACATATGCATGCATACACAAGCATAACCAAAAACACATGCTTATGAAAACACACATGTGCATGAATGCATGCACATACACACAAACACAAATACAACAACACAGATGCTTAGCCACACACACACTCACAAAAACACGCACGTATGCACCAACACACTCTCACACGTGCACTCGCACATCCACACAAATGCAAAAATATGTACAAACACAGTCGCACACATGTGTACACACACACAAATGTGCCAGCACTCAAAGGAACATGATTGCAAATAGACACACATGCATATGCACACACACGTGCAAACATGTAAGCACACACACATGCACGCACACACACCTACACACACGTGCACTCATATACACAAACATAGAAGCCCACAACCAACATGTAGGCATGCACGAACATATGCATGATCAAATACATGCACATGCACACATGAACACAAGCATGCTCACATTCACACATACACACATGCACTGACACATATATACTGTCATGCATGCATACACATACACAAGCACACACACAAACACTCACACACATGAACACAAGCAAATAAACAAACACACACATACACATGTTTGCAATAACACACAAATACATGCAATCATATGCACACACATGCCCACATATAAACCTAAACATACACACCTATGACAGACACACGTGCACACAAACACATAGACACGTGCACACAAACACATACACACATGCATGATGTGCACATGCACATACACATAAACCCACACACATGCATACATACATTTGTACAAAGACACATGTACACATGTGTAGACACACATATGCATAACCACACACTTACGCACACACATATACACATGCAGTCACACACAAATACATCAACAACAAACACACACTAAGCAACATGCATGAACACATAGATTCACTCCATGCACACACAAAAGAGTACATGCACACCTAAACATGCATATGCACATGTATGTGCACTCACATAGTTACACACACATAGCTGCACAATGAAAGAAATGTAGACACGTGCACAAATGCACATAAAATCATACATGCATGTGCAAACACTTGCCTGCACATGCACATCCATACCTACACACCAATACACACACATTTGTTTGGAGACACAGAACACAACCACATATAGTAAAAAAATATACAAATGCACACCCCATGCATGCACGCATACACACACACACAAATACATGAGGAAATACACACAATCATTCACACATATGTATACACATGAGGAAATGCACACAATCATACCCACAAGTACATGCACACATACACCGACACACTAACCCAAACAAATAGACATGCACGTAAATGCTTACATGCACACAAAAAAGTATAGACCCACACAGATGCATGCAAAAGAACACAAGTTTACACACATACACCCACTCATATGCACATATAAACACATACAAAGACATACACACATGAACAAAAAAGCACACTCAGGCACACACGCACAAACATAGGCTCATAGACATGCACACACACAAAATAAAGTGCACGTAAGTGTATGCATAAAAAGTCATGCACACTCACACATGCAATCATATGCATATGCACACACACAAGTGCATACACATATACAGACAAGCATGTACAAATGCACATGCATGCATAGACACACCCACACATACACATGTATACACATATATATGCACATGCACAAATACAGACACAAATGCACACATTCACAGAAAAAGACAAACACAAACACACACATATGCACATGCACATGTGCATGTATATGTGCAATAAATGCACAAAAGAACATGTGCATACTTACACACAAACAGAAACATGTGCATACACACGCACACATAGATGCACCTACGCACACACATACACAAATACACAAGCATTCACATGCAAAGACACACACACATGCACATAACTACACATACACAAATATCAAAACACATATATGCTTGCATATGCACATGCACACATATATGCACACATGCACTTAGAAATGTACACACAAATGCATACACACACATGCATGTGTGCATGCATGCACACCTGCACATATAAGAATACAAATATGTATGTAGACGCACACAAAAGCACACACACATATGCATACACACACATGCACATACTAATGCATATGCATGAATGCAAAAACACGCATGTATATGCACACATTTTCACACACACAAACATATGCACATGCATATGCACATTCACACCCTACTGCACACATACAAACTTTTGCACACTTTTGAATGAACAAACACACACAAACAAGCACACAAATGTAAAT
The DNA here is from genome assembly GCA_023846275.1 of Vanilla planifolia. NCBI lineage: Eukaryota > Viridiplantae > Streptophyta > Magnoliopsida > Asparagales > Orchidaceae > Vanilla > Vanilla planifolia. Next base: position 311,202 of record JAIUJO010000194.1, on the reverse strand, counting down.
ACAAACACATACACATGGATGCATAAACACACATGGATGCATACACACACATAAGCACATGCACACACACACACACATGCAAAAATGCACATGCACACACTCACACATGCACACACCTATTAACTCACGGGCAAACACACATGTGCACATGCATACATAAGCTCAATCACAAGGACATGCACACATGTACACATAGCCATGCATAGGCATATGCTTGGACTCATACACATACACATAGAAGAGTGCTCAAGCACAGACATGTGCATAAATAGACACATAAGCACACACATGCATGCCTAAACACACACACACACCACACACATGCATGAACAAGCACATGCACACACATAAGCATTCACACACACACACACACACCCATTAATGCACATGAACATGCACACATGCACATGTATAAACACACATGTACACATGCACACACATGAACACATACACACACACACACACACCTGTACAAACAAAGGTCCATGCCTATATAGACTCACACATGGACAAGTGTATGGCACATATAAACACACATGCACATACAAACCAATATACTATTACACACATGCACACATCCACATGCACCTACCGACATTTTCTCATGTGCCCATGCACACACTTACATGCACACACAAATGCATACATGCATGCACACATATACACACACACATACCTACATACATACAAACTGCCCACACACACATGCCTAAATAGAAACATAGCCATGTGCAAAAAAAAAAAACACACAGGTATATGTACACACACACCACACATGCACACATGTACACACATATGCACATGTACATGCAAACAAACACACGTCGGAATATGCACATGAACACGCACACAAAACACATGGACATATGTGAGCACACACATGCATGTGAACACACAACCACACACACATACATACACATGGACCTATGTTTGTGAAGACATCAATAACTTACACATATTCACACACATGCACCCAAACATAAACACACATGCACACATACAAATACCCAAACATAAACACACATGGACACACACAAATACCCAAACACACACACATATTTTCATATACACACACTCACATGCAAACACACACATGCATGCATGCAAGAACACAAGGACATGAATGCAAGCACACATGCACAAATGCATGCACCTACACACACATAAGAATAGACATTCATAGGCACAAATACCAACACACACACACACACACATAATATCATGCACATACACACACATGCACAAAAACATATACATACACTAATAAAAAAATGTGCACACACATGCATGTACAAGTACATGCATGCACATACCCATCCAAACATAAGGACACATACTAATTAACATGAAAAAAATATTAGTGCACACATATACCCACTCACATGCACAAATGCACAAATACACATATGCATACACACACAAATCCACACATGCATTGGCACACGAACACATGTAGATAACCATGCAAGTGTTCACACTGGCATGCATAAAATGCACACACACGTTCACCCCCACAGATACATAGACACACACATACACACACGCACACACATATATGCACATGCTGAAACAAACACCTTAACCCACATTCATGTACAAATATACATATAGTACCCAAACATACGTGTGCATGCTTGCACATACACAAATACACAAAAGAACATGCGCTTACACATACACACACAAACATGTGTAAAGACATATATATAAACATACAAGGACATGCACACACACACTTACACTCACCAATACACTTACACGCTTGTAGGTACACACATGCATGTTAACAAACATCCATGAATGCATTCGCACATGCTAAAACTCATGAACATACATGTACATAGAAGATGTAAAACCATGCATGCCCACAAAAACACAAGCACACCCATATACACTAACACACCAAAGCACATTCACACATATGCACAAACTTGTGTGCTCATACACACACATGCTTTTATATAAACATACAAAAAAAACCCCACAAATACATGACCACACACATACAAACATAGGCATGCATGTGCACACCCACACATGCACACACAAACATACACACACACACACACACTTGCACGTCTGCATGCACACCCAAATGCATACACACACAAAGATATATGAACACACATAAATATGTAGACACATGACACAAACACACACGTACACACATGCTCAGGCACACACATGCACATGCATACAAAAAAACATAAGCACACACACACACTCATAGTCAAACACATGCCTACACACAAGTATGCATAAGCTCTCACACATGCATACACATGTACATACACATAGAAACACATGTACACATTTATGCTTGCACTAACACATGCAAACATGTGCATGCACACAAACACACACACATGCACAAACATGCCCACATGCACACACAAGTGCATGCCCACATAAACACACATAAACATGCAAACAAACATAGACACCATGCACACAAAAACATGCATATGCACACACACATGTAGGCTCTTGAACATGCACACACAAAGTCACACATGCATAGGCATGAATGTAGAAGATGCATTAAGACACACACACACATGTGCATACACATGCATAAGCACTCCCAAACACTTACATGTACTAAAGAAAATGCACAAATATATGCAACATATACACATTTTTATACACACATCACACACACACTCTCATGCATGCACAAAAGAACATCAATGCATGTAAACACACAGACAGGTGCACCGAAGCATGCATAAAAGCATACATCCACACAAACACATGCAAATAAACATACATACACACACAAACACACATGTACATGAATCATAAATCGAGTTACACTCATAGATAAATCAAGTTATGATTCATACACACTCAAAGAAATAGATATAGTTACTTTTATAAGCTTGAATTATAATTTTCACTCTAGATATTTTCTACTTATAGCTTTTATTAATGTAAAGCTTCACTATGTTGGCAATTAAAAACTACACAAACATAAATCATACATCATTATTTTCATTTTCATAAAGGGGAGGGACCAAACTTAGCTACACCAAGAGCCTATCCTCTTTCTTTCTTTATATTAGAGAGAAACACATGAATATTAATAATTTATTTCATTAATTTACTTGTTACCAACACTAATTTCCTATTCCTTACTTTTTGAATTTTTTGGCTCATCAGAGATAGAATGGTTTGAATCACATCATACCTTATTGTGCTCCTAATGATTTGGTGCCACTAGTTCTTGATAGTATTCCAAATGTTATGTGCCTTCACTTGACACATTGCCATTGTACTGGCAAAGAAAGACCATACCTTCTTTGCAATATGACAAATTCTGGACCCATGCTTTAAAGGGTCCTTATTAGAATAACAAAGACATTTTGAGGCAAACTAAATATTGAGTCCATTAATTATTCAAGGAAATGCATAAAAATTTTTCAAATTTCCTACTTGGTGAGGTAATTAGAATTCTAGATCATTTCTTTTATTTTGACATGAAAAAGTTGCTTCTGATGACATTCCATGGAACTAGTATGCTAAGGGCATCTTCTTTAGTAGTGTTCCAAGTGGAGAACTTTGAATGTAGATATGTATTTGTATGCTCTTGCACCATCCATTTCTCTTATTTTATCCAGTCATTTCAATGTGTATAAGTTGATGATCGTTACAATAAAAACCATGTATTTATCTTTCATGAATTTGCCCTGAAGAAATTAATTAATTAGTAGCTTCTAGCTTCACTTAATAGTGTTGGAAAATATGATATTGTTTAGCTACTTCAATCTACAATGATTTTCAACTATAAGAGTACACACTTTGTCCTAAATTGCATAGCGTTGTTTGTGAATGTTCTCAACTTCCCCAAAAAGAAGCTGTTCATAATTGTTTTAGTGATGCCTATAACAGTTTTTGAGGGATTTATATTAATTAATTGAAATGTTGAATAGAATTGAGCATATGTCTCACTAAGATTAATCAACTACTTAAATAGCATAGTGATGCTTAGTTTTTTATGTAAAATTTTGTAATAATATACTTCTATTGCCATGTTTCGATTAAAAAACACATGCTTAAAAACTGTGACCTTTCTTATCATTTTAGTTAATTTTTCCTTCATAGATCTACTAATAAGCACTTTACTCTTCTATTTAGTTAATTAAAGACCTAACATGACTTGTGTTTTACAAATTTTCTTATATGGCTCTTTGATCTTAGATCTTCTTAACTAAAAATGGGAATATCACAAACATAACTAAGATGACAAATTAATGGGAGACCTTGAGGTATTGCATAATGCATTAGTTTCTAATTTGTAAAAAAACTCTGTAGTGCCAAACTAAAAGTTTGCATGGATAACATAATAGTGTTGGAGAGCTAAGGTTTCCTTTTTTTAATCACTTCTATGGGTAAAAAAAAATCTATCATTAATGCCATTGACCTTGAAAGAGAACTATGAGTTTTTTAACTAACCTAGACTAACCATTCATTTAATTTCAAAAATGGAATTTTTTTTTCAGCAAATGTCTTTGTAATCACTTGCCAAGCTATCAAATGCACATTTTTATGACTAGCTTGAGAATGCAATTCCCACATATGACTTTCTTATTGAGAGAGCCCATTAATTATTTTCTTAAAAGTATATTATCATAAGTTTCCCTCCATTTAACAAAACTAGCTTATCAAGAGATGTGATTCTTAGGAATAATACATACAGCTTATTTTCTAGTAGTTTATATAGAATTTTCTTAATAAAAGTAAATACATAAAGTAGCTTAAAGTCCTTAGATTATTTGGACATCTTTATCTTCGGAATCAATAATAAGTTGACCATTGTAATCCCTTTAGAAATTAATGTTTTAGCGATAAAGTCCTTGGGAGCCTCTAGTACGTCACAAACTATAATTTTTGAGTACTTTCTGAAAAACTGATAACTAAAGCCACTCAGTAAATGTTCCATATCTTTGTCTGATTTAAATACTACTTCTTTGAGCACCTGCACTGTAACCTTTTTCATAAGCAAATATTGTCTTCTTAAGATATCAACTTAGGTATGTTGCTTAGAAATTCTACATCTAAAGTAACCTTCCTAAACTAGTGTAGTGTCTAAAAATTCATAAGTACCTCTTGAAGTTTTTCCTATCTAGTTAATATTTGCTCATTTGAATCTTAAATGACACCAATGTTAAACTTAGACATTTTATCCTTAATTGAATGTTGAAATAATTTAACATTCCTTCCTCCCTCTTTGAGCCATTTACATTAATTAATCAAACCTTTCCTACCTAAATTGTCTACTAGAAATTATTTTCTCTGCGATAAGTCACCCTAGTTAATTAAAAGATTTTGAAAAATTATTGACTAGGCATCACTTATTTTAGATATTAGACAATTTATAAGTGCTTATGTACAAGAAACAAACCAATACATGAGCTAACTTAAGGTGCTTTTCTTTACAACAAAAAAACAAAGAATGACAAAGCAACTAGAAATTTTCTAAGAAGCCATGGATTTGTATTAGTATTTCATATAAGGGATCATAACCTAATAAAAATGTTGTTTTAGCAGCTTATGCAAAAATTACTCATGTTTGGGATGAAGTGCTAATGTACATACACAAGTTGACTTCTTTGAATGTCAAAAAACAAATCACATGGTTGCATGTGCAAACAAGGTGGTTGAATGTAATAAGTTAATTTCTCAAAAGTTGAAATAAAGTGGTTTGTAACTTCCATGGTGATTTGATGGTGTTGTGCGTGCTTGATAATGGGTTTGCACATCCTTTTTGAGCCTTATGCTTGCCTTCCTAGGGCATCTTTGTAATCACATTATCTGATTATGTGCACACAATATATTCATATTAAACAAGCTTAGTAATAACACTTCATTACTTTAATGAAAAAATTGCCTTATGTCCAACATGGAAAGCATCCCTCTTTAAAAAGACATAAAAAATATGTAATTTGCTAACATACGAATACAAAAAGACTATTTGAAATACTAAGAGGCATATTTTGGAATTCTAAAGGATATTTTAAAATTTCAAATTTAACTATAAATTATAAAATAAATAATTTTAAATATTGCCAAAAATGTTTCATTGAAAACATACAAAATTTTTACTATAAATAGTCCCAAACATGACTATGCATTTTAAATGTTGGTCCAACTAGTTGTGATGTAGCAGGCTATGGAATTGGTGCTTCATAGGTTGCATTGAATTATCACAACTCGAAGAGTTGACACATATTGATGGGTTAGGCTAATTTATCAACCATTTTATGCATGTTGAAGAAGAAACATGGGTTGATAAGATGGTGCTAGTCTAGTAAATGAACGAGTTCAAAAGTTCAATGCAAGTGAATGGGCCATACAGGTAAACAACATTAGCAAAATTGGTTGTTGATGATGGCTATAACAGTGACATACGATGGTGAACTGCAACGAAAAACTCAAACTTTATTTTCACCTTTCTGAAAGTTAGTTTTGACCAAAGTTTTTACCAATTAAATTAAAAGACTATTATACACATATCTTATACTATATTTAATACTAAAAATATATGAAAAGTTTATAATTGACCTTTAAAAAATGGAAGTCAAAGTGTAGATACAAATAGCTTGATAATATAATGAAAATTAAACAAGAATGTGCAATAAATAAGGGTCAATAGTTATTGACCCTTGCAATGTAATGATAATAAAGACTAATGAGATATAGTAGAGTCAATCATAGGATGGTTATTAGTTTAAAGGGGTTTATGCCTCCAACTAGAACCTCTACATTTTTTTCGAGATATTACTAAATCGTCCAAAAGTGGCAAGAAGATCAACTCCATGGTGCTAAAGCGAAATATCCGATACAACTCTAGGTTTAGGAACTAAAGCTCCTTTAGAGTATTCCAAGTGTTGTTGGTGGTAGGATACTATGCCAATGTACTAAACATCTTTATTGTGCTTGATCTTATGTGAAAAAAACTTGATAATCTAAAATTTACTCCACTTGATCTCCTAACTGAATAGATCAAGTTAAATGCATTGGTAGGACAGGTCCACTTGACAATGATTATCAAGGCCCAATAGGCTCACTAGGTGTTAGTCATGATTCCATATATGATTAAACAACCTAAAATTTAAAGTTAGCACTCAAACAATATTCTTTAATTTAACAAAAATTAAATGCTTTGATATTTAGTTTTATAACAACTCTAAATTGCTAAATGCATGGGCATGCATTTTTTATGGGTTCTTAATGAGAATCTCTTAAGCCAAATTTAGATAATCATATAATCATCATCACCAAATTCTCTATCTTAAATATGAGCATCTACAAATTGTTTATATATTTCATCATTTAAACTAAATTTTTAGAAACCTTTTTATGTAATAATAAAATATGATGAGCAAAAGACTCAACATACCCAATAGCATAGAAATCAATTATAGAGGACTTTAAGAATAAGATGTTTGATTAGTAAATTCAATAAGTGACAATAAAAGATTCTAAGTTGAAACATGTTCTCCTATTGCACTACAAAGAAGATGGGCTAAAGTTTGTTTAACTATTTTTTATTTATCCATTTTGGCACAATAAGTTGATAGCAATTTAAGTTGTACTTGAACTAATGGATTTATATAGTGATGTGATAAATGTGGTTTTGACGTGCTATGATGTGATCTATAATAGGTTGAATATCCCTCAAATATAGGAGTTTCTCTAGTTTGTATTTAATAGAATGTCTACAAGTTCATGTAATAAGGGTTGGAATATGGCTAATGGGTAGGGTAAAATAATAAGGCAAGACCTAAACCGCACAAAATAGATTACCATGACAGGTCTTATATCCCTCGTCTATCTTAACTAGTTAAATAATATATAGTAATTTTCCTTTTTTGATCTTTCTATTTTGGAATATTTTTGTTACAAAAATTTTTTGAAGGATGTGAAGGATATATCATGATATTCTTTCTTTTGCATATGAAAGTACATAAATTGGCTCTTCCATTTTTGACATTATCTCCATCATGTAATCAAGGTCTCCCTAAGATAAGGCCACAAAAATACCCTTGGATAACATCACATCATAATTTCCTAAATCTAACATATGATCTATGGGTGGGGATTCTCTATGAGTATTAAACCTTTCTTTTGGATAGTTTTGTGTCAATGACATAGATATAGCTACCACTATTTATAACAATCTTACAAGGTTGATCTTTAACTCTAATAAAGGTACTAAAGAGTACTAAAGATGTCAATTCCTAGCCAATCTTCAAATGGTTCCAATGTAATCACACTATGTCTTACAATAGCTATGGGTGGTTCAATATAATAAAGGCTTTAACTTAATATTTGTAATTCTTTTTTGTCCTCCTCATTTTGTTGTATAACCTTTTCTTCCTTAAATTCAAGACTTCCTTCTACTTCTTGAAACTATGTGTTTAGGTCTCTTAGGACAACAGGCTATAACCTACTCTCTCTTGTGACAATAATAATAGTCAACTCCAAAAAAAAGTAGATGTTTTGTGTGAGAGTTGGATTTAATGTGTTAGAGGTGTTTGTGGTGGGGCATAGGTTGCTTGTGGGCCAAAACTTGTAAGAATAGTAAAACTACTGCTACGAGTTTGACATTTAGAAGTGGTTTAAGGAACCTCATTATTATGAGAAATTAATCTCCTTAAGTTTTCATGCATCACCGGCCCTTTTATATGTATTTTCTAAAGTAGTAGTACTAAATCAAATTACTCAACTTGAATAGACTCCATGTTCCAAGCTCAAAATTGAGACAATACAATTTTATGTAATCATTGGTTAGCCCATATGAGATTATATTCCTCAAATTTGAATTATATTCATCAATTATCTTTGATTTTTTGGGTACATGTTGCCATTTATCCAAACGTTCATCTTAATAAGCGGTGTGTACATATTTAGCTCATAAGAGAATCTTTAGTTCTTCTTATAATCGGAGAAATGCTCAATCTTTGTCAAGATATCACTTTTTTAATGTTTAAAATAATAGTATTCTATGTGATGCAAGCCAACTTTTTGGAAATTGGTACTTTGGACACTCTTTAAGACTTTACCAATCAAAAACATTCTCAATTCACGTTTCCTAATCGTTACATGCTCTACGGTCAAAACTACCAACAAATGTAAGGGCTTCTATTTTAACATGTTAACCTAATGATCATCACTCAGAGCTTGTCTTGTATCACAAGTAGGTAGAGTGGTAGAATGACTATGTTGATGCTCCATTTGCTTTGGTTCATTTCTAGATGAAATTTGCCCAACTTTGATTTGACTTTTCATAGATCAACTTGATCTATATTTCCACTCAATCTATTATTTCAACATTATTCCAATCTATTTATGCATGTTTGTGTAATAATGACATATAAAAAACTATATAAATAAAAGATTATTATAGCAAACTTAGAAATATATATATATATATATATATATATATAATAACCTATAGTACTTAGTAATAATGACATAGAATTAAAATCTAATTATTTAATGATAAATTAAAATTAATGTAAGTCCGTAAAACTAACCAAGCTTTGAACCAAGTTAATGTCTCCCCTTTTTACATGTCACTCACCTTCCTAAGACACCCTAAAAATCACACCATCAAATTATTTGCTCAAATATCTCTCATATAAAATAACATTAGTAGTAGCTCTGCACTACATATATAAAATGTTGCCTTATGTAAAATATGCTGAGTATCGTTTTTTATAGAGAACTCAAGGTTGACATGGTAACTTCATAACATAGGAACAAAAAAAGACACTCAGGAATATAATGTCATGTAGTTTGGAATTCTAAAGGACATTTTAGAATTTCAAAAGTTATCATAAATTATAAATGAAATACTTTGAACTCTTCCAAACAGTGTGCCTTCAATAGTTACAAAATGTTTCATTCAACTATCTGACAATTACTAAGGTAGTTAGAAACATGATCAATGTGGCATGGGTGAGAGGGTGTGATGGTTCAATGAATTTTTATTGGTCAAGCATTTTCACAAATAAGGTCTACCCGTGTTGATATGTGGCATAGGATGTTGAGTCAAGATAGGTCAAGAGGATCAACTAATTTTATGGCTTAGCAAGGGTTGAGTAAGGCATGAGAGTCAATACTATTGGTGGTAAGGCTATTAATGAAGGTTATAATGATGACATGTAGTTTTAGATGCTACGTTTCAAAAAAAAGTTCAAAACTCAATTTAATACCTTCTAAAAATATTTCCAACTACATTTTACACTAATGGAATAACGTAAGTATTGTATGGATGTCACGTACCAAATTTCAAAATCAAAATATTTGAACATGTCAATTGATCTAAAAATGATTAAATAATTATGTAGATACAAAGAACTTGATGAACTAACAATAAATAACTAAAGTATTTATTAAACAAGCATTGGCTATAGTTTACCTTTGTAATGGTAAATATTATAGAAACTAAGAGAAGTGAGTGACTCAACACTAGCATGATCTAGAGTCTAAGTTGGAGTAGTATGCCTCAAAATTGAAGGTTTGTGCATTGTATAGGATGCTATCATGTTAATGTTATTTTACTTCACTATTTTTGGCATTCTGTCAACCTTCTCAATTTTAATGCTAATTCTTTTATACTAGAATGGTTTGTTAAAATGCAAAATAACTCCTCACCACTCTATAAAATGTTGATTACATAGACCACTTTTTTGGTACATGAATTCTTTAGGTCCTGATTCATGATGTTTTGGACATTAAAGTAGTAAAGGTGAGTGATTTGGACAAATTTTTTCATTTTCAATGGGATTTGTTTTCATATAATACTTATTTACTAGAATTGTGTCATGTTATTTCAAGGCCCGCTTTCTTTCATATTTCCAACCTAGCTAAAGGTTAAGCCAAAGTAAGGGGTCCTTCATGTGACATTTGATTGTCTTCCTTAAACCCCTTCATTACAAAAGGGAGGAATGGAAGAACCTTTATAATCAATCATGGTAGCAATAAAATTAAAGTCTCTCACAATAATTAATGGGCTTGTGTGATCTATTGAAATTAAGGTTAAATTGTTCCACATTGTGTTACTCTGTACCCTTATACACTTGGCATATACTAATGTATACTAAATGAGTATTTGGCCTCTAGATTTATTTTTGAGCAAATGAATGAATTGTTCATCATCATAAAATTTATAACATTGTATGCTTCCTTTCTAAAGCACCTTGAACTTGTTAGAAAAATTCCCTATAAAATGTTCAAATCAAAAAAATGCCAATTCTAGGTGTGGTAACTTCGATTGCTATGATGTTTGTTGTAATAAGGTCACTTGTGTTATGTTATTGTAAATAAATAGATGGTTGAGGAGAGAGATTGACCTGATGTTCATGACTACTTTTATGTTTTCAAAAAAGGGTATTATCCATTTATATTTATTTTACCAACAATGTTTGAGGATTTTTAGCTTCTTTGTGTCTCTTTTAAACATGTCTTATATACCAAACCTCTCTTTGTACTTCCATTAGATCTCTGAGTCTATAATAGGGTAAAATAATCTTGATCATGTTGTATTAATCAAGAATTTATTTTTCATTTGTACAATTCATTATTTTTTTTTTGTTTGCTTTTCAAGGTCAAGGATGCTTTTATAGTACTACTAAATTTCTTCAATGTATGACTTGTAGCTTGTTTTTCTTACTAATGCCTTCTTAAATACAACAATCATTTGAGATTTAGTTTAATGTTATATTTCTCTTAGTTTTTAATAAACTATGCTAACCCATATCTATGTTCACACATTTCTTGAAGCCTCATTTGATACATCATAACTATTAGAGTTGTCAGCCTGATTAGGACTTTATGCAATATGAATTGCCCTCAACTCTATAATGTAGTGAGCTTGTATATTTTGTTAATAAAAGCATCAAATCCTACTTAGGTTCCTCTTTGTTACTCTCCCACTTATTCTACTTAATTAGAGTTTACTCTATTACAATGGGGCCTTAGGTATGTTTGAATTCCTAATGTGCATATTTGTAATGAGTAGAATTGTAATCCTACTTACAACATTCCAAGTAGTGGTCAGGTTGATTGCCATATAGAATCCTTTGCTAGAATCCTTTTGAAGTACTTCCTTTTTGTATAATTCAGATCAAATTTTGTTGTTCTTTTGCTAAATCTACTTAAAAAAAACTCTAGCCACCATTGGATGGGTTTGATTTAGAGTTGTAGCATCCACCTTAACTTGGCTTCTTTTTGCCATAGCTATGGAAAATGGAGCATCCTTTTTTAGTAATTGAACAGGAAAGTGTTTAATTGAGACTTGTTGTACAACTAGGAATAGACTAGAAATTAGATGGAAATTTTGATATAACGTGAAGATTCTCATTTGAAAATCTTCCATATTACACATTGTAATTCTAAGAATGTAGAAAATTCTCCTCTTTCTAAAACGTAATCAAGATAAGTTTTTTTTTTAGTAATCAAACAATAAGTTCACATCAAAACCCATGTTTATTAAAATAATTGATTATCACTTTCATGGTAAGAAACCCATAGAAAATTTTCATAATCAATGTTAGCTTGAATGAGCAGCTATTTTTCCCAATTTTCTCTTATTCAAAGATAATTTCTTATTCTCCATTGAATTTTATTGTTTATTTGATTTAGATTATGGATAAATTGTTAAGTTTGCCAAAGTACCTTACCAAAGGAGAGCTTAAGGCAAAGAACGCCCAATTTAACTAGTAATTTATTTTAATAGCCCAAATGTTCAATTAAGAATCTAAATTAGGGTGAGGCTAAACTATTGATTTTAGACTCAATCTATTAATTGGTAAACTACAAATGAAACCTCCACAAGAACATATATCAATTTACCTATTACTTGTTACCTAACACGCATTGCCTATAGCATGTCACTTATCACTTGTCACCCATTTGAATAATGCTAAAATTATTAGCATCATAAACACTTGTATCAACGTGGTATAGTTGTTTGAGATACACAAAATAAGATTTTATATCTAATGTTAACTAGACTTTGCAACTATTAAATTTGTACAAATATATATATATATATATATATATATATATATATATATATATATATATATATATATATCCTTCTTATTACTTGTTCATTTTAAAGTGTGACCCTTGGTTTCCCTATAGTGCCCACAGCTTACTCCCACCTTATATTTTTGATGGTTTAGAAAAGTTTTAGTCATTTCAAAGCCAAATTTGGGATCATTAGACTTAGTAGATCTACTAGATGATATTCTTCTTGCATTTATGATTATTAATAGTAGAGTTGTTTATTTTTTTGTTCATGATTATAAGCTGCACTTTTTGATGTATTTAAGAGTATAGCAAATTCTTATTGGTAGACCAGAGGATGTGCATTTTTACATTCACTTCAAGTTGAACTTGGCTTATAATATCATTTCAAAATTTGTTAGTTATAAATTTTATATCTCGGATTGTAGTTCTAGAAGTATTTGACCTATATAATTATGTTTGTATTCTAATATATGTAGTCACATTTGATGGTACACTGAGTGATATTAAGATTTAATTGCTTTTTGTGTGTGGTATAATAATTGGCTAAAATCTAGGTGTTCAAGAAGATCGACATGGCGAATAGTGGTATGCTTAAAGAATCCTCACAGTAAACTCAAATGAGTTAATACAAAAGCAACTAAATAGCTTTGTTACAATGCTTTTCATGATTTTCATATCACAAAACACATATAAAAAATGCATGGAAAAGTTTTAAACAGTGAGTGAAACTTTTACCAAACATGATATATGAAGATTAGAAATGCCAAAAATGTTGTTTAATCATAGAATTATTTGGAAAAAAAATATCTTAACAAATTCACAAAGTTGTAACAATAACCACACTTGTTCTTACTTTTAATGATAAGTAAATGGAAATATTAGCTTATTCTCAATTAAAATTCATGTTATTTAGATTTATTAGTTAACTAAACAATATTTTAGAAGTTATGATTGTTTAAACATTTTTCAATGAAGTGAACAACAAGTTATTAGTAATATCAGCGTTATGTTCATGCTATTACAATTTAGCAATCATAAATTGGTGATAAGGGAATAAAATGACTCACCCAAAGAATTTCCTATAGCACACATGTCTTTTTGTTATGTAAAGTATATCATACAAGAATGATATAGGACATTACAAAGTTTGATGAAAACCCATCCCACATTGTTTAAAAAATTAACAAGTTTAAAACATTATCAATAATGAAAACTATACGAGTATAATCCCCTTAAGACTCACATATGTATGGTTTCTTTAATGATTGTGCACATGCTTAAAGTGGATCATGTAATTACAATGAAACATTTCAAAAGCCTACAACACTTTATGGATTTTAAGCTCATTGTATAATTATGATTGTTTTACTATGCTAGTAAGATGGTATTAGCATTTTTAACAATGACTTATGATGTTTCAGATAAATTTATTACATATGTTCATGATGTGGAAATCATTGTTATAGAAATTGTGATTGTTTACCATGGTTCTAAACTTGTGTTAATTGTATGCATATGTTATTAGACCATTTATGTATGATTCTATTACGACTCAATTTTATCCTATCACTTTATGACTTCATTACAAAAATGTATATAAGATTCCTTAAAATTCTATGATGAATGACTTGGTTGAATACATAGAACATTCATTTGTCTTGTGCATGTATAACATCCAGTGTGAAAATGTATGATAATGCTATAATTAGTCTATTTAAGTGATAATGGTTATCATACCAGTACTATATGACCCTAGTGTAACAATAATATCTACATGGGGTACAAAGTCTTGCACAAAAGAGACTCATAATAAACTCAATTGAGTCAATGCAAAGGCAAATAGACAAGTATGTTATAATACTTTTCAAATTTACTAAGAAAAAATGTTATACTTTATCATAATAATATAAAAAAGTTTTAAAATGTGAGTGAAGATTTTACCATCTATATTGAAAAATCAAGATTAGAAAAACAAAACAATCAAATTTAAGATGAGAAATAATTAGCTAAAGAGGACATCTCATAAAATTCACATAGTTATAGTAATTGGCAACTCGTTCTTCATTTTAACGACAAGAAATTGGAAATATTAACTTATTCTAAATTGAGAGTCAAGTTATTAATGTTCCATAATTAATTAAAAAAAAATTATAAGTTATCATGGCTTAAATTTCTTTAAAAAGTGATTAACTAGCTATTAGTAGTGTTATTTTGAGTTCATGCTCTTTAGATTAAAGACTCATAAACTTGTGATAACTGAATAAAATGAATCATATAATGACCTTCATATACTACACCTGTATTTTTGTTATGCAAAACATATCATATATGATATTAGATATTGTAAAGGATAATGCATGTACATCACATATAGTTATAAAAATTCTTTGGTTTTCAAACATTGCCATCTACAAACATGATAATTACACAAATATAATCGCCTTAAGACTCACATATGTACAAGTTATTTAATGATCATACACATCTAAAAAGGGGATCATCTACAAAGAATGAAAGTTTTCACAAACTTGTAACTATTGGGTTTTTATGCACTTTTTACAACTACTATAGTAAGATTCTTCCAATACAATGGTATGCGCTATTTAGCATTGAATTATTATCTATAAGATAACTTTATTACATAAGTGTAAAATATGAAAGTTGTTATCATATGTAGTTAATATTATTTTCTCCAATTCTATGCTTTTGTTGACCATTCACATATAATATTAGATCATATATGTATGATTCTACTATGAATAAATTTTATCCCAGGTCATTTCAAGGCTTCTTGGTAAGAATGTTTGTCATATGCCATTATATTGTATGATGTGTGAAATGGTTGTATATAAAAAATAACAAGTCTCATTAGTTTCTAATGGTTGGTATTATGATGTATGATGATGTTATAATTGGTTTTAAAAGTGAGAATGGTGGTCATACCAATATAGGCCATAGTACATATATGATAAACAATACTAGTAATTCATCATTTGGGGCATAGAGAAGGAATGCAGACCATACTACTATGATGAGGGACATCATTTTGTAAAATTAAAAAATAGGTAGAAATTTATGGTATTTATCTAGTTTAATTCAAGGAACACAAGCTTACATTATTAATTTTTATTTATTCACTACTTTGACTCATTAGAGGGAAGATTAACAAGATGGTATGATTGAGTTTGAAGAATATGATCCTTTATGCCATAAAGTGATAACTAAAGGTTTAACATTATAACCAATTTGAGTAGTAGATGATGAGCTTTCTATGGCCAACCACTCCACCAAGTGGTGAAATTATTGGCACCTTGGCCTGAAAACTATGTGATGTTGTTGAACTATGTCACAAATAATGTAACTTTCATTACTTTTGGTTTGCCCTTTTATTTTTATTCATTAAGCATTTTTTATATTAACTACATCTTCCATAAATGACTAAGAGATAATTTTCTTGGTTGTGATCAAGACAAACCACATAAATCATAGGGTGATTAATCTCCCCTAGCTAATGATTACATAAAATTTACTATATTGAGAACCATGCCATTGTTCTACACATGAAAGTGTTCAAATATTTGAAAAGATGTGCAACAATAATACAACTGAATTTCTAACAAAATTCAGCATAAAAACGAAGAAAAAACCCTTCTTAAATGACAACTAAACTCCATTTCAATTTAAGCATATTCACTCTCACCATTTTTAATCATTAAAAAGGATTGTGAATTTTAATGGTTTGCCAAATTCATGAGGTGTTAATTGTAAAGGGTTTTCAAACATATCTACGAATTCAGCACTTGGTAGAAAAACCTCAAGTATTATTTTTCTTTTCTACAATATCTTAGTTTATGTTGTTCTTAATGTTGTGTTTTATGTATAGGAATGTTGTGCTAGATACTTTTATGAGCATATAACACTAGTAATGTCACTATAGACTGGTACATTAGTGAATCGTAAGTGATAATCTCAAACTTTTTTCCTAATCCAAAGAACTTGAGTTACACAAGTATTAACTAATATGACTTTGAATTCTATTACAAATAGAAAACAAATTTTCTTTTTTTGTCTAGCCCATGAAATTAGTGGGTTTTCATGAAACTAAAAATGTAATTGATGAACTCTCTCTTTTTAGTCAAACTCCAAGCAAATTGAACATTAGTCCAGGTAAGTAAGTGAAAACCCATTTGACATCTAGTATATTATAGGCATAAACATTTCGTTTCAGTAGGATATTTAAAAGCTTTCTTCATAGCTTGAATATGGGATTTCTTTGAATTTTCTTAAAATCTTGCACACAAATCTATAATAAACACAAACCTAGAAAAATTAGATTTAAGGTAAAAACAATTAACAAATAATCCCTTTATATATCTTCCCATTCATGGTCTTCTTATTCTCTTCAATTTTCACAATCAAGTATTTATATAATGTCCCCTTTAATTTTGTTATCTATTGGCTCATCATCAACACTTAGTTCATTAAGCTTCTTAGTTCTATCAAATTGCATTTTACTATAATATGAACTACAAGGAGACTCATGAAATCTCACATGAATAGCTTCCTTTATAACTCGGGTTGTCTTATTTAGTACTCCATATGATTTGATATTAATATAGCATCCTAAGAAAATCCCATCATTACACAAAGGATCAAGCTCTTATAATTCTTTTATCCATTAATAAAAAAAAGTATTTAAAAAGAATACAAGCAATTGAGATAATTTTAGATTTTTATCATATAAAATTTCATAAGGGGAAATCAAAAGTAAAGGTTTTATAGGAACTCTACCACTTAGATTCAATAAATATTTTTTTTAAAATTCTCCTCCTTGGTCACATATGATAAATTCAAGGGATAAGTCATGTTGTTTTTCCAATTTGTTGACTAATTATGTAAGCTATTCATATGCCACTTTCTTTGTTAATGAATAGCATAAAAGAAAGTCATGAGAAATTATCAATTATTATAAAACCATATTTTGTTAATCCAAGATTATGAGGATGAAGAGGTTTCCAAATTATTATAAATGTAGCAACTCCAATTTTAATAATGTAATTACATGCTTTATCGATTAAATTGAGGTTTTGTGTTGTGTTTCTAATTTGCAATGCATACACATATACTCATCATTCCAATAAAGATTAGGTAGGCACCTAACAAAATAAGACTTTGTGATCCTCTTAAATGTTAACAAGCTAAGATGGCATAACAATCTCTGCTACAAATCAACATTATTTACTCATGATGTATGTCATTCTTATCAACTTGTTTTAATAATCTTAAAATGTACTGCATGAGTATTATTATTTCCTTGTCATACACTGATTAGTTTATTATTCCTACTAATATTAAACTCTTTAAAATTAAAAAATAATGCAAAACATAGAGTCACATAATTGTCTTTTTTATTCAAAAGGAAGCATGAGCCTTACAAAAGGTTATCCTGGATGATCATCACGGAGGATCAAACATGAAATCTAACAACATAAGTTTGATGAGGGGCTTGGGAAGTGACTCCCCCTTCCCAAACAAAATCAACAAAACAGACAGAGCACGCAACCCAGTCAGCAGGCGCATTTCCCTCTCTGTAGATGTGAGAAAATCTTAGCACGTCTAGGCACCTTGCGTGCTTAATTGCCCTAGCAAAGGGACCAACCATAGGCAGGTAAGAGATGAGCTAACGAACCTTCTCCAGAACTGACATCGAGTTCGTTTGAATCTCCACTGTGTGATATTCAGAAAGGGTATCCCTTAACAAGTCAAGGGCCTCAAGCATTGCCTGAACCTTCATAGCTTCGCCAGCCTGTGAGATAACCCTTCTACCAACCACCAGTAGCGGCTTCCCCATGTAGTCCCTCACCACCAGCCCAAGGCCAGTGGTATCCTCCCCAACAGTAGCATCACAATTCACTTTAATCCGTCCAGTAGGAGGAACCCAAATATGGGCTATGGGCAGTTCAGTGGAGCTACAAGGGTTCCTACTGGACATGGATGAGTAAAGTTTGAGATGCTTTGTTGCTGCGATAACCTCGATCTTTACCTTGTGCAACATAGTGCAGTATTTGACCATAGGATCATTGTGCCTCTTTACATTCCTTCTCTCCCAAATATAATACATAGTAGTGGCCAATGTAGCGGCATGACCAGTGCCCTGCCCACATCTTGCCACCGACGAACCGCCGAACTCCATGAGCCGGTGTAGAAAAGTCTACCTGACACCAACACCCTGAGGCGGCCAACGCACGGCCAAGGCCCAGTGTGCCTCACGGTCAACCAAAAACTCCTGGGCACATGGGTAGTCCAAGAAGACATGCTGCATGGTCTCCTTTACCATACATCCCCAAGAGCAGCTGTGAAAATGGAGCAGTATTCTCCGTGTTATCCAAAGCACTGCAGGGAGGTGATCCCCCACCATGCACCACAGAAAAATGCGCACCCTCGATAGCACTTTAAGCTTCCATAATCCAATCATCTGATCTGTGCCCAGCTTGTTTCTTGGCTGGTGACGTCGTTGGCTCGGTATTTCAAGTGCAAGTAGAGCCTCCTGTTATCAACCTTCTCCGCCTCAGTGTGCGCCTAAAGCGGCGTGTCCTATCCAAACATCTGGGCCCATGGAAGGTGCAGCACCCTATTTAGCATGAGATCGCCAGCCCATGCACATATACTTCTGAGGTTCCAAATCCAGCCACGGTAACGCATTCTGCCACACTCGCCGACCACACAATGTTTATAATGATGAAAGTAGGCCAGCTACTGATAGAAAGGAAGCCAATCCAATTGTCTTCCTTGAACCTGGCCGTCTTCTAGTTGCCAGTTCTCCTTATGAGGTACGACACCGCGCTCGGCATCACCTCCAACACGAGCCTGCATGCATAGGAAAGGTTCTGAGGAGTCTTCGAAGATTTATGTATCACATTGTATTTCTGCTTCATGATATCCACAAAGAGACTATCCTCACGGCTCAGCAAGCACCTGCAGTGCTTCACTTGAAGAATGCATTTTCAAACGTGGAGGTCCCGTAGCCCAAGGCCACCCACAGCCTTCGGGAATGTGACACTGTCGTAGGACACACAATGCATAATATGTGCGCTACTAGCCCCACACCACAGGAAGCTTCTGATCCTCCAGTCGATCTCCTTAATGACTCCCAAGGGCATAACACCATGGCACAATATATAGCTCGGGATGGCATCGAGAATAGAGGAAGCCAAAGCAACTTTGCCAGAAAGTGACACAGGACGAATCTGCCAATTGGCAACAGAGGCTTCTATCTTCTGAAAAAGGAAATTGAAATCCGTTTTTCTTCAGATGCTTCGTTGCCATAGGAACCCCGAGATAAGTGAGAATATAGGCCCACTCCATACTGAGTTTCTTCACCACCATTATCGTCTTGTGCCTGCTCATAATTCTGTTGAAGTAAACCCTTAAATTAGAGAAGTTCAAGTGCAGCCCCACGGCATTGCTGAAGGCCTTCATGATTCTATGCACCACACATGTGGCCTTGCACATTGCAAAAGCATACAGGAGGATGTCGTCCAAGATCGACGGTGCAAGCTGTCTGGACCTAAACACTAACAATTGTATGGTCTCATAGTCACACACCTGCACAAAGAGATATTCCATCACGATGACATACAGGTAAGGTGAGAGCGGGCAACCCTACCGAAGCCCACACCGCGCCTCCACCCGTGGAAGTTGAGCACCATCGATAGGTACCTCAAATCTTAGAAAGGTGATGCAGGCTTCAATCCATTCACACCAAAGAGGAGGGATCCCAAAAAGCTTCAATATCCCGAGGAGAAAATCCCATTTCACGTTGTCATAGGCCTACTCCATATCAATTTTAACAACAATGAGCCTAGTTGTTGCAGTGCAGGAGTGCATTCTAGAGCCCATTTCTTATGCGATGAAGATATTATCCGAAATGCTGCGTCCAAGAACGAAGGCACCTTGTTCGCACGAGATGATAATAAGCATCATGGGCTTCAGTATTTCCACCAATACTCATGCCACCACCTTCTATATTGTGTTACAGAGCCTGATAGGCCGAAAATGCTTCGACATGCATGCACCCTGTCGCTTAGGGATTAGGACAACCAATGTGTCCTTCAACTCGTTCGACATCCTTTTCTCCTCAAAGAAGGCAAGCACCGTGTGAATAATGTCACTTCGGGTAATCGCTCAGTATCAATGGATGAATTTGGCATTGATCCCGACATTATCGGAAGCTTTAATCCTTCTAATGCCATGGATAGTTGTTGTTATCTCCTTCTCAGTAACCCTGACAGTCAACTGAGGTGCCATGTCACTACTGATGTTGGCGTGCGGCTCAAAATTCCACGGCGGTGGCGCACACCCTGCGCAGTGCCACTTTGCCTCAAAGAAGGCTAGGAGGATAGCACTAATGCCCTCAGGCGTATCCGTCACCCTGCACTCTGCGTCCCTTAGCTAAGCAATGTGGTTCTTACGAGCACGTGCCATCACTGTCGCATGGAAAAAGAGAGAGTTGTAATCCCCTAACTGTGCCCAGTGCAGCTTCGCTCTCTGCCCCCACCATCTCTCCTCATGAGCACATCCACTGTGGAAGGCCATGATCATGTGGCTAAGATGCGATCTCTCCTCATCATCCAACCCCTCCCAAGACTCCCATCTACAATTCGTTGATCCTTCTCTCCTGCTCCACATTGTTGTTAGCAATGCTGCACATCTCGGCTTTACTCCATTTTCGCAACGTAACCAGAAAGTGATGGAACTTCTTCGTTGGTTCCTCCGTATGGTTGCCCCTTGCGCACCTGCAGCACGCATGATGCACCACCCCAATTGATTGTGGGAGTCCAGCCATACACTCTCAAACTGTATCTTACACTTGTTCCCCCTGGCTTTCTGCCTCCTAAATCGACCAGTAGAGGGTAGTGGTCGAACCCAAGCTGGCCCAGGCACGTGATAGAACACTCAAGGAACACATGCAACCCCGTAGTGTTCATAAGCACCCGATCGAGTCTCTCCAGGATACGTGTGCCACCTTACTTCCTGTTATACTAGGTGAAGATATTGCCAGTGTAACCCACGTCCACCAGCTACAGCTCCTACATGAAATCTGCAAACTCTTGTTGCCCTTTGCTATAAATGAATTTCCTTCCACCCCGCTTCTCCCTTTACACCATTACGAGATTGAAATCTCCGGCCACAATAAGAGGATCATCGCCATTTGATTCATTCCTCAAGACGTCCCCGCTGCTTGTGATGTTCCTTGGGGCGATACACCATGCAGCGGTTCAGCTAAATCACGCCGCTCAGCCTGACCGCAAAGGCTATGACATGCAGAGAAGAAGCAGTGATCTTTATGTCAACCCAACTCTTCCACAGCAATATAATTCCTACTAACATCCCAGAACGCTGCACCGCAAAATTCCATTCCCTTCCAAAAAGCCAGTCTGCATTCTTCCTCAAGGAAATTTGGGCTCTCGTCTCCACAAGAGCAACGATAGCAATGTTACCCTCATGTAAAAACCTTTGTAGATAGCACCTGATTCCTGTTTAGAATTTCCCTAATATTCCAAACAACAAATCTTATCATCAGTTAATTTGTTAAATTACTTCTGTGTAGCTACCGTCATAGAGTAAGACTCCCCGAGCATCCACATGAGCATGCGTAATTCCATACAGCCATGCCATTACACTTCTGTCTTGATGAGGCTGAAGGCGGCCTCCATCGCCCATCTCGGTATCCCCTACGCCCCACCAAGTGCAGCCTAAGCAAAGCCCTCCTACTTTGTATTTGTCTAAGATCCATCCGTGTGTGTCCTCCTCCATCGCATATTCCTCCTCCAGCAATGGCCTCTTCCCCTTATTTTATTCTGCCTGCACAATCCACCCCATTCCTGCTTCCTTCATCAGAGCTTTTGAAATTGAATCCTTCTCTCTGTCCTCGCTTATCATTAGGAACCAAGCCTGCCTCATCTTATCCCTTCCTCTGGCCTTGGATAGGCTCCTCTCCCTATCATAAATTCTCGCATCCACCCCATCTTTAGTCACCTCCCTCAAGGTTCTACGTGAGTTCTGGCTCACCCTGCTTGGTGAATTCTTGCGTGCGATTGTGCCCTGCCTCCTGCATCGAGGAAGAACAAGCATCTACGAATCCAAGCACCCCAGCCTTGCGTTCGCCTCTGAGTCACGTGCAGGTCACCCCAGCACTCCTGGACCCCTGGAGCACTTAGCTTCAGTGGTAGACCCGCCACATGTGCCCGTCTCAGCAACCTGCAACGATCTACGTCCAGGCTCATTGTTGCCATGAGCCACAGCAAATTTTGTTGTCGCCTCATCACGCTTCCCCGCTTCCTTCCCACATCTCCTCATCCCTGGAGTGCATGCAGGTGCAGCCTCCTGAGTCGTGTGCATGATTCACTGCCCTGCCAAGTGACCCACATGCAAAAAGCTGAAGCATACCCGAGGCAGCCCCTCAAACTCAAATGGTTGGTAGACTCTGC
This sequence comes from Vanilla planifolia, assembly GCA_023846275.1. Lineage (NCBI taxonomy): Eukaryota > Viridiplantae > Streptophyta > Magnoliopsida > Asparagales > Orchidaceae > Vanilla > Vanilla planifolia. The sequence continues at coordinate 287,665 of JAIUJO010000194.1, read as the reverse complement.
CAAACTCTTCTCTTAATCACATGCCAGGGTTTGAATAAGATTGCCAGGGTTTCAATTAAACTCATTCAATGGAATTTGATTAAATATGCATTATAAAAGAATAGAAATTTGGATTCACATTTGCTAATTCTAATAATTTTTTTAATTGAAATCTATTTGATTATCTCCACATAACTTATAATAAGCCTTAGTTGAGCTTATGTTTCTTATATATTAGAGGGATCAAACATATTCTTGCATATTAGTATCACCCAACAATTCTTTTTCCTGAGTGAAAGAATTTAGCTTAAACTTTCTACATAATGTAAAGAAATTACACACCAATTGATATCTCTTGCCAATTTTTTAGGTTATTCTCGTACTTGATTCTTAAAAATTTTTCTTACGTTGTGGTTCAATTAAAGAACAACCACCATAGTTTGCATGCAACCATTTTGATTCTTGTTGCTTATTTTTTGTTCCTAGACCATTTTCCGTAAGTAGTTTCTTTATTGTCTTCTGAGTAGTTCAACTAAAGTGGAAGGGGATGTTAAGACTTTTTTAGAATTTTTTTTCCTGAGTGAAAGAATGTAGCTTAAACTTTCTACGCAATGTAAAGAAATTACCCACCAATTGATATCTCTTGCCAATTTTTTAGGTTATTCTCGTACTTGATTCTTAAAAATTTTCTTGCATTGTGGTTCAATTAAAGAACAACCACCATAGTTTGCATGCAACCAGTTTGATTCTTGTTGCTTATTTTTTATTCCTAGACCATTTTTCATAGGTAGTTTGTTTATTGTCTTCTGAGTAGTTCAATTAAAGTGGAAGAGGATGTTAAGACTTTTTTAGAATTTTTCAATGGCCATTTCAAACCACATAATGGTGTTGTTAGGATTCATTTGGTGAGTTTTTCATTGGCCATTTCTGATCATTTTATGATTCATTTAAGTAAATCTAACACCATTAAGAAGTGAGTCACTATAGAATTTAGTACACTATTAATGAGTGTGAGTTTGCTACGTTTTGCTAACCATTAGTCATTTCAACCATTTATGTTTTGTTAATTCTCATCAAAGTGGGATGATAACTCTTCAAAATTTTTAATAGCCTCAATACTTGACTGATCTCCTTCATTAATCTAGTATCTTCTCCTTTTTTTCTTATTGATAAAAAGCTTAGGTATTTTGCCCATGATGAATAAGTGCAAGTATTTAGAGTTCAAATCCAATTTCCTGTACCACTTAAAATCTTCTTTTTGCTTCTAATATAATTCATCCTAAGCATGGTAACAAATTAAATTTTCTTGTGACTTAGAACAATTTATTTTTTTCAACTATAATGAATTTTTCGTATTCGTCTTTTGACGACCTCATAACTTATTCTACTGCTTTGCCCGTAATATCCTTTGATTAACCATCCAGTCTCCATTCACTACATCTTCAACAAAAGATTAATAGAATTTTTTCTTAGTTTTTATTAACTTGAGAACTCATATCCAGCACTTGGTTTTTTAGAATTTTTTTTGAACTACTTAGTGCAACGTAATTCCCATATCAATTAATAAACTTACAAATGTTGCTGTACATGTTGAAATACCAACATAATCATATAACTCACAAATATAAATATCTATTAAAAAAAATATGAAAATCATAAAAATTAATTATTGAAATGGCATTATAAGTCAAGTCCAATCTAAAATGAATGTAAACTTATAAATATAAATGTCAATAAATAATATTCTAATAGAATCCAAAGTACATAAATAAGTATAAGTAATAATCAAGAATATAAATAATAGCTCAACTTACTATTATTTTAAAATAATTCAAGAAAAAATGTCATCCATTAGGTTTACGAACTTTGATGATCCCAATACTAGCTCAAAATGACTCCTGTCTCCCTCAACCTATAATAATATAAGAGAGGAGCTGGAAAGCTCAGTAGAGAATCGTTGGACCATATTATAGAACTTACATGCAATAAGAAGGGGATATAAATATATCATAATACCATTAGGGCTGATAGGCTAAAATGCCTCACAAATGGCTATTGAAATTGCCAATACTTTAGAATGAAATCTAAGTTAAGGTGGGGGTGATGTCACATAACCATTCTTTCTACTTATTGGTACCTTAATCATGGTATGTTTCCTCTTTAAGGAATTTAAAATTTTAATTTTGAAATGAAATGTATTTAAATTTTGAATGTTAAGAAAATTTCATTTTGAATTTTGAATCTTGAACATTTAAGTTCGATAAAAGCGAGGAAAATTTTAATATGAATGCTTTCTTTTTTGAGATGATGTGTTATAAGAAATCTTGATAACGTTAAACTAAATAACTTAGAAGGAAAGCTTTACATCCACCTTTTTAAAATAAAACCATGGTTATATGAAAATAGAGATGTGCATGAAATTCTTGAAATTGAGGAATTGTTCTCGTTTGGGTGGGCTTTGTGCTTAAGATAAAACACTTTTTAGTAGTTAGGAAAATTCCTTTATTTAAGGATTATTAATATGTGGTTTTGATATGTTTTAGAAAAAACATTCTCGCTATAAGAACATAAAAGGAGATCAATCAAGAGAAAATATGGAGGAAGAAGTGTTTTATGTGTGGAAGAAGTGGAAGGAAAACATAGACAAAGAAAAGTCCTCTACTAAGATTACAAGGGATAATTATTCTTGAGATTATGCATTAAATTCAGTTAAGATCTATATAAATAAATATCACTATATTGCAAAATTATCATGTTGTGTTGAGAATGACTATGGAAGCAGTCATTTAAACCCTTTTCTATGAAATTTTCTATATCATGATGAATTTCTTTCACTTATCACTTCTAGTAATTTATGAGCTCATTATGGTCTTCTGCCATTTATGATGTGAAATATTGTTAAAATAATTTTATATTTTTCACAAAAATCATACATGAGAATGTAAGATGGAACATCACTTATCAAGTTTGTGAATTCAAAAGATTGCTTTTGAATATTGGTTATTATGGCTAAAAGTATGTTTAATTGAAATGCCTTGTGGGTTACATGAAGATTAATACAAAATAAGCTTGTGGTTAGCATGGAGAATGTCATGCAATATTCAAAATATTAAATTACAAATTAATGTTTCAAAAAATTCTTTAATTAAGGGATGGTAGAATTGTTTTGAAATCGATAACAAGTGAATACTACGATCTTCAAGGTTCTCCTTTTATTTTATCTAAACTAAGAATGCTAGGGTAATTTATCAACATATTTCACTACCTTTGTTGGTGGATATCTATTTTAATTTTTTTGCCACATCATTGTTTGTTAAGTGATTAGAAGTGAGAATTTATACTAAAATGAAATGATAATGCATGCTATTATATTGAATTTTTTTACTAGTAACTTGCATATAATGCATGAAAACTTGGTTAAGATAACACAATTTCAACTTGAGTATCACAACAACTAAGACATATTTCTACTGCATTAACTTTTTAAGAAATGTGTAAAGTGCTAAATTGTGCAAATTAGACTTTTTCCAAGAGCATAAACTTTATAATAAATCTAGAAACTTAGCCAAACCAATGGTATTCTTGTCACTAAGTTTCCTATTACCTCATATATGCTTGGAAAGCTTGAGACATGTCATTACTATGTCTTGTGAAGCAAAAAATTAAGCCCATAAAAAACTTTGGATGGATTCTAATGTGATTATGTCCTTCGTGTTCTTGATTAAACGCTTGAAAGAGCTTAGTTTTGAGCCTTAGAAAAGTATAGGTTAGTTGAGGAGTACACGTTATTATTAGAGACTCTTAGAGCCCTAGGATGTTGTCATAATTGATTATTCTTAGAGGTTTAGAAGATTAGGTTACAATATGCGATATGAGTGTCAGTCCATACCATGATTTTGTTGGGTAGGGGAGAGCACTTGATTGAATTTATTACACTAAGCATCTAATTAGTAGCATCAGAGTAAGTATATTTATGGGATGACATTCTTCTTGAATTTTATGATTTTTAGTAATTGAGACTAGTTCCATTCATCAATGTTAGTTATAATTATTGATGAACATTGGACCACCCTAGAGAACTATTTGTATTCTTTGTTATTTGAATAATTGTGCTTATTTTTTTGTTGACTAAGATTTTAATGTTATTGAACATTGCATATATATGGTTAAGTATGTTTGTGAGCCATTTGATTGTGTTAGCATGGTAATGTGTGATTCACTTGTTGTTACATAATTAGATATATGGCTTTGTGTTTCCTCTATTTTTTAAGAGAATTTGATAAATTTGTTGTATCAAATCACTAGGATGACCTTTAGAGAAATTCTTTTCTTTCACATGTTGCATCTGTTATTACTTTCTCTTCCTTGGTTTTGACTAGTTGCTCATCCTTAAAACTTAATTCATCTTATTTATCATATTAATCATATGATTCTTGACTTTAACAAACTTTACAAAGGGATTCATCTATCACATAGATATTTTCTTCTACAAAAAGATTTCTTCCATTATATGCTTCATAAGCTATAAAAATAGCCATGATAATCTTCAATTATCAAATTAGAGAAGTTATATTAGTGCTTATTATTACAACTGCAAAAATGGACATTATCATTCGAATATGACTTTTCTAGTTATCACATTAGGCAAATACATCTAATCAAATAGCTTTACGATTTATATTTAAGCATCAATTTCTTTGCTTTACAATGTTTCATTCCATGGGCAAATGTTTTATTCATTCTAGAATTCTTTGAACCATGTTCATGTCGCTTGACTGCACTTTATATATGTATTACTTGAGAAAATAAAGTTTGCTTGATCATATTGTGAGTATTGTGTATCTCACTAAAACGGGCTTATACAAGACAACACTTAGGATATTATCCCTCAAAATGCTATAATACTCTTTAAATCTTTTATTAGACAAGTACATTTTTAATGTGCCATTATTGGCCTATGTTGTACTACATCATTCTCTTACAAGACCTCTTATTATTGAATTAGTCAATTATGATGCATATTGGCAGCAAAAACAACATATCACATTTTAAGGACATGAGCCAATGGAAAAAATTCAAAGCTGACCACATTGACTATAGTAGCTAAATCTAGTTACGTCTAACTAGATATAAAATTGCATATGTAAAGACTATGTGAAACTAGTTGCATAGAATAAATTTATTTTTTGTAAAACCTTAAAAAAATACCTTAATAATACTTTGCACAAAATTTACCCAAACAACATTTCTCATTATTTAAAGTAAAATACATGATCTCAAATACATGAAGATGTCACATCATCAACTTTGTATTATTTAGTGGTTCGTAAGATGAAACAATGCGTAATGGTCTCATAAGTACCCTTAATAAAGAACATGTTTAAAATTTTCATTTTATTTGCAAAAATATGCAAATAATTCATTCAATTTTTGAATTGATTACAAATATCACTATTAATTTAATCTATTTAAAGACCTTGTTCTCATTCTAACTTAGTGTCACACAGTATTCTTTAACAACTTCGCTTATATAAAATCCCTAGTGCAACAAAACCCGTATATAGTCAAAGAACATGTCTCAATAACCTTTTGCACGTTGGGCTTGATACTGAAACTAGAAGTTATGATTCCACAATCTAATCATGATGATCACAGCATGTATGATACAATGAATGATAGCCATTAATGATTTTTTACCCAAACAATTCAGGGACTAGTTCACCAAGGATTTGGCAATTGATATATACTTATTTATACATATAAAAGAGACAATGTAATGAAAAGCATACATAGCCATATTTACAAATCATGATATCCACAAACGAAGACCATCATACGTGACAATACAAGATTCAAATATCAATGTCCTTAAGTAACGTCCAACACAAAGTAATATCTTCAAAACAAACAACATTACTACCACAAAAATAAAGAATTAGATAGAGCTAATGAATATCTAATTACTCAGTAAGATAGCCATAATCTCAAACTCATAAGAAAGTTATTATATCTTTAGTGCTACATATCAAAATAATAGGAGAGTAGATCTGAACTCAATAATGAATTGTTAAGTCAAACTGTGCAAATAATATGTACTGGTGCGGTAATATATCAAATATATTAAGTAGGATAAAATAAATATAATGATCAGATATGTGAATAGATGCACGGTAGATCACTAAGCTAATATAATGAATGAGTTTATGATGCAACTAATTAGAGTACATGATTAAGTAGACTAGCTCTCTCCTTTAAACTAAGCAAATTACCTATTAGTCATTGATCACTATCTGACACTCTTTACAAAACTTTATACATCAATAGCTTAAGGGTCCAAAACTAGTAATGTTCCATCCATAAATCTTATCTAAAGTAAGATCATCTAGTTAGATGTCATGATCTTAATCTACCCACTTTTACCAACTATAAGAGTAAATATAGGGTTATCTTAAACCCTAATCAAGAATATATGATCTATTTGTCATATAAACATTTTAAGGATAGTCTTAAACCATCAAAGGCATGCTACCATGCTAAGATGTAACACATATAAAGAATCTTTCTGTTAGCCATGCCTATGGTCATATATAAGATTTCTAAGCCTAACAGGGCTACAACTTTAGCTTTAATTAAAAACTGGATCTTAGCTTTAACCAACCGGCACATTAATGTTGTCATAACTAATTTTTTAAACTATAGTTTACATCACTTCCATTACTAACTTTAATTACTATTTGGCAAACCTAAGCCATATCAATTATATAGCTACTATTGAGGAAGTCAACTCTTCTCCTAAGAGATTAGAAACTTTGATTAATTGTCTTATCTAAAACTCCATGTCATGCTTGAGATTTAGAAAATATCATTAGAATGTCTAGCCCATTTTTAACTCTAATTTTAATTTGATGTAAAAAACAAGACTCTCTTTCTTACAAAATAATTACATATGGTTTGATGAAGAGTCTATCTTATCTAAGGCCTTAGAGAAAGTATATACTTAATGAATCCCAATGTGCTTATGCTTTTATTTTATTATTACTTCCTTTTAATTATCTATGCAATCTAGGATTCCTTTAAAACCATAATATCGACATCTAAGGTACCTATAACTTCACCTAAACTCCCAAATTTCTTATCTAAGATACTATAAGATTTCATCTAAATCTTATATTTACTATATAGCATATCTTTAGGTTTCATCTAACACATAAAGTCTAATCTAGTCTACACTATGGTTTCATCTAAGCCTCAATGGTCTTATTTGAGGCATCCTAAGGTTTCATTTCATTGTTAATGGTGTAATTTACAATAACGTAAGGTTTCATCTAAATTAATAATAACTCATTTTTTAGGCTACTCCAACTTTGCAAATTTAAAGCATCACTTTTTAGTGGTCCACCCAAGAGTGTCCATCCAATTTAAAGCTAATAATGGGATTAATCATATGATCATGACAATAATTACAAATAAAAAACGATCCTCAACCATAAGCACTTTCATCGAAAACTAAGTGATTATTATTAGCCTGATTGGGACCTAAATTAACCAAGCGATTTTTTGGCTTAAAGTGAGAAACTTCCAAGCTTCCCATCAGAAACAAGGTGTGATAACTCACCATAGAAATAATCTACATCCACATAAGTTCTAAGAGAACCTCAGATCACATAATCAAGTCATATTATGAGCTTCCCAAGTATACCAATGGAAAAGAAATATCTAGCTAATTGATGTCGTTTGGCTAAGTTACTCGGTTTTACCATAATGTTCATGCTTTATGTGAAGGTTTAATAACAAAAAATTGACTTTTAGAAAGTTCTTCATTAAGAACTACTGTTTGTAAGTGTAACTCGTCATAATTCCATGATGTTTAAGTTAAAAATTAAGCATCATGTTTAATGGAGATATGTCAAAAAATCAAGGAATATTGCAAAGAAAAACTATATGTATTCAATCATATGTATGCATAGATAATATTTTTGACATAACATTAAATCTTGTCAAAGTTGGCAAAAAAACTTTATTGAGCCTTGACAATTTAATTAAAGTACCTTTCTTTATAAATGAATATTAATTATAAATTTCAAGCATTTCATTTATTGGGGTCAAGTTATTTGTATGTTGACTTTATTTTAGGTCATTTGAAGATCACTTGATCGTGCTTCAAATATTTTTAGCTTTATAGTAAGCATAGGTCATCCCTTCAGTCAAAGATAATTTTGTTAATGTAAAATGTTGTTAAATATTCCACCATCAATGGCTTAAAATTTTTTTAGAGGCTTTTTTTCACTATCTCCCATATTTAACCATACTATTAAAGAAGTAGACATTGTTTGTGTGACCCACAATGACCTACATCCTCGATAATTTGCACAACTTACATAGACTTACTCCATATATGCATCGACTCAAAAGCCCATGTTGATTATCTCTAATCTACACTGACCTAAAAGTCAGGAGTGAAGTGTCATGTGCATCCCCATCCACTCCTCCCCAATCACACCACCCATCAAAATTGGGCCAAAAGTATCACACACAAATCTGTGAGTGCCACAACAACCACACCACATGTTGCCTTACCACTTATTATTACCTCCACTCCAAAAGCATAGCCTTCTTGAAAACTACTTACATTAATTACACTTGTAAATTTTAAGTCATGATTTTAGTTTTTATTGGTAAACTTGGCATTATTTCCTCCGTAAATTATGATCAATTTTGAAATTCTAAATTGTTTTGAAAATCAAAAATATATCTTTTAGATTTCTTAATCAGGAAAATTATTATTACACTCTTGTGGTCTTTATAAATAGACATGCTCACCATATTGTTTGAGATAAACTTTTTAATAGTAACTATGTGTTACCACTAAGCATTTTTTATTCCAATTTGTTGTGTGAAAATAATCTAATAGTATGATTCTAGAGTAGCCATGGATAGGAATATGGGAGGCTTAATAGGGAAGATCTTGTCAACCCAGTGATCATATGATTTTTTTATTTTAAATTTCTAACACCTATAGATAGGCTCTTTATGGATATATTACAGAAAGCTAACCCTCTCTGAACGATCTATGTGATAAACAAGTTTTAGCATACCTTTCAGCATCATGCAAATACACCCTTTTGAGATTTAGACCTAAAAGATAATATGTTAATTAATAAGATAACAAGAGTATGATGTAATTATTAAAATAAATTTCTTTTTAAAGAAATGTCATTTATTTGTATTTTTCCATGGTTAGAACTTACTACAAAAGAATAATATTTTAGTAATTAATGTCTCCAATTATTAAATTATAGCAATATTTAAAAATAACATATTTATAACTTTGATGAAATGAATAATAAAGGTTTTTCTTCTTATATTTATTACTTTTATTGCTGTTAGAAAGAATGAAGTGACAAAAAGCTTGAAACAAAAAATACCAAGATTTCACAAAATGAATATAAAGAAAAGAAGGAAAAAAATTGAAGAAAGATTATAAGAAGGGAAGAAAAACATGAAACTTAGTTAAAATGAAGTAAAAGAAGTGGAATAAGAGTAGAGAAAGAAAATAACAATAACAATAAAATAAGAAAACAAATGGTTGGAATATTAAGTGTGAGAGTAGAAGGAATCTAAGAAAATGTTAGATGAGTGACAAGAAAAAAACATTTAGAAGATGGAATTGAGAATTGTTAATTATTTAGAATTAATTGAAAAGAGTAAATAAAGAAATTAAAATAATTTTTTTTAATTATTAAGTAATTTAAATATTCATTATAAGGACATTATAAAACTCAGTTATAGAAGTATTTTATTTTTCATTTTTTTAAAATTAGTTAATAAAAAATTAGGTTTAAATTTTAAGATCGTGCTTTATTTATGAACTTAAGATTAAGAAAGGATGCAGTAGAATAAGAACATCAAAAAGAATTATACAAGAATGTAAATTATAGGATAAAGGGACAAATAAATGAGATAATATGAAGGAGAGACAAGAAATACAAAGGGAGAAGAAAAAGTTTGACAATTAGTAATAAATTGTATTAATGTTTTAGATCTAAAGAATGAGACAAGAAGACAAAGATGAAAGATATAAAAAGTGAGGGGGATATATATAAGGGAGATAGAGTGAATGAGAGGGAGCATAAGAGGATAGAGAAAGAGATACAAAAAGAAGAGCATGCAAAATAAGATAGAGTGGAAAAGAAAAGAGTGATAGAAGATATTGAGAGTGCGATGAAGTGATAGAGAGAACAAGATGAATATTGAGTAAGAATAGTTAGAACAAGATGGCCGTAATTATGATAGAAAATGTGATAAAGAAAGATGGATATACTTTAAGAAAGCAACAAAAAGTAGGGCTGAGAGAGATATAAAGTATTATAGAGAGTGGAACAATTGTAAAGAGAATCAGAAATAGGGTTTTTATTTCTAACATTCCCTATAAGTATGTGCACTTATCAAGTATCATGTAGGAGATTGCAATAATAATGCCCCACTTGAACTTAAGCACATATTCCTCTCAACTTATAAATATTTAGCAATTGAAATGTAAATTGGAGCAACTAGTTTAACGAAATTATTGAACTGTGCTGATTTGGGCAATATGAAATTATAGAGAAGAACCAAGATTGTGGAAGTTTTCATTACCATTTTTTAAGGAGGGCATTTGGTTAATAAGATGCTATTGTTAAACATTCCAATGTCATTTGCAAGGAAAGATTCTCATCACTTTGTTGTTGTCCTATTGCTGCTGGTTTGGTTGACATAAACCATTGCCTTTTCCATAACGATTAGAGAAGTTTGGTTGTGTCAAAAAGGCTCAGTTTAGTGGCTTAGAGATGCTTCTATGCGTAGATTTATCATTGGAATAAAAGAAAGGTGATGGGGTGAGAAGGTAAAGAAAATGAGAAAGTCCAAAATGAGAAACAATAAGAAAAATAATAAGAGTATGAGTATTGTTAACTAATAACAATTAAATGGAAAGAAATATGATGGACATTAAAATAATTAATTTATTAATTATTAAATAATAAAACATTTATTATATGAACATTATAAGAATAAGAAACACAAATGATTTATTTTCATATATTTTTTAAATTTTTTATTAGAAAATAAGGATTAAATCTAAAAAAAGCATGACAAAGAATTTTTTATGAAAATAAGATTAAGAAGAAGAGAAAGAATGAGAACATGGGAAAAAGGTTACATCTAAAGGTAAATTAGCGAATAAAGGGACAAACAAATTAGAATTTGTGGAAAGGGAGGAAAGACAAAGAGAGAAGAAAATGTTGGAAAATGAGAAATAAATTGTGAGAAAGTGATACACCTAAAGAATGTGAAGAGGAAGAAGAGATGAACGAAACAAAGAGTAGGGTGGGATATACATTTGAGAGATAGAGTGAATGAGAGTGAGCTTGAGAGGTGAGTGAAAAAGAGAAACATTAAAAAAGAGCACACAAAATAAGAAAGTATGGCAAGCAAGAGATACTTAGAAGAGATCGAATGAGTGATGAAGTGAAAGTGAGAGAAGAACATGAATTTAGAGTGAGAATAGTTAAAGAAAGATGATAGAGATTATGATAAAGAATATAATGGAGACAAATAGACATAGTTAAAGAAAGAGACAAAAAGTAAGTCTGAGAAAGATAAAATATTACAGTGTGGAACATATGTAGAGAGTCTAAAAATAAGGTTTTGTCTTTCAACACTCCTTATGACTACATGCACTTATCTAGTCCCATGTTGGAGAATTCAATAATAATGGCATACTTGACCATGTGCTAATGGTTCTCTTTGCTTATAAATTTGTGGTTATAGAAATGAGATTGGGTGAGACAAATTTAAAGAAATTAGTTAACTATTGTGTTTTTGGAAGAAAAGAATTATGGGAAATGAGAATAAGGAGCATAGAAGGTTGCATTGCCATATTGTTAGGAAAGAGTTTGATCAATAAGACGCTCTTGTTAAACATTCTATTGCCATTAATGAGGAATGATTCTCATTAATTTCTTAGTCTTTTGTTATTGTCCACGTTTTCATAAACTATTGTCGTGTCCATAAGGAGGGAAGCAGTGTGAGTGTGTCAAAAAGGCTCAATTTAGTGGATTAGGAGGCTTCAGTCGTAATAAGAAAGGTAATGCAAACAAATTAATGAATCGAGTTTGACCATTTAAATATTAGCAAAACTAAGCCAAATTGGTCAAAGAAAGTGTTTGGTCATTAGGTATTTATAAGGTCAATGATAAAGCATGAAATCCAAATAAGTTCCAATCTTCAAATGTGTGCATAAATGAGTAAAAGAAACTAGAATTAGTAGTTTGTTAGGTTGGGTTTAAGAGAAGAAGAGGAAGACAAAGAAGGGAGAGAAAAAGAGAGATAAAAAGGGAAAGGAGGAAGAGGGATAAACGTAAAGGGCTAAAAGATAAATAAGGAGAAAGAAAGAGGGGACATTTTATAAATAGAAAGCAAAAGAGGGAAGAGATATAAGAGTGAAAATAAAAATAACAACAAAGATATAGAAATGATAGAGGCTTTTATACTTAATCTCCTTAGTAAATTGCAGGGCAACTTTCCCATATTGTTTATCTTATATTTCAAACTCTAAATCTCCTCTGATATGTATTGTATATTACTGTGATTTGTTAACATCACATTACTTCAATTTATCTTACATTAGCTATAATATATGCTTAAATATTAAAAAAATAATTCGTTATTACATATTATTATTTTCTTTGGTAATTCACAGCAAATCTAAATGTGGTCTAATTGAGACAAAAAAACATTATTGGACTAGCCATGATGAGTTTTATCCAAATAAATGATCATTCGTATATTTTTTAAATATTTTTCTTTCTAAGATTTTTGAATTCTTAATGTGGTATTTTGAATTGTTACTAATTTGATGATCGAGGAAGTTATTCTTGATCTTTTTATTTTTTGAGAATGCAACTTCTTCAAAAAATTTTCCTCACTTCTTCAAATTTTTTACTTTCATTGTCTTTCATACAATGTAACTCTAAATCACTTATTATGTAATTTTAACACTTATTTAATTTTACTATATTAGATTAATTTAATTTATCATATTTTATCTTTAATATATATTTACTTAATGTTAAAATAGTATATTATTTTTTATGATTATTTAATTTGATATTTCATAATATTTCCAAATGAGATTTGATCGAGATAGAATAAATGTTAATGGATTCATCTCGTCTTGCTCTGTGTCATTAAATATTTTTTTTTGTATCTTTTTATTATATATTTTTTTAATGTTTTGGAACTTGTTATTACACATCTTGACTTGTATTTGATTTAACGATTGAGAATATTATGCTCAATCTTTTTAAATCCTAGATTCAATTTTCTTTCATAATTTATCTCAATTGTTCATGTCTTTTGCTTTATTTTGGTTATATTACTATTTAACTCTAATTCTCCACACGTTTGTACTTCACATGTCTTTGGTTTGATTATATTAAATTGTTTCAAGTTATCTCATTTAAACTATAATATTTATTTTCTTAATATAAATATAGTAATTTATAATTATTTATGTTTACTCATTTTATAATTCAAAATAATTTTAAACAAGATTGGATCATATCGAAGAAAATGTTGTGCTCGCCTCAATAAGCTCTATCTAATTACATATTTTTTTAAATATTTTTTAAGATTTTGTGATTTCAAGAAATTGCATACTTTATAAGCCATTTTGATTTACATCTAATTTGATGATTAAAAATGTTCTGCTTGTTCTTCTTAGTCCTTGGAATGCAAAATTGTCATATAATTTATCTCAGTTTGGCAACTTTTAGTTTAGATTTGTTTATATTCTTATGTGATTCTAATTGTTCTCTTATGTGACCTTTAGATGTATTTGATTTTATTATATTACATCAATTAAATTTGTCTCATATTCTCAATAAAATACATTTATTTAATATTAAAATAATTATCTCTTATTATTATGCTTATTTAATATGATAATTAGCAGTCATTCAAAATAAGGTCAGAATGAGATGAAGAAACTTTGTTTGACTTGCTTCATCGAGCTTTATCTAATTAAATATTGATTTTTTATTTTTTAAAATATCTTACTTTTTTGTTCTAATACGTTTTATAAGATATTTTCATTCAAGCATGATTTTATAATCAAGTGCATTATACCTTATTTTATTTGTATCTTGGAATGCAACATTCCAACACATTTTATCTCTTTTCACCAAATGTTTCTCTCTTATTTGTTTGTATTACATCACTTTGATTTGGTTATGTTATATTCCTTCAATTTACCTACATTTCATGTTTATTATATATTTAAATAATATGAATGTAATAAATTATCATTATTTATTCTAATTCACTTAAAAGTGGCAATAAATAAAAATGAGTTTTTATGGAAAGATTAACTTCATTAGACATGTCTCAATGAGCTCTATCAACTTAATTATTCATTTTTATAAGTTTGCTTATTTTAGTTTTTTAAGATTTTACCATTCTTTTAAAGATAATTTAGTTTGTACAAACCTTGATAACTGAGAATTTTACACAAGATCTATAAAGTATCTTAGAATACAACTATCGAAAATAATTTATCTCAGTTCTTCAAATATTTTGCTTTGCTTCAATTATATTACTATATAACCTTAATTCTCCTCTCTTGTAAATTAACATATTTTTTATTATGTTATATTACATTCCTTAGATATATCTCATTTAGGTTTTAATATATTTTTTACTTAATACTAAAATAATAATATAGTGTTATTTATCTTTATTTAATTTTGAAATTCACTATTATTTTAAAGGAGTTTCGATCAAGATGAAACAAACATTGTTGGACTCATATCGATGAGCTCTATCTAATTTAATATTCATCTATATATCTATTTTTTAAATATATTATTTTTTAGGTTTTCATAATCAAGAATGGCATGCTCGATCTCCTTATTATATCATAAATTGAAACTTTCAAACATGATTTATCTCATTTATTAACATTTTTTTATCTTATCATGCAACTCTAGTTTTCCTTTGTGTTACTTTTCCTTTGATTTCATTGTACTATAATGCTTCAAATTATCTCATTTTAACAATAGTACATATTTTTTTATGCACAAATAATATTTTTTGATATATTTTAAAATTTTATTTTTAAGAATTTTTGGACATTTCAAAGCTATTTTTATTTAAACCTAATTTTATGGTCGAGAACGTTATTCATCTTCTTCTAGTATCATAGAATTCTACTTTCTCATATAAGTAATGTTATTTTTCAAATTTTTCACTTTGCTTATGACGTTCATATGCAACACTATCTCATGTCATGTGACCTTTACATGTATTTGATTTGGTTATATCATACTATTTCAATTTATGTCATTTTTCATTTAATATATATTTTTTTATTAAAATTAAAAGTTAATTTATTTTTCTTATTCTATTTATATTGGTAATTAGTGGGAATTCAAAATGGGGTCTTAATGACCTAAAATAAATGTCATTGTTAGACTAATTTTGACAAGCTCCATCTAACCAATTATTCAAACTAATATTTTTAAGTTTTTTATTTTTTGGAATTTTTATATACTTCATTAGTAATTTCTATTTGTGGCTTATTTGATAATCAAGAATGTTATAACAAATGCCTTTAGTATCTTAGAATAAAATAAACCTATACAATTTATCTTATTTTTAAAAAAATTTTATTTTTAATTTTAATATATTACTAATTCTAAATCACCTATTGAGTGACTTTTACATTACTTTTATTTTATTACATTACAATATTTTTTAATTTATTTTAAATTTTTTAATATTTTTATGTAATATAAAATTAATAACTTATTATTATTTATGTTGATTTTTTCAAAATTTTTTATAATTCTAAATGAGGCTTAGTTAAGATGAAACAAATGTCTCAAACTTGTCATGGTGAGCTTATCAAGTTAACCATTCTTTTTAAATTTTAAATTTTTTACCTTTTATGGTTTAGGCATGCTTTAACAAGAGATTTTGATTTATACCTAAGAAGACAATTTAGAATATTATGTTCAATCTCCTTAGTGTCTTGGATTTAAATTTCTTAGTATAATTTATTTAATTTTTCCATATTTTTCTTATTTGTTTTATTTTATTTCTATATAACTTATAGTCTTCTTTAATCTAACGTGCACATCACTTTAATTTGATAATATCATATTGGTTCAATATATCACATTTTATTTTTAATATATGTTTAATTTTTATTTAAATAGTAATTTATTATTTTTTATGATTATTAAATTTAGTGATTCGTAAACATTCCAAACAGTCTCTCGTGCCAACCAAGCATGAGTGTCCACTCCAGAACCTTTAGACATGAGATCAACAACTACAAAGTCTTGCTGTGCCCAATCTTTGCTAGGTGCAATCTTGAAACATGGCTGACGCAAGATAGAGGAAGGATCGAGTTGGGTACAAATTGAATCAAGTATATAATAGGTTGCAAAAGACCCATTATCATTTTAAAATTGTATGCATATGAGTGTCCAAAATGATAAAATTTTGAGCATATAAGGAGGGAGCTAGCCACAATTTTAGCTTGAAATAAAGGTAAGTAGAAACTTATATAAAGGGTAAATAACTCTTATATTATTGTGCCACAAGCTTGCATGAATTCTTATCATTTGATTATTCATTTGATAGCTAAGGTTTAGCCCACCAGTAAGATTTTCTTCAGGGCTCAAATCAAACAACCATCATCTTATAGTAATTCATCAAATAACAAGATTTCTTTCATTTGCCTTTCAATTGTGTAGCTCTAAATGACACATTTTGAAATTATGGTTTAGATCATTCTCATATTTGCTATTGATTAATCGAACAATCGAGTCGTAATCTAACGTGATTAGATGGCCTAAATCTAATTGAACTTGATCAACCATCCATAACTCATCTACTTTTATAGTCTTTGTTCTCACAAAAAAACTTTTCTTATCAGATTTAACAACCCTAGTAAATCCAACATAATAACGAATTCCTTAGCCATTATTTGAGCCATTGTGTTAGCATTTTAGAAGAAATATTTTAAGTTGTTTGGAAAAGCTTTTTAACTTCTTTGATAGCTACTTTTGAAATAACTTTTCTTTGTATTTCTAATAACTATGATCAAAATTTTTCCAAATAGACCTTACAATTACTATTGAAATGGCTAATGAAAGAGAAAATGATTTTAATAACTTAAAGTGGTGCTACATGATAATTTAAAACATAAAATTCTCCTAGAAACACATTAACACTTACGACTACAAATTAAAATATCTTCTCATTAAGCGGAACACTTCTAAACTTTCATTTTCTTTCTTCTCTTAATATGTTTTAATTCATTAGGTTTTGTATATTGAACAACAACCATAAGAAATTGTATGTTTTTATCAAAACTTTATTTCCCTACTATAAATGCCTTTCCTTTTGGATTCGTCTACTAAATAGTTGTGAAAATCTTAGTTAAGTTTTAACCCAAAGAAAGTCAAGTTGGGGTTGAGCTTGCAAAGACCTGGCTTATAGATGATTTTGTAAAAGCTAGAAGGTCCATAGTGAATCATAACAAAAATAATCAAGTAGGTTAGTTGTGAATCATAAAGAAAAACCCAAAGTAGGTCGAAGATGAACTATAGGGAAAAATATTTGGTAGGCTAGATGTCAATATTGAAGAAAAACCTAAACTTGTAACTCTTTTAATGATGAAGTTTTTCTTGACTTTTTGTTGCGTTTGAAATAGGATCAAATTTGAACTAAATCACTTGAAAGTTTTTTATTTCATTTTTAATTTAATATTTTTTGTTATTCAGAAAAATTAATAATTAACAAATAAAAATATAAAATTATTTTTATAATGAATTTTTGAAAATTAAATACTACTAAAAACTGCAAAAAAAATTTTAAGCCCATAATTGGCCCTCCTATGATGGGATTTGCACATGCGTATTTTATATCAAGATGCTACACTTGATCTTCATGGTGTCTTAGAATGTAAATTTGTCATACAATTTTTTTCATTTCTTGAAAATTTTTACTTTTTTTATTTATATTAATAAGAAACATTAAATCACGTATTGTCTAACCTTTACAATGCATTGATTTTGTTATATTTCATTGCCTTAATTTATATCATTTTATCTTTAATAAATATTTTCTTAATATTAAAATAATAATTAATTATGATTTATTTCACTTAAATTTATAATTAGCTGTAAATCCAATCGAGGTTCAATTGATATGAAACACAATTTATATTACATCTTGATGAACGCTATTTAACTTGGTAACCACTTTTATATTTTAAAGCCTTTTATTTTCTAATATTTTTCCACATCTTAAAAACCCTTTTGCATCATACTTGATTAACAACTTAGAATGTTACACTAAAACTGCTAAATATCATACAATGTATCTTTCTCATAAATTTTATAAGATTTTTTCAAATCTTTCATTTATGTTTTGTTTCATTACTAAAAAAATAAAATTCCTCTCTAGTGTAAATCTTACATTTCTTTGCTTTAGAAATATTGTTTTTCTTTTATTTATCTTTTTAGCTTTAATATATATCTACCTAGCATTAAAATAGAAAATTTTATTACTTATTTTTATTTAATTTTCTAAGTTGTAGTAATTCCAAGTGAGGTCTGATCAAGGTGAACAAAATGTCATTAGAATCACCATTCTGAGTTTTATCAAATTAAATATTTAGTTTTATGTTTAAATATTTTATTTTGTAAGACTTTTGTAAGTTTTATGAGATATTTTAATTCATACTTTTTTTTAAGATTTAGGATGTTACACTCATTCTCCTTAGTGCCTTTGAATGCAACTTTCTTTGATATTTAATGTTCTTCTACATTTTTTTGCTTTAATTTGGTTATATTCTAATATAACTATAAAACACTTATGGTATGATATTTAGATTGCTTTAATTTTGTTGCATTTTATTTCTTCAATTTATCTTATTTTAGATTTAATATATATTTACATAATATTGAAATAATAATTCTTTATTATTTATGTTTCTTTTTTATTAATTAATAGCAATTAAAAATAAAAAATTGATGGACACATAGGAAATCTTCTTAAACTCATCTTGATAAGCTCTATTTAATAAAAAGCTCATTTTATATTATAAAAAACTTTTTTAGCTTTTGGCACACTTTAATACATATTTAGATTAGTACTTTATCAACAATCAAGGATGTTACACTCAATGTCCTTGATATCCTATAGTACAACTTTTCCAAGTACTTTTTTTCATTTCTTATAAGTACTTCATTGTAATTTTGTTATTTTATCGTAGAACTTTAATTCTTTCCTTCAGTGACCTTAACATTTCGTTAACTTATTGTATTATAATACTTTAATTTCTCTTAAGTAATGTAATATAAAGAAATATAATTGATATAAATTCCACATAAAAGAAGAATTAGATTTATATAGTAATATAAAAAAATCAAAGAAAAATAATTTGAAAAAAAAATTAAAATTATTTGGAAAAAATATGTTCGAAGATTTTATGTTATAATACTTTAATTTCTCTTAAGTAATGTAATATAACCAAATATAATTAATAAGAATTCCACATAAAAGAAGAATTAGAGTTATATAGTAATATAAAAAAATCAAAGACAAATTATTTTAAAAAAAAATTTAAATTATTTGGAAAAAATATGTTCCAAGATTTTATAGAGATCGAGTGTAACACTCTCAACCATCAAATAAAATATAAAGCAAAGCATCTTATAAAGAATGTTAAAACCTTAAAAAAATAAAATATTTAAGAGTATAAAATGAATATTTAATTTTACAGGAGTCGTCGAGATGAGTCCAATGATGTCTGCTGCATCTTGATTAGACCTCATTTTGAGCTGTTAGTAATTACAAAAATAAATAAATATGAATAATAATTATCAATATATGAGAAAGTTGTATTCAAGGATTCTTTAGAGATTGAGCGTAACATCATCGAGAGTCAAATAGGGTATGATCGAAATGGCATGTAAAGAAAGTTTAAAAATAGAAGAATAATTTTTTTACAAATATTAAAATGAACATCAAATTATATAAAGCCTATTAAGACATATCCAATGATGTTTGTTCATCTTATTATCACCTTACTCAAAAGTATTTTAAATTAACAAATCAAATAAGAATAAATAGTAATAATTTATTCTTTGTATTTTATGTAAATGTAAATTAAATCTAAAATAACATAAATTCATGAAATTTAAGATAACTAAATCAATGTGATGAGGTCACCTTAGTTTCAGCATTAGATAGTAATTTGAAAAAAAAGTGTATTATTTAAATAAATAAGATAAATTATATGAAAATATTTTGTCATAAGATATTATGTTGATGAGGTGCAACATCTTCAATCATCAAATCATGTATGAATCCTAATATTTATTAATGTGTTGCAAACCCCTAGAGAAAGAAAGTATTTTAAAAAATAAAATTGAATATTTATTTCAATAGGGGTCATGGAGACAAGCCAAATAATGTTTTTTAGTACATTGGACATCAATTTGAATTACTACAAATTTTTTAAATAAAAAAGAATAAATAGTAAAAAATTATAATCTACTATTATGAAAATATATTTAAAATATAAAATGAGATAAATTGTAGTAATATAATATAATAAAAACAAAGTGAACTGAAGGTCACATGAGAAGAAATAAAAGCTATGTAATATTATATCGAGGTTAAATAAAAAATTTTAGAAAAAATGAGACAAATTTTATATATTCCAAAATAAGAATAAAATCAAGTGCAACACTATCAATCATCAATTTCAATTCAAATTAAAAAGAATAATAAAGCGAGCTAAACAAGAATTATCAAATATTTAAATATATAGAATTGAATATTATTTAATAATGCTCTTTAAGATGAGTACAATGACATTTGTTTATATTACCACAACTTTATTTTGAATTATTATGAATTAAAAGCAAAGAAGCATAAATAATAATATTTAATTATTTTTGTATTTGGTGAATCTTAGCTAAACTAAAATAAGTTAAATCAAGATAATGCAAATTAACTAAATAAAAGTGATGTAAAAGTCACATGAGATGATATTTAGATATTCATTGTAATATCATCAAATAAAAGCAAAATATTTAAGAAAATGACATACATTGTGCCAAAAATAGCTTTTTAGATATTAAGTGATCAAATGGAACATCCTTGTTCATCAAATCAGATATGAATTAAAATAGTTCTTGAAGCGTGTCAAAATTGAAGAAAAATAAATTATTTAAAGCTATAAAATAAAAATATTTAATGTGATAAAACTCATCAGAATGGTCCAATGGTCTTCGCTTCACCTCCCTCACACAACACTTTGAATTATTGTGAATTACAAAGCTAAATAAGATTAAATAATAAGTAATAATTATTTCAATGTTAATTAAATATATTTAAAAAGTATAATAAGATATATTGGATCAATGTAACACTACAATGTTAATACAATATAAATTTTACATTATAGAAGAATTATAGCTACATAGTTTGACAAAATTAGAGTAAAACATTTGAAGAAATAGAATAAATTATTAGATAAAGTTTAATTTGAAGATTCTAAGCTTAAGCATTATATCCTCAACTATCAAATCATGTATGAATAAAAATAGCTCAACAAATATGCCAAAACACTCAAAACATAATATCTAAAAAACTATAAAAAATGAATATTTAATTGGAAGAAGCTCATCAAGATGTGTCTAAAGACATTTTGTTTTGTTTGATAAGATGTAATTTCATATTATCATAAATAAAAAATAATAAATGTGTTTTTATTATAACAAATTAATTTTTAATTTGAAGTAAATATGAATTTTTCTTGAATGAAATAAATTAAAAAATATAACATAACGAAACCAAAGATATATAAATGTTACATAAGAAGAGAATTGGAGTTGAGTAGTAATATAATTGATTCTAAGTGAAGTATTTGAAATGAGATAAATTATACTTGAAAGTTGAATTCCAAGATAGTCAGGAGGTTTACTGTAACATCCTTGTTTGTTAAATACAAATTAAAATGTCTTATAAGAAATCCCCAAACACTAGAAAATTAAAATATTTAAAAAATTAATATTCAATTGGATGGAACTCATTGAGACGAGTTTAGGGATTTTTTTTTTGAATAGACATAGCTTATAGTTATTGTGAGTTAAAAAATAAATAAGCATAAATTTTACAAAAAAACAATATTTTTATAATTATAAAATAAGTTTAATGTAGATAATTCAAAACAATGTAATATGACTAAATTAAAACTATGTAAACAACACATGAGTGGAGATTTAAGGTTGCATAGTAGTATAGCCAAATCAAAGAAAAACATTTGAAAAATTAAGAAAAATTATATGAGAAAGTTGCATTCCAAAATACTAAAGTCGTCGTGTGTAATAGCTTCGATTGTCAATTTTTGCTTAAATTAAACATGTGCTAGAAAACATTCTTAAAGCCTAAAAAATAAATTATTTAAACATATAAAAATGTTTAAGTAATTTGATATTAGATGTCAAGATGAGTATAATAATATTTTTCATATCTCCATTGGACCTAATTTGGAATTGCCACAAATTAACAAAGTAAATTTTCATAAAAAGTAATAAGTTTTAATTTTAAAATTTAGTAAAATATAGTTTAGGGCTAAAATAAGATATATTTAAGAAATGAGACAAAACTAAATGAAGGTAATGTAAAGCTCAAAAGAAAAGAGATCGAGCATTTTATAGTAATTAACAAAATAAAAGTTAAAAATTAGAAAGAATGTGATGAAGTTTTGACAATATATGTATTCCAAGTTGCAAATGAGATTGAGAGTAACATTGTTAACTTTGAAAATACTCCAAAAGATGGACTCATATATTATTTTAAAAAATTTAAACTAGTATTTAATAGGATAATGCTCATCGAGATGTGTCCAACAACATTTGTTTCTTCTTATTGGACGTCATAGTGAATTATTGCAAATTAATAAATTAAATATGCTTAAATAAAAACAAATTATTGTTTTGATTTTAAGTAAATTTAAGTTAAAGTAAAAATGAGAGAAAAGAAGTAATTCAATGTAACTAAAAAAGTTGAAGCAAAAGTCACGTGAGAGGAAAATTAGAGTAACATAATAATATAACCAAATTAAAAAATATTTGATCAAATAAAATAAATTGTATAGGATATTTGCACGTTTGGATATTAAGGAGATCAAGTGTAACCTTCTCAATTATTAATTGAATTACCTTGTAAAGCTTGCTAATAACTTAGAAAAAAATATTAAAAAAATTATAATAAATATTTCTTTCACAAAGTTTTTCGAGATGTGTCAAAAAATGTATTCTGGTCACTTTTAGATGTGTTTTATAATTATGGAGAGTCACTAAAATAAATAGGTTATAAATAATAACAAACTATTATTTTAATATTATGTAAATATGTATTAAAAATTGAATCAAAGAAGTAGAAGTAATGTAATACTATCAAATCAAAGCAATGTAAAAATCACACAAGAGGAGATTCTAATTTTATTGTAATATCATAAAATCAAAGAAAAAACTTTGAAGAAATGAGATAAAGTTTACTAGAAGTTGGATTTTGTTAATACTAAGGAAGTGGTGGGAAGCTGGTGACGGTGACAGAGATAAGAGACAGAGCGCTGGTGGCTGAGACTTGTGGGATGATGGACCCATGTTAAGGTGGTGAAGACAGGGACTGGTAAAGCAGCGTTGGCGGCGGCGACTGGTGGCAGTGTCGAAAGGTGTAGTGTTAGTGGCGCAGGGTGAAGGGCGTGGCACTAGGATGGCACCGATGATAGATGTAGGTGTAACCATGGCAAGATGGGGGACGGTGAGCACATGACGGGGTGCTAAAGATGGTGTTTGTAACGGTTAGTTAGTGCGCGTGCGTGTGCATCGGGCATGTGCAGGTACCCCTTCTGTTGTGTAGGTCAACCCGTATACGTGGCTCCTGGAATTTGAAATTTAAATTCCTTGGTAGCTGGTTCCATGCGGTGGGACAGGATTAAAGTGTAATAGGAAGCTAAGGACTTCTGAGAGCAAATCGCTGAAAAGAGAATGCTACAGTATCGCAACAAAGGAAAAGGGAGCGGATGCTGAGCATAATATCCCCACTCCTAGAGTACTATCTGATGAGGTGGAGCCATCGATTGACTCCATTGATTCATCGTGAAGCCCTGTGATAGCGGTGGACACTGTGGTGGATTCGATGACTTTGGAAAAATGTAATGCAGTGCCAATTTAAGTATCTGAACATCAGAGGCAGGGAGCTGGAGACTGGGGACATAATGTTGCTCATATCACGAGGGTTGGATTGACTGAGCTGGTAGATGAAGAAAACAAGGCTGAGAAGCATGCTGGATGCATGCAGTCTGAGGGGACTCAATGTCTGGGTCATTGTGTTACTGGGGGCAGTGTGTAGCACTCCTCTGTAGATTATGAATATGGAGGCCTAAACAAATAGAGTTAGCTTCGAGGAGGCCTTAAGTTTTCCAAGAATAACGTCCCAAGCGGACGTGTAACATCCTTTGTGTGTCCAACTACCATTGACGTAAAGGACCATGTAGCAGGCACGCCATACCATGTCGAGAATGAAGGTGTTATGTCCTCTAAAGCATGTTACAGAGTCACTGAATTCCATAGGTTCGATCTGGTTAGGTGCGTTTTTGAGAATAACCTCACTTCTTCGTCATCATGCAGCTATTGTAAAAGTGATGGGGCCATTACAAAAATTTCAAGATCCTGGATTTGTCTTCCAGATGCTTCTACTTACACTTTGACTCCATTCATGATAGGAATGAAGTTTGGCTGGGTGGCTCCATTGCAGGCTAGGCCATGGGGCTGGGTGTGTGGACACATGAATTTAGTCCAACTTCTGCAATAGCGATGTCTGCACCAATGTGGTTGCGCTTCCCTTGCTTGCCCTTAATATTCTGGGATGTGGAGAACATCCTGAGAATTGCTAAGGCGATTGTGGAGCCATTCTTGCTAGACGGGTGGACTACTGACATGTAAAGATCTGTGTTAGAGTGTGCATCCAAATGGACCTCTCGAAGGCCTTAAAACATGGTATATGGCTATGAGGGGAATTTGGCAGAGTCTACCAACCTTTCGAAAAGGAGGGGCTGCCGCGAGTATGCTTCAATTTTGGGCAAGTGGGTCACCTTGCGGCCAGTGCAGCATGCACACGACTTAGGAGGCTGCACCTGAGTGTACACTGGCAAGATGAACTGTGGGAAGGAAGCGGGGAAGCGTGATGAGGTGATAATGAAAACTATTGTGGCCAATGTATGTAATGAGCTTGGATGTCAATCACTGGAGTTTGTAGAGACCGGCAACTGTGGCAAGCATGCCACTGAGGCTGAGTGCTCTAGGACTCCTCGAGTGCTGAAGCAAAATGCGTGTGACTTGGACGAGAAGGGACCAAAGCTGGGCTTACGGATGCTTGTTCTTCCTCGACATCGAAGGCGGGGCGCAATCGCACACAAGAGTTCTTCAAGACCAGAGGAAGGGACATGATGAGGCGGACTTGGTTCCCAAAGGCAAGGGAGGACATGGAGAAAGATCCATGTCAAGAAGCTCCGATAAAGGAAGCGGGAACGGGGCAAATTATGTAGGGATGAACAAATTAGGGGAAGAGGCCATTGCTGGAGGAGGATTAGTCGATGGAGGAAGCTAAACGCACGAATGGATCTTGCACCAATATGAAGTAAGAGGGTTTCTCCTAGGCTGCACTTCGTGGGGCACAGGGGACACCGGGATGGACGACAGAGGCCACATCTGCCTCATCAGGGAGGAGTGTAATGGCGTGGCTGTATATAATTATGCATGCTTCTGCGGATGCTTGGGGAGACATCTCTGCGATGGTGGCCACCCAGGGGTAATCTTACATTTAATCGATGAAGATGAGATTTGTAATTTGGAACATTAGAGGAATCAGGGACAGGAAGTCCATATGCTACCTACAAAGGTTTGTACGTGAGGGCAATGTTGCTATCGTAGCTCTTGTGGAAACGAGAGCTCAAGTTTTTCTCAGGAAGGATGCGAATTGGCTTCTTAGAAAGGAATGGAATTTTGCGGTGTAATCTTTGGCTAGGATGTCAGCAGGAATTATACTGCTGTGGAAGAGTTGGATCGACATCATGATCACGGCTTCTTCCCTACATGTTGTAGCATTTGAGGTCCGGCTACGCGACATGAGTAAGTTGAATTGCTGCATGGGTGTGGCCCCAAGGATCATCATAAGCGACGGGAGGTTTGGGTTGTCGTGAGCAATGTGACCAGCAGCGATGATCATCTTATTGTGGCGGGAGACTTTAATCTCGTAATGATGCAAGGAGAAAAGTGGGCTAGAAGGAAATTCATTTATGGCAAAGGGCAGCAGGTGCTCGTAGATTTCATGCAAGAGCTGTAGCTGGTGGACATGTGTTTCACTAGCAATACCTTCACCTTGTGCAACGGGAAGCAAGGTGGCTCACATATCTTGGAGAGACTCGATTATGTGCTTATGAATTCTGCAGGGATGCACGTGTTTCCTGAGTACTCTGTTATGCACCCCAGCAAGCTTGGGTCTGACAATTGCCCTCTGATAGTCGATTTTTGGGAGCAGGAAGCCATGGAGGAACAAGAGAAGGATATAGTTCGAGAGCGTTTGGTTGGATTTCCCATAGTCAAATGGGGAGGTGTACTAAGCGTGGTGCAGGCGCGTAGGGGCAACCATATGGAGGAGCTAATGACCAAGTTCCATCGCTCTCTTGTTGCGTTAAGGAAGTGGAACAAAGTCGAGGTGGGGAGAATTGCTAACAACAATGTGGAGCTGGAGAGGTGCATAAACGAATTACAGATGGAGTCTCGGGAGGGGCTGGCGAAGGAGCACTCGCACCTTGGCTACAAGATCATGGCCTTCTACCATGGTTGTGTTCACGAGGAGAGATGGTGGTGGCAAAGAGCGAAGCTACACTGGGTGTAGTTAGGGGACCGTAACACTCGGTTTTTCCATGCAGCTACGACAGCACAAGCTTGGAAGTACCACATCGCTCAGTTGAAGGATGCGGAGAGCAAGGTGGTGGACAAGCTTGAGAGTATCAGTGCTGTACTGTCGTCCTTCTTTGAGGCTAAGTGGCGCTACGTGAGGTGTGCTCCATTGCCATTAAATTTTGTGCCATCAGTCTGCATCTGTGGTGACATGGCTTATAAGTTGAGTTGCAGGGTCATTGAGAACGAGATAATTGCAGCTATTCGTGCAATTAGAAGGAATAAAGCTCTGGGCATTGACAAGATCACTATTGAATTTATACATGGATACTGGGTGATTAAACGTAGGGACATCATCCACACGGTGCTTGCTTTCTTTGAGGAGAGGAGGATGCCGAAGGAGTGGAAGGACACGTTGATTGTCCTAATCCCGAAGAGACAGGGTGTGTGCATGTCGGAGTATTTCCGACCTATCAGTCTCTACAATACCATATACAAGTTGGTGGCACACGTATTGGTGGAAAGACTAATGCCCACGATGCCAAGTATCATCTTGCACGAACAAGGTGCTTTCATCCATGGGGGAAGCATTTCGGACAATGGCTTCATCGCACAAGAGATGGCCTCTAAAATACACTCCTGCACTACAAAATCAGGCCTCATGGCAGTTAAGATTTATATGGAGTAGGTTTATGACAACGTGAAATGAGATTTCCTGCTCGAGATGCTGAAGCTCATGTGGTTCCCTCCTCTTTGGTGCGAATGGATTGAAGCCTGCACACCTCTCTGAGATTTGGGGTACTTATCAACGGAGCTCGTCTTCCAGGGGGGGAAGCTCAGCGAGGGCTCCGACAGGGGTGCCCGCTCTCGCCCAACTTGTATGCCATCATGACAGGAGTATCTCTCATTGCTGGTGCAGGACTATGAGACCAGACAATTGCTCGGGTTTAGGTCCGAACAGCATGTATCGTTGATCTCGCACTTACTTTACGCGAACAATGCCCTCCTGTAAGCTTTTGCTACGCACTAGGCCTCATGCGCGGTGCACAAAATCATGAACACCTTCCCCAATGCAGCGGAACTGCTTGTGAACTTCTCGAAATCCAGAGTTTATTTCAGCAGAAGTATCAGCAGGAAGACGGCAAGAATGGTGGCGAAGAAACTTAGCATGGAGTGGTGCTAGATGCTAGCGTACCTCGGTGTTCTTATTGTGACGAAGCGGTTGAACAAAGAGGACTTCAATTTCCTGCTTCAGAGGATCGAAGCTTCTGTTGCCAATTGGCAGATTTGCCTGCTATCACTCACTAGCAGAGTTGTCTTGGCTTCCTCTGTTCTCAAAGCCATCTCATGCTTCATACTATGACATTATGTTGTGCCCTTGGGAGTCATCGATGAGATTGAGAGGAGGATCAGAAGCTTCCTACAATGCAGAGAGAGCAAAGCACATATGATACATTATGCGTACTGGGACAGTGTCACCTTACCAGAGGCTGTGGGAGGTGATGGGCTTTGGGACCTCCGCGTTTGGCAATGCGTGCTACAAATGAAGCACTGCAGGCACCTACTGAGCTGCAAGGCAAGCCTCTGCATGGATATTATTAGGCAAAAGTATAATGTGATGCATAATGCTTTTATGACTCCTCCGAATGTTTTCCATGCTTACAGGCTCATGCTGGATGCAATGCCGAGCGCGGTGTCAAACTTTGTAAGGAGACTCAGCGATGGGAAGACGCCGAGGTTCCTGGAAGATAATTGGATTGGGTTCCTGCCTATTTGTAGCTGACCTACTTTCATCAATATGCACATTGTGTGGCCGAAGAGCGTGGCTTAATGCATCACCGCGGCTTGAGTCTGGGACATCGATAATATAGGTGCACGGGCTGGCGAGAAGCTACTAGACAGGGTGCTGCACCTTCACAGGGCTCAGATGCCTTGCAGGACACGTTGCTTCAGGCGCATACTGAGACGGAGAAGGTCGATAATGGGAGAATTTATTTGAACCTAAAATGCAGAACTGATGACGTTACTAGGCGAAGAAGCCAGGGGGACGCCAACCAGATGAGGGGATTATGGAAGATTAAAGTGTTGCCAAGGGTGCGCATGCACATGGTAGGGGATCACATCCGTATGGCAGCTTGGTTGGGTCTAAGGGGATTGGCTGAGTGTAGCGGTTGCTCTTGGGGTTACGTGGGGAGGCCTCCACACAACATGTCATCTGGGATAGCCCGCGTGCCCAGGAACTTTGGCATGATCGGTAGGCATGCGAGGTGGTGGTCGAGCTAGGGCAGCCTCTTGGTGAGGCTGCCGGGCTGACTTTTCTTCACCTGCTCATGGAGCTTGTCGGTTCGTCGGTGACGAGATGTGGGGTTTGCACCAGGCATGCTGCTACTTTTGCCATTACTATGTACTACATTTGGGAGAGAAAAAATGCAAAGTGGCACAACGATCCAGTGGTCAACTCCTGCATTATGCTGTGCAAGATTAAGATTGAGGTTATCGATGCAGCAAGACACTATAGCTTTTACTCACCCATGTCCAGTGGGAACCCTTGCAGCTCCTCTTAACTGCCAATAACCCATAGTTGGGTTCCCCCCCACTGGATGGATAAAAGTGAATTGTGACGCTGTTGTTGGGGAGGATACCGCTGTCCTTGGGCTTGTAGTGAGGGACTACAAGGGGAAGCCGTCAGACGGATTCGATGCTGGCATTGTAGGAGGTCTACAAACTCATCTCCCACCCGCCTGTGTCGGGTCATTTTGCTGAGGCTATCGAGCGTGCAAGGTGTCCGGATGTGCTTAGATTTACCCACATCTATAGAGAGGGGAATGCGCCTGCTAACTGGGTGGCACACGTTGTATTTTGTAATGAGTTTGTCTGGGAGAGGGTGGTGCCCCTTCCCATGCCCCTCATTAAATTTATGTTGTTAGAATTCATGTTTGACCCTTTGTGAGGATCATTAATGCGAACCTTTTGTATGACTTATGCCTCCTTTTGATTCAAAAAAAAGGAGACCAAGTTTAATATGCTAAATCTTTACATCGAATAAAAATGAAAATGTCTCCCAAAGTATGCAAAAACCATACAAAATAATTTTTTTTTAATTTTTATTAGAAATAACATTTGATATAGAGCTCATCAACACGAGTCAAATGATGCTTGCTTTATTTCGAATAGACCTAATTTGAAATTACTCATATTCACAAAAGTTAATTTTCATAAATAATAAAAAACAAATATTATTTTTATATTAAGTAAATATATGATAAAACTAAAATAACATAAATTTCTACTATGTAGTAAGGACAAATCAAAGACATATAATGGTCACATGAGAGAAAATGTTAACTTAAATGGTAATATAAATAACTTACAATAAAAATTTAATGAAATGAGACATTATATGGTAAAGTTGCATTCCACACTAAGGACAAAAAGTGTAACATTTTTTATTGTCAAATTAAGTACAATTCAAAATACCCAAGAAACCATGCCAAAATAAAAGAAAATAAAATAATTTAAAAAATAAATTTAAGATTAAATTTGGTAAAGCCTATAGGGATTAGCCTAACGACATTTGTTTTGTCTCAACCAAATCTCATTTTTAATTACTGAGAATTACTGTAGCAAATAAGTATAAATTTTAATAAACTATTATTTGAATAATATATAAGTATGTAATAAATTAAAAAATGAGATAAATTAAAATAATATAATTTAACCAAATAAAATGTAAATAAATGGCACAAAGGAGGAGAATTAGAAAAGCATAGTAATAAAATAAAATTGAATAAAAAAAATTGAAAGATTAAGATGAATTGTACAAAAATAATACATTCCCAGATACTAAAGAGATCGAGTATAACATCTTCGATTGTCAAATATGGTGCAAATTTAAATGTCTCATAAAACAAGCCAAAACCCTACAAAAACAAAATATTTAAAGTTATACAAAAGAATAATTAATTTGAAAGAGCTTTTCAATAGGAGTCATTAATTCTTGTTTTATTTCCTTTGAACCTTTTCTAGACTTATTACAAATTACCAAAGTAAATAAGCATAGACAATAATAAATTATTATTTTAATATTTAATAAGTATATTTTAAACTTGAAATAAAATAAATTGAAGCAATGAGGCATAAATAAATCAAAGCAAATTAAAGGTTTGATGACAATAGATTAAGGGTTTCATAGTAATTAATAAAATGAAGATAGAAAATTTGAAAAATTGGGATAAGGTTTACGAGAAGTATGTATTCCAATACAAAGGAGATTGACTATAATATCATCGATCAGGGGTCCTTTTATTATTTAGTTAACAATCATAACTATGGCCTTTTACATTTAAATGCGTCAAATGATGATTCTATTGTTAGCTAATTATATGTTGACATTTTAGGTTGTAAGCCTTTTCTTGGTTTTGTCTCAACTATCCATTAATGTTTTGATGTGTGTTCTTATATTGATCTCAAAAAAAAGTTTAAAAGCATTATAACATGTAATTATGAATATAATAGCTAGTTGTTGTTGTGCACTATATATGCTAAGATAATAATTAGAAGTTCCTTAACTTTATTAAAAGAAGATCAACTAGGAAATGTTAACATTATTTCTTCTAACATCAATAAAAATAAAATCACTCACATGCATACAAAACTTGTAGAGATGTACGATCAGTTTATTATAGATAATGCAGAATTAAGGAAAATTAAAATACAACATGTTCCCACAAAAAATTATTTAACAGATTTACTTATTTAAACTTTACGTACAAAATGATTTCATATTAGCTCATATGATTGGAATGATAGATTTAAATTGAAGTTTAATTAGGTTTTTTTCATTATGGAAATGGAGATAAATACTAGTAATATAACAACTAATAAGAAGTAATTTAATAATATACTTTATACTTATTGGGTAATGAATTTGAGATGTTTGGTGAAATATCAAAACAAGTGATGATTTATAAATGCATAACGTCTTATAATTATTTAATATGCCAAAGTTTTCAATCTAAAAATCCTTTATATAATAAGCTTGTTATCTTCAAAATGAAGGTGATTGTTGAACCCATGTTTTTTATGCTAATAAGCCATTTTATAAAAGTATTTCTACTAATTTTTATTTGATGTCATTCACCAAAAACAAGTTATTTTAATTTCATGATGAAAATGCTAATAATGGATGTTTGAGATAATGACATTTTGAATGCAAGGTTTAATAAGTGGAGATAAAATTAAAAGGGGAAAGTGGATTGGCACAAAAAGGATTTCATATAATTAGTAATTCTTTATTTTTTATTTAATGAAATCATATTCGAAGTTCAACATTTTTTCATATCATTTGCTGATAGTTTATTAAATCATGTATTATTTTTTTAATTTAAGAATTGTAAGATAAACCTTTTTAGGAGTTATTATAAAAATTCATTTATGACACTTCACCATTTCTTTGTGGTTAAAAATACCTAAACTTCTTAAAATATGATAAAATAAAGTTTTTTTAATAGAATAGGTAATTATGCTTAATTTTTTAAAGTTTATAATTTTTAGATAAAATAGTTATCCAATATGTTTCTCAAATGTAAATCAATTAAATCCACTACTACATTAAGAAAACTTCATTTTTTTTGTAATATTATTTTTTTAATCTATTTGGATTATCAGTACATCACTTCCAAGTTCACTTAATGAAAAATAGATGAAAAAAATTAAGGGAGTAGACAAAACAAAGAAAATCAATGATGTAATGTATAACAAGGCAATCTACACGATTTCTAATAGAGATTCCACAAGACTATAGTCTAGTTCTATTAAGACTCAACGTTTTTCCTAGAATGGACCCTCTAATTCTCTTTAGTCTCCATTGCCATTATAGTTATGTAGATCAACTATAGTTGACCATATTCATTACATATTTTGGTTTACTTTCATCAGTTTCTCGAGTTATTTGCATCTACACTTTAGTTTAAATTGTTTGAAGATCACTTGATAGATTTCTTAAATATTTTTAGCTTGATATTAACTATAAGTCATCTCTTTAGCCATCTAAAAATTGCACTAGTGGAAAATTTTATTAAACATTTCCCCAAATAGCTTAAAGTTTAGGTTTTGAGCATTTTGATCACAACTTGACATAATTACATCCATTGTTAAGTTGTTCCTATCATTCAATAGACCTATACCAGCCTCTAAATTTGATAATAATTTCAACCTACTTAGATTTGATCCATGAATGCATCGACTCGTCAACAAATGTTGATTTTCGCTAACACCAGCACAACTCTAAAAGTCAAACATAAGGCATCACGTGCCTTTGTGCACACTCCACACCAGTTGTGCTACCCAATGAAATCAAACTCGAGGAATCACTTACCAATTAGTCTACATGGCAACCACCACCCAACCCACTACCTCACCACTCGTTATTACTACTGCTTATAATGCACATCCTACTTTTGAACTACTTACATTAACTAAGTTTGTAGTCTTTTAAGTACTTTTTTAGTTTTGTTTTAGCAAAATTGAAACTAGGTTTTTTGTAATTTGTGGTGATTTTTGGAATACTAAAATGTCCTCTATATTTCCAAAATGCGCCCTTTAGTGTTATTATGTCAGCAAAATTATTGTTCTACTTTTGAGATCTTTATAAGTCAAGATCTTTGTCATTTTGTATGGGATGAAAATTTTTTATTAGAGTAACAAATTGATACCACAAAGAAGTTTTTATTCAAACCTAATTTGTGCAATTAATCAAACATTGTGATTCCAGACGTGGCCTAAGAAAGCAATTGAAAGACTCAAAAGTGGAGGTTCTGACCCATTAGCCAATATTCTTAATACTAGTAGGTCATTAAGATAGTTCTTCATTCCTTTACTTCAAATTTTGGGAATCTTAATCACCACAACCTACTTTCTCATTAGCACATGTGAACATATGATTTCTTGTTTCTCCTTCCAAGAACTCAACTTATGTGTGTAGCATAACACTTCACTAATAATATGAGTAGTTGGGTGCGTGTTGTACAAACCACTTCTACTGTATGTTTAGACCTCTCATGTGAAAAATTTATGCAAGTCAATAATATCTATGACAGTTTTTACTTGGTGAACAATCTTAAGATTCTGTATCCTAGACCTATAACACCTTCAGGTAAGCTTATATATGAGTATATGATTAGAATCTAACTATTTCTCAATTATTTATGACTTAAATAGGCATTAGTGCAGCTTCCAAACATAGATAGATGCTCCATTAGGAGTTTTAGAGACCGAAGGAAGACATTAAATGTTAAAAAATTCTAACAAGAAATAAAGATTAATTATAATAAATGATTATCTAATTATTAATTAACTATATATTAAAACTAAAATGAGAACAATTGGTAGAATGTAATATATCAATTAAATGTGATGTAATAATCACATGAAATGAGAATTAGAGTTGCTTGCCATATACTCAAATCAAACCTAAAAGTTTAAAGAAATTAGATAAAGTGTACAAGTAACATTACAAGATACCAAGGAGATCAAGTGTAACATCTATAACTATCAAATCTGGTGTAAATAAAAAAAGCTTTTAAATCATGCTGAAACTTAAGAAAAAAAATTAAAAATACAAAATGAATATGTAATTTAATAAAACACATTGAGTCAGTCCAACAACACTACTTTCATCTCAAATAGACATCATTTTGAATTTATGAGGAATACTATAGTAATTATCATAAATAATAATAAATTACTCTTAATATTAATTATATATTAAAGCTAAATTAAGATTATTTAAAGCAATGTGCTATAAATTAATTAAAGTCATCTAAATGTCGCACAAAATCATATTTAAAGTAACATAATATAATAACGAAATTAAAGTTAAAATTTTGATTAAATGAGAAAAATAAAACGAGATATTTGCATTCTAAGATATAAAAGAGTTATGGTGTAACATCCTTCATTATCAAATAGGATGAGATTCAGAATGTCTCATAAAAATTACCAAAATCTTATATACGAAATATTTAAAAAATATAAAAATTAATTATTAATTAGATAAAGATTATCAAGACAAGTCCTATGACATTAGTTTTTTGTTGATTAGATTGTAATTAACATTGCTATGGATTGCCCAAGTATAATTAAAAATAAATTTTTCTTTTAATACAAAGTAAACATATGATTAAGGTATAATGATATAAACTAAAGTAGTGCAATATAATAAAATAAAATCAATGTAATGGTTTGATGAGGGAAGACTTAAAGTCACATAGTAGTACAACCAAATAAAAGAAAAACACTAGAACCAATAATATTAATTGTGTGGGAATGTTGGATCTCAAGATGCTAGGACGTCAAATGTAGCACCCTCGATCATCAAACAAGGTAAAAATCAAAATGACTTTTAAAGCATGCGAAAATATTAAAAGATGGAAAACTTAAAAAGGTATACATGATTTTTTAATTGGATAGTTCTAATCAAGCCATGTCTAATGATATTTTTTTAATCTTAATTTGAGCCTCGTTGGTAATTTAGAATTTCCAACATAAATAACAATATATTGTTATTTGAATATTATGTAACTATATAATAATGTAAAAATGGGATAAATTGAAGTAATATAATATAACCAAATAATTATGAAGTAAAGGTCACACGTAAGAAGATTTAGAGTTACAAAGTAACATAACTAAATGAAAACAAAAATTTTGAGAAAACTAGATCAGTTGTACCAGGAAGTTGCATTATAGGACATTAAATAGTTCAAATGTTAAATCATCAATCATCATATTTGGTATGAATTGAAATAACTTGTAGGGTGTGAAAAAATACTATAAATAAAAAATTTGAAAATGTAAAACAAATATTTATATGGATAAAGCCCATTGAGACATGTCCAATAATATTTTATTAATCTAATTTAAATCTTAGAATACGATGAATTACCAAAATAAAAAAATATAAATAATAACAAAATATTAGTTTAATATTAAGAATAAATATATGTTGAAACTATAATGAGATAAATTTAATCGATGTTATTTAATTAAATCAAGGTGATTTAACTCCCACACAAGAAGAGATTTAGGATTACAGAATAACACAATAAAGTTAATTGAAAACTTTAACAAACTAAGATGAATTCTATAGAGAAAATGCATTTCAAGATACTATTGAGATTGATTAAAACATCACCAAATGACGAAGTAGGAAAAAACAAAATATATTTGTAAAATGTACAAAAACTAATGCAAATAATTTATTTAAAACAATATAAAAAAGAACATTTAACAAAATGGAGCTCCTCAAGATGCTTTCGATGAGGATTGTTTAATTAGCATTATACTTTGTTCGAAATTGTTAAGAATAAGAATTACAAAATTAAATAAGAGATAAAAATAAATTTTTATTTTAAAATTAAGTATACTTTATTAAAGAGAAAATGCAAAAAATGATATAAGGTAATATAATGAAATCAAAACAACATAAAAGTTCCAAGAGAGCAGACTAAAATTACATAATAATATATCAAAATCAAAGCAATGAAAGGTAACATAAAAGAAGATTTGTTGTTCCAAACTAGTATGTTCAAATTAGAGAAATAATTTTAAAAAAATAGATAAATTTTGTAATAAAGTTACATTTCATAATACTATCGAGATCAAATGAAACATCTTTGAATGTGAAATGAGATATGAATCAAAATGCCTCACAAAACATGCCAAAATAAGAGAAAATGAAAATTAAAAATATAAAAATAAATACATTTAGGTAGATAAAGTGCATCAATATGAATCCAATGAGGTTCGTTTTGTCTGGATTGTACCTCATTTAGAATTATTACAAATTATCAAACTAAGTAACTACAATTAATAATAAGTCATTATTTTAATATCAAATAAATATATAATATAATAGAAATAATAGAAATTAAATTAATGTAACATAAGAAAATCATAGGAATTAAAGGTTACATTAGAGGAGATTTAGAATAACATAGTAACATAAAGAAATCGATGCCAAAAGTTTAAAAAACTTAGAAAACTTATACTAGATAGTTGCATAAAAAATGTTAAGCTCAATAAAATATAAAATTAATACAAAAAAATATTTAAAAATATGAAGATGAATATCAAACTCAACATATCTCGTTAGGCAAAGTTTAACTACATTTTTTCCCCATTGGAACTCATCTAAA
Organism: Vanilla planifolia; assembly: GCA_023846275.1. Lineage (NCBI taxonomy): Eukaryota > Viridiplantae > Streptophyta > Magnoliopsida > Asparagales > Orchidaceae > Vanilla > Vanilla planifolia. Next base: position 250,455 of record JAIUJO010000194.1, on the reverse strand, counting down.
ATTACTACAGATGACCAAAGGAAAGAAAAACAATTATAATGAATTATTATTTATATATGAAGTTAATATAAATTAAAGATAAAAAAGACATAAATTTAAGTAATATAATATAGAAAATAAACATGATGTAGTTGTCACACGAGAGGAAAAGTTTTTTATTTCACAGTAATATAATCAAATAAAAGTGATAATTTTAAAGAAATCAGATAAATGTGTTGGTAAGTTATTACTATGTAACTCTAAATCTTCTCTTATGTGTCCTTTAGGTACTTTGACTTGGTTGTGTGTATTTCTTTAATTAATTTCATTTTTTCTTTAATATATGTTTACATGTTTAAAAAATGATAATTTTTTATTATTTATGCTTATTTAAATTTTGAAATATAATAACTCTAAATGAGATCTGATTGAGATGAAACATGTCATTAGATTCATCTTAATGAGCTCTATTAAATCACTGTCATATATAATTTGATAATATAAGATTTAATTTGATAATATAAGATTTAAACATGCTCTCCTTAGTATCATTAAATGCAAGTTTTCCATGTAATTTATCAAATTCCTTGAAAAGTTTAATTTTGAATTTGATATATTACTAACTAAATCTTAATCTTCTCCCATATGTCGTTTAAGTCTCTTTCTTTTGTTAACATTAAATTACTTCAATTTATCTTAATTCCACTTTCATATATACTTTCCTAAAATTAAAATCATAATTTAATTAAATCATTCTTACTTAATTTGGTAATGTTTTGCAATTGCAAAAGAGGCATATCAAAAATGAAACTAGTTTCCTTAGTCAATTCTCGATGAGTCTTACAAATTTAATTTTCATTATTATACTTTTTAAATATTTTTTATTCTATTTTTTGGGCAACTTTATGCATCAATTTTTTTCAGACCACATTTGATGATCTTGTATCATCGCCTTAAACTCTTTAGCAACTTGAACCTAAAAATTTCTCAAACAATTTATCTCATTACTTGAATGTTTTCACATTAATTTAGATAAATTATCATATAACTCTAAATCTTCACTAGTGTGACCATTAAAGCGTTATGATCAGTCTATATTGTGTTTCTTTTGTTCGTGTCATTTTAATTTTTATTATATATTGACTTAACATGAAAATAATTTATTATTTTTGTGCTTACAAATTTTTGAAATTCACAATAACTACTAACGAGGTCCAATCAATAGAAGACAAATGTAATTAGGATCACATCAATAAGATCTATCTAATTAAATAATCATTTTTTATTTTTTATGTATTTTATTTTTTTTAAGTATTTTATTTTTTCTTTATTTTACATAATTTTTGGGCCATTTTCTATTGTACCTACTTTAATTATCGAGGATTTTATAATCTATTTCAATATCTTGGATTAGTTGTTTTTAATACGATATTTATTATTCTTTTAATTGTTTTGCTTTTATTTTGTTATATTAGTATTTAATTATAAATTTCTTATACTATCACCATTACATAAATTTCATTTAGTGATATTATACGTCTTCAAGTTATCTAATTTTAGCTTTAAAATATATTTACCTATTATTATAAGATTAATTTTTTTATTTATGTTTATTTACTTTGTTAACTTATAGTAATTCCAAACAATGTCTAACGAGTTAAACTAAACATAATTGGACTCATCTTGATGTGCTCACTATAATTGAATATTAAATTATATATTTTTAATAATTTATTTTTTAGAGTTTTCGCACACTTTGTAAGAAATTTAGTTCGTAACTAACTTAATTGTCATGGATTTTATACTCGATCTTCTTAGTATAATAGAATGTAACTTTCATGTTAAACTTATCTCATTTCTTCAATTGTTTAGCATTGATTTTGTTATATTCCTCTGTACCTAAAATTTCCTCTCATATGACCTTTAAATCCCTTTGATTTTATTATACTATATTGCTAAAATTATTCTTAGTTTATCATTGTAAAATATTTATTCAATATTAGAATTATAATATATTTTTATTCTTTATGATTATTTACTCTGAAATTTAAATTATTTCAAGTTAACATTTAACTGAGAAGAAAACATGCTGTTAGACTCCTCTCAACCAACTCTATCAAATTAAATATTTATTTTTATATTTTCAAATATTTTTTACTATGATTTAGGCATGCCTTATTAGGTATTCAATTTCTAGATGATTTATTGATCGTGGATTTCGCATTTAGTCTTCTTCATATCTTGGATGTGTTATATTAAAAAATTTATCTCATTTCTTAAGAACATCCACATTGATTTGATTATATTACAATTAAAATATTGGTCTCCTCTTGTTTGGAAATTTCATTGCTTTTATTTAGTTGTATTTCTTTACTTCAATTTAACAAAATTCAACTTTGTTGTTTATATTTGCTTATTATTTTAATAATAAATTTTCATGCTTTGTGCTTACTTTCTTTGGAAATTTATGGTAATTCTAAATGAGATTTGATTGACAAAAAACAAATATCATTTGAATCAACTCCATGACCATTATAATATTAAATTTTTGTTTTAATATTTCTCAATTTTTATTATTTATAACCTTTTTGACAAACTTAATGAGACATAAGATTTTTACGTGATTGGATAATTGAGAATCTTATTCTTGATCACATTAGTATCTTATAATAAAAATTTCATGTATAATTTATATCATTTCAACACATTTTTCACCATTATTTTGTTTTTTATCTTTAAGGGACTCATTTATGTCACTTTTATCCGGTTATATTATATGAACTTTAATTTAGGTCATTTCAATATTAATATATTTCTCCTTAATATAAAAATAAAGTTTTATTATCATTTAGGCTTTCTTAATTTTGTTAATCAAAATTAATTATAAACAAGTTTCGATCAAGTTGCAACACATGTCATTGGACTTATCTTGAAGTTTTATTGTTTGTTAAACATTCCTTTCATACCTTTTAAACATTTTATTTCTAAATATTTTGGAATTATTTATAAGATAACTTTTCTTTTTTCATATTTCATGATTAAGGATGTTACATTCAATACTTATAATATTTTGGGTTGTAACTTTTTAAGAAAATATAACTAATTTGTTCACAATTTTCACTTTAATTTGATAATATTACAAAGAAACTCTAATTCTTCTCCCTTGCAACCTTCATAAGGTGTAGATTTAGTCATGTTACATTATTTAAAATAATCATGTTTCAAATTTAACACATGTTTACATAACATTGAAATAATAATTTATAATTAATTTTCTTTATTTACTTTGGCATTTTGTTGTAACTCCAAAAAATGTCAATTGAGACGAAATATACATTATTAGAATCATTGGATGATCACTAGCCAATTAAACATAAATTTTCATACTTTAAAGTGTTTTTTTTCTAAGGTATTAACATCTTTTTTAGAGACATTTTGATTTGTTCCTTATTTGATGATTGAGAATGATATAGTGATCACCATAGTATCTTTGGTTAAAACTTTTTCATTAATTTATATCATTTTTTTGGAATCTTTTACTTTGAATTTGTTATAGTACTAAGAAACTTTAATATTCCACTCTTATGACCTTTAAATAACTTTGATTTTGTTATATTATATTATTTTAAATTATCTCACCTCAACTTTTTTATATATATTTATATATAATTAAGATAATAATTTATTTTTATTTATGCTTATTTTCTTCAATAATTTGTCATAATTCTAAATGATGCCTAACTGAGATAATGCATACATTTTTCCACTAGCCTCGACGAGCTAAATCCTATTAAAACTTCAAATCAATTTTTTTAAATTCTTATTTTGTATAATTTTTGGCATTATTTACAAGGTAATTTGATTTGTTCCTAATTGTTCACTTGAAAATATTATCTACACCTCCTTATTATCTTTGAATGAATATTTTACATATAATTTAGCTAATTTATTCCACGTTTTTTACTTTTATTTTGCTTTATTATTATGTAATTCCAAATCTTATTTTAAGTGAATTTTACATCACTGTGATTTAGTTAGAATACAATACTTTAATTTATCTTTTGTATGTTTTAATATAAAAATTTATTTGATATTAAATAATAACATATTATTATTCATTCTTACCTAATATCGTAGTTCATAGTAACTCTAAATGAGGTTCAATCAAAGTGAAATAAAACCAATCATCTCATCTCGATGAGCTCTTTTAAGTGAATAATTATATTTAGAATTTTAAATATTTTTTATTCCATTTTGGTAAGTTTTAGAAGTTATCTTGATTAAAAGCTAATATGATCATAAATGTCATTACACATGATTATCTCAATATTCTTCAATGAATTTTTCTAAATAGTTTATTTAATTTCTCCAAATCTTTCATTATAATTTGGTAAAAGTTTTGAGAAACATTAACTCTCTTCTCATGTGACATTTACATTACTTCAACTTACTTAACTTTATTTTCTCTATTTATCTCATTCATTTCAGTTTCAATATATATTTACATTGTATTGAAATAAGAATTTATTATTATTTATTTTTATTTACTTTTGTAATTCATTGTATTTTAGAATTGGAGCAATCAAGATGTATTAAACATTTTTTGGTGTGTCATAGAGAGGTCCAAGGAAACATTTATTTCTATATTTCTAAATATTTTACTTTTTTGAGTTTTGTCTTGTTTTATGAGACATTTTGGTATGTGCCAGATTTGTCTATTGAGAATTTTATGCATGATAACCCTAGTATCTTGGGATACAATTTTTCTTCATAATTTTTATTATTTATTCAAATGCTTTGCCATTATTTGAATTATATGTTAATATGAACTTATAATTCAACTCTTGTTTGACCTTTGCATTTATCCAACATGATTATATCTCATTGTTTAAATTATATTATTTCAATTTTAATATATACTTCATTAAACCTAAAATTATGATTTATTTATTTTCTTAATCTAAAAATTGATAGTAATTAAAAAAACTATCTGATAAAGATGAATTAAACTTCAATTGACTTCTTCCAATGAGCTATATTTAATTTAATATTCATTTAAATATTTTTCAATATTTTATTTTTGTAGTTTTTTGCACCTATTATGAGAAATTTCAATTCACAAATGACTTATTAATAAAGGTTGTCACACTCTATTTTCTTAGTATCTTGGATTGCTATTTTTCATTAACTCTTTATAATGTATTCCAATTTTTTTTTCAATTTTGTTATATTGCTATGTAACCTAAATATTCATGCCTTATGGCCTTTACAATGCTTGATTTCGGCTTGTTGCATTGTTTCAATTTATTTTATTCAAATGTTTACATATATTTTCTTAATTTTAAAATAATAATTTATTATTATGTATCATTATATAATTCTACTATTTGTAGTAGTTTAAAAATATTTTATTCTCGGGTGGTTTTAATATATTATGAGAAATTTAGATTTGTATGTTACATATAAACAAGTATGATACACTCAAACTCTTTAGTTTCTTTGAATGCAAATTTGTTATGAAATATATCTCATTTTTTTAACTCTTTCATTAAGAATTGGTTAAATAAATATGAAACTCTATTTCTCTTCTTATTTAACTTTTACATAACTTTGATTTAGTTATAGATTGCTTCAATTTATTTAATAATTATTACATATTCACATGATATAAAAGTAATAATTATTATTTATGCTTATTTACTTCAATAATTAAAAATAATTTAAAAAATTGTGTGATGGAGACTAAACAAGCATCATTGGAATCGAAATGACAACCTCTTGTGAATTAAATATTTTTTATTTTTTTAATATTAGTTTCAGTTGTTTTTTTTGCCAGATTTTTATTTATACCATATTTGATGATTGAGTATGTAACCCTAGAACATTTTTATTTCTTGAACTATTACTTTCTTACATTATTTTTCTCTTCTTTTGTTTAAAAAAAATTATTTTAATTTTGACCTTTTGCTATGTAGCTCTAGGTCTCAGCTCACATGATCATTTAATTACTTTCATTAGTAATACTACTTTTTCTTGAATTTAACATATTTTAGATTTAATGCATATTTACTTAGTATTAAATAATAATTTATTATTATTTATTCTTATTTAAGTTTGTAAATTCACTTAACAAAAATGAAAATCAATTAAGATGAAATAAATATTCTTGAACTCATCTGTATGAGGTCCATACAAAAAAAAATTTATTTATATGTTTTTAGGTGTTTTCTTTTCTATGATTTTGCACACCTTATTAGATATTTTCGATTCATAATGAACTTGATGATGAAGGATTTTACAAACATTTTCCTTTGTATCTCAGAATGTAGTTTTCCTATACATTTGAACTTATTTCTTGATATTTTGCATTTTACCTTCAATATATTACTATGAAACTATAGTTCTTGTATCATGGGACCTTTGTATCACTTTAACTACATTAAATTAAAATACTTAAATTTATCACATTTCTTATTTAATAAACATTTTTCTTATATTACATTAATATTTTATTATTATTTATATTTTTTTATTTGTAATTCATAGTAATTCAAAACAAGGCTAATTTGACATTAAATAAAAATCCTTGGACTTATCTTGTCAAAATTTTCTTAATTAAATAATAATTTCTATATTTAAAAAGTATATATATTTCTATTTGTTTGTAAGCACTTCAACAAATTTAAACTCATACTTGATTTAGAGATTAGTGATTTTACACTTGATCTTTTGAATATATTGGAATATAACTTCCCCAAGAATTTATTATATTTTTGTAGAAGTTTTGGTTGGATTTGTTATATTAACATGTTCTCTAAATCCATAATCATGTGACCTTCACATCAATTTTATTAGGATAAATTACATTATTTCAACTTATCTAATTTCAACATTAACGTACATTTATTTAATACTAAAAAAATAACTTATTATTATTTATGCTTATTTACAATGGTACTATGTGGTGATTTTAAACAAGGTCTAAGCGAGATGAAGTAAACATCATTGTAGTCATTCAATGAGCTTTCTAAACTTAGATATTTATCACTATAAGTTTAAATATTTTATTTGATATTAATTTGGCATGGTTTATATGTCATTTTGACTTATACTACGTTTGATTATCATGGGTGACACACTTGTTCTCTTTAGTATCATGGAATGCAACTTTGTTATTTAATTTGCCTTATTTTTACAAAGTTTTTTATTTACTTTAGTTATGTTTCTATAAAATTCTAATTCCCATCCCTTGTGACCTTCGTGTCACTTGTACTTAGTTATATTACATCACTTCAATTTTGCTTATTTCATTCTTGATAAATATTTACTTAATGAAGTCAAAATAAGAAAAAAAAATATCATTGAACTTATAAATGAACTTTATCAAATTAAATATTTATTTTCAACTTTTAAAAATTATATTCTTGATGGAATGTGTTTAACTTATGGGTAATTTTAGTTCAAACAAAATTTGATGATTGAAGAAGTCACTCCTAATCTCCTTAGTATCTTGGAATGCAACTTTCCTATTTAATTTATCAAATTTTTTAATTTCTTCATTTTTAATTATATATATATCTATATATTAATAGACTCTTATTATCCACTCATACAAGAATTACATCACTTTGATTTGGGTATATTAAATTCAATCAATACATCTCTCTTCAACATTATCACATATTTACTTAATATTAAAATAATAATTATTTATTATTTGCACTTATTTGCTTTGATAATTCATAGTAAATCCAAAGGATGTGCAATTTCTTCATTTTTAATCTATATCTGATTTGATGATCAGGTATCTTTCTCTATATCTCATTAATATCATGCAATGATTTTTTCATATATAATTTATGATATTTCCTAAAATGTTTCACTTTAATTTGGTTATATTTCTTCGTAGCTATTATCTCTTATAATGTGGCTTTAGATCTCTTTCAATTGGTTATATTGCATTATTTTAATGTGTCTTATTGTAGCTTCAATATATATTTTGCTAATATTAAAATAAAAATTTATTATCATTTATGGTTATTTAATATAGTAATTCGTAAAAACTCCATATAATGCCAAATAACATTGAAACAAAGGTTATTAGCCTCATCTCAATGATCTTTTTCCAATAATATATTTTTTCTATGTTTTTAAAAGTTTTTCTGTTTAGGCCTTTGACATGCTTAACAATATATTTGAATTAATAACTAATTTGGTGATCAAGGATGTTACACTTGATCTTTATATCATCTTTGAATGCATTGTTCTTTTTCATTTTATCATACTTCGTTAAATGTTTTACATGGATTTCATTATTTATTATTTAACAATTACTTTCTAACATGCAACATAAAAATAATATTCATTTATTTATATTACATTGCATGAATTTATCTCATCTTCACATTAATACATTCTTAATATTAAATTGACAACTTATTTTTATTTATTGTTTTTTATATTGTAATACATGGTAACACAAAATTATGTCCAAGAGAGATCAAACAAATGTCGTTAAGCTCATCTTAATAAGAGAAACGTAATTAAATATTAATTTCCATAATTTAAAACATTTTATTTTCTAAAATATTTTCACATTTAGGAGTTATTTTTCTTCATATCTGATTTGCCAATTAATAATTTCATGCTTGATTTCCTTAATACCTTAGAATAATACTTTTTTATTAAACTTTTTTCATTTCATAATATTTTTTTTTATTTGGTTACATTATTATTTAATTCTAACGCTTGTTTGACTTATAATTTAGTTTGAATTGTTCATACTATATTATGTTAATTAATCTCATTTTAGCTTTAATCAAGATAAAACAAAAATTAATGGACTAGTTTATGATTTTGAAATGCTTTATAGGAAATTTTGATTTTTACTTGATTTGATGATTGAGGTTGTTAAATTTGATCTCCGTAGCATCTTAGGATACAACTTTCTCGTTCAATTTATCTCATTTCTTCAAAAGCTTTGCTTCAAATTTGTTATATTACTATGCAATTGTAACTCTCCTCTCATACGACCTTTACATCAGTTTTAACTAGTAATATCGGAGGAATTAGTAATGAAAACACATCAAGTAATGAAAAGGAAAAGACATCGATTCAGATTCCACAGACCCTCTATTTTTTTCTTTTTTTTCGCAGGAAATAATCGAGATGAATGATTTTTTTACCATAAAAAAAATGAAATTAAAAAAAAAATCGATCTTTATTTTCTGTGAATTTATGACTACGCTTTCCATTTGGTTTAGACAATTCGTTTCCTAGAACCTATCACTAAAATACCTCTAGAACAATAAGGGAATAAGGGGAGTGAAAAGGGAATTTCATCAGAAGATGGGGAATGAAAACTATCGACCACCCCCGAGGTTTGTGAATCAGTGTTGATCATCTCCTTTTCAGGGAGAGCTAATGCTTATGCTTGGGGAACTTTGATAAGACAAAAAAAGGGGATCTTGATTTGTTTTCTCGTTCAATCAAATAGGGGGATCTTTGTGAAGGCTTTTCGAGTGAGAGTTCGAGTTCTAGTGCAAATACCCTTCTTTGACCTCTTCCCTCTCCCCTCAATAGACTGACCAAGTTGTCAAGTTTCGAGAGGCCAGTTTAGGTCATTACAACTAGGCAACTTTAATTAGGCATAACTTATTTGATCTGCTACAAGTTCCTAATTTTTTGTTGTATTCAAATGTCCTAGATCATGTCTAACCTCATTAGTTGGCACTAATTATTTCCATCTTTTGAAATACTTTGCTCTTGAACTATTGGCACATATCCCTCTTGTTTGAATTCTATAATCCAAATCCTTTTTTAGAATTGATAACTCAAACATTCCAGATCTCATTCGAGTTGATGGGATAGTCTAGAACTCATGTACCTTTATTATGTGAAATTGATTGACCATAAACTCCTTTGTGAGATTAAATAACTCCTTTTGATCTTGCCTAATGACAATTTCACTAGCCATTAAATCTTCCAATGTAGGCAGTGCTTTAGAGGAATTATCTATGAAGTTTAGAAAAGCCTTTTAAGCTATTTGGAAGCAAGCTTGAATATAGCTTTTCATTATTTTCTAAAGTCTATAAGCAAAAAGTTTTTATATTTACCTTACCATTATGAATGAAATGACTAACGAATATTAAAAATATTTTAACATCCCAAAAATGGGTTACATCATGTTCTATTTGTGTTAATTTCTCCTTACAACACCTAATGCTTACATTTACTTGAAATTCCTAATTCCTCCAACTAAGCTTAGTTCTTCTAAACTTTCATTTTCTTAATTTTTTACAAAATTTTGAACTCTTTCTCTCTTTTTTTATTAATAAAAAACTATAAGAAAATTTGTATGTTTTTATTAAATACATTTATACCATGCTATTGTTTTCTTTTAACTTTTGTTTGTGAGCCTAACCTTTGTGATAGCTATGGATTTGTTTGATCTTATAAAAAATTGAGTTGCGGTTGATCTTATAAAACTTTAGGTTTTAGTGAACCTATAAAAGCAAGTAAATTCAAGGTGCATAGAAAAAAACCTCAACTTATAACTCTTTTACTAGTGTAGCTTCTTCTCAATCTTTGTTGGTGGTTGGTACAAGATTTAGATTGAAATGAACAACCTCAAAGTTTTACTTTTTTGATTTTTCTTAAAAATAAAAATTCTAGATTAAAAAATTTTTAAATCATAAGTTTTTAAAAATATTAAATTATTTTTATAATTTTTTCAAAAAATGCATACAATCCTAAAATTGGTAAAAAGGATTTATAACCCATAATTCACCCCTTTCATATACTATTCAAACACTTAATTTTACTTCAATTGGTATCAGAGTTGGTGTTGTATATAAAGTCAATAAAATCACTAGGGTGATCGTGTGTTTTTGTTCAAAATAACTATATTATTAATTGTAATTATTTATTATTATTTATTTTCATTAATATTAATTAAAATATTACCATGTACTTTGTTACTAAGCTTCATGAGTTTCATATTATAATTGTTTTATTTACATGTTTAAAGATGACTTCACCTATAGTTTGTAGTTGTTAAACATCACATGAAGGATTTTTATCTTGTCATCCTTTAATATTTAAGTGTGAAAAGTTTTTTATTTGGTAAAATATTTAAAACTTTTATTCAAAAAATTAATAATTATTTGTAATATCTTTTTATTCATTATATTATACTCACTAAAGATGGAACTAAGAAATCAAGAATGATTCAATTAAATGCTAAAGGAATGAATTATTTATTTTGTTCATTACCTCAAGAAATTGGTGTGAAAGGGTGTATGGTGCAACTTCTTTTGAGATGTCATAAGGATGAGATAGGTTGTATGGTGAGAATGAATCTCACAATATTAGTGGTGAGAAGAAAGAGATGAAACATAAAAAGAATAATGACAATAAGAAGAGGAGGAAGAAGAAACTGAATTTAGAGACAAAGGTCAACTTTCAACTTGTACTTTTAATTCAGCCATGAGTTTGCTTTGAATCTTGGGATGAAATATAAAATTTCTTTAGTAAATTAGTTAATGAGCATACATTTGTTAACATGTATGATGACCTCAAGAATCCTTGTAGGAAACATGAATATAGAACAAGTTAATTGCATGAAAAATGTGATTCTTAAAAAGGAAAATATTTCTATAACTAATAAAATTTAAACTTATATTTCGAATGTATCATATCTGAAAGTAATAAATAAAGAATGTGAATTTGAATTGTCTAAATATATTTAATGTAATGATTCTTGAAAATTAGAGAATGATATTTTAGGAAAAGAAAATTCTTTACTTAAAGAAAAGTTTGTGTAACTTTAAAGAAATACATGATATGAAGTCAAATTATGCTAATTTATTTTCTTATTCATCTAGTTGTAATCATTTATTAGGTACCTTCATATATTGCTTTGTTTAATAATGCGACAAATAATAATGTTCAGATAAATACTTTACATGTTCTTGAACATGCTTTATCATAAAACCACATGGCAAGAAATAATGCAAGTGTTCAATACATCTTGTACTCCTTTGCATGGATCTAGTTATTAGCTTAACTCTAATATTTTTTGTAATTATTGTTCTAAATTTGGACATCTTATATTTCATTGCCCAATTAAGAAATCCATAAATTTAAGTGTAATAGGTATGAATGGACTCCTATGAGAGCCAATTTTAGAAATTTCTTTACAAAGTCATAATATCCACAACCTATCACTATCGAACGAAAGATGGTTTGCATTTCTAAATTTTAACCTTAGGTTGTTTGTAAGTGTGTCTCCATATTAGAACACCTATGGAGACAAGCTTTATTTTGTGAGTTTGTGTCACTCACTTGCAAAATGTTTGCGGTTCTTAGATTTTCAGATTAGGTTAAAATGTCAAATCTTTGTAGACTTATATTTTGTATCAATCACTATTAATCATTTAGAACTTGTTTTTAATCAAGTGATAATTTTCATTTAGTTTGTTTTAACACCCAATTTGATAAATTTTAAAAGATGATCAAATGTTATTACTTTTTAGAAGAAAAAATGAGACTTATGTGACTAAGTTTTATTAATTAAAAGTTACTGGATTTGTTTAAGCTAACTAACAAAAAAATTACAACTACATATTAAGTAAATGTCTATTAAAAATGAAATGAGATAAATTAAATCATTGTAATGTAGCCCACTGAAAGTGATGTAAAGGTTAGATGAGAAGAGAATTAGAGTTTAAGAGTAATATAACTAAATCAAAAAGAAAAATTCAAAAAATGAGATAATTGCATAGGAAAGTTGTGTGCTAGATGCTCAAGAAATCAAGTGAAATATCCTCAAACATCAAATGCAGTATGAATCATAATATTTCATAAAGTGTGCATAAACTCTAAAATAAAATAATTAAAAATATAAAATGAATATTTCATTAGATAAAGCTCAAAAAGATGACTCCAACAATAATTGTTTCATCTTGATTATGCATCAATTACAATTCTTTAAAATTATAAAATTTAATAGAAGTAAAATTTTATTAATTATTTTTTTAACATAAAAAAAAATATATTAAGATTGAAATAAGATAACTATAAGTAACATAATATATCCAAACCAAAGAAATATAGCTAACAGAAAAATGGAGGCTTAGAGTTACATCATAATTTAACTAAACAAACAAAAAAAAGTAAAATAAATGAGATAAACTATATAAAATAGTGACATTAAAAAATAATATAGAGATCAACTATAATATACTAATTTTCCAAATTATGTACAAATTAAAAAGCATGTTAAAAATTTTTAAAACTCAATAAAAATATTAAGAAATATATAAAGGTGTATTTATTTGTTTATAACTCAATAAGATGAGTCCAACAAAGTCTGTTTCACCTAGATTAGGGATCACATTGAATTACTATAAATTACACAAAAGGTATATACAAATAATAATGAAGAATTGTCTTAATATTAGGTATATTTATTTTAAAGAAGAAAAGAGAGAAATTGAAATAATATCTTATAATAGAATCAAGAAATGGCAAAATTCATAGTAAGGACATAAAAAACCAAAGTAAAGATATTAAAGAAATGAGATAAATTGTTTGAAAATATTTCATTCCAAAATACTAGGGGAATCAAGAGTTTCAGCATCTATAGAATTAAAAGAATGAATATTTAATTGGATATTGCTCATAACCTAAGGATAATGACATTTTATTCTTCTTTATCAAAGATTGTTTTGAATTATTATGAATTATAGACATAAATAAGAAAAATAAATAATAAATTACCTTTTTAATATTAAGTAAATAGATATCATAGGTCAAATGATATTAGTAGAAGAGATCTAATATGGTATAATAAAAGTGATAATTGTCATTAAAAAGAGAATTAGGGTTACATTATAATATTAACAAATATAAGGAAAAAATTTGAAGAAATGATGAAAATTATACTAGTGAAGTACACACTAAAATACTAAGGCTGTTGAAGTAAAATCCTTGAACATCAAATGCAAATCAAAATAATTCATAAAGCATTCCAAAATTTTAGAAAATAAATTATTTAAAAAAATTAGTTTATAACTCGATTTTTTTTGTCATTACATGTCGAACAATGTTACTTTCATATTTATTGAACCTCATTTGTAGTACTACAATTACAAAAATAAATAAGCTAAAATAAAAATAAATTATGATTTTAATATTATAAAATATATCTAATGGCTAAAATGAGAAAATTGACATAATATAATTTCACCAAATAAAATTAATGTAAGGGACACATGAGAGGATATTTAGTGTAAAATTATAAAAGAACAAGAGAAAAACATTGGTAAAATTTGCATTAATTTTGTAGAAAATGTTACATTCCAAGACAACAAGTAAATTAAGTATACCATCTTCAACTAACAAATCAGCAATGAATAATAATATCTAACAAATCATACATAAAATGAAGAAAATTAAATATTTTAAAATATGAAATAAATATTTAATAGGATTGAGCTCAACAAGACGAGTCTAACAATATTTACATTATCATGATTGGATAACATTTGGAATTACTATGAATTATGAAATAAATAAGTGTAAAAATTAATAAGTTAATGTTAAAATGATAAGTAAATATATTGTAAAGCTAAATTGAGATAAATTAAAGTTATATGTATAACTAAATCAAGGCATTATAAATCTTTCAAAAGAAGAGATTTAGAGTTAAATTGCCATATAATAAAATAAAAATGAATCATTTAAATAAATGAGATAAATTATATGAAATTGTAGCACTACAAAATAATAAGGAGATTGAGTATACTATCTTCATTTGTTAAATAAGACACAAATCAAAAGCATCATATTGCATGCATAAATAAAAAAGCACTAAGAATCATAAAAATTGAATATTTAATTGTGCATCAATCATCGAGTTAGGCAAAATAATATCTTTTTATCTCAATTAGACTTTCTCTTGAGTTATTATGAATTACAAATTTAAGGAAAATAAAATAATAAAACTTATTATTTTCCCATTAAATAATTATATAATAATGATGAAATGAGATAAATGTAAGTAGCAAAACATAACTTAATCAAAGCGGTGAAAACATCACATGAAAGGAGAGTTAGAGTTTTTTCTAGTATAACCCAATCAAATCAATAAATTTTGAGAAAGGATACAAATTATGTGAAGATGTTGTATTCAAAGGAACTAACTAATTTGACTGCAACGACCTCAATCAAAAAATTAGGTACTAATTTTAACAACTCGCAAGCCAGATATATGTTCTAGAAAATAAAACATTTAGAAACATAAAATAAATTTTTAATGATGTTTATTTTGTATAGATCATACCTCATTCTTGGTTACTATGCATTACAAAAGTAATTTTGCACAACCAATAAAAAATTATTGTTATAATATGAAGGAAATATATATTAATGCTGAAAAGAAAAAAATTAAAGTCAACAACTAAACGAAGGTTATGTAAATGTTACAAACAAAAGATTTAGAGTCACATTATAGTATAACCAAATATAAGAAAAAAAGTTAAAGCCATAAGATAAAGAATTGAGAAACGTCACATCTTAAAATTAAGTAAATATAAAATTTACAAAATAGCAAAATCAAAGAAAGTTTTTGGTCACATGATTGTAGAATTAAATTTTCATAATAATATAATCTAATCAAAGCAAAAATTTTGGACAAATATGATAAATTAAAAAAGAAAATTGTATTCAAAGATATTGAAGAGATCAAGTGTAACATCCTTAAAGATACGAATAAAAATGTTGCATAAATCAGTACAATAATACGAAACTATAAAATATTCAAAAATAGGAGAATTATTATTATTTAGATTGATATAGATCATTTGGTTAATCTGAGTGGACCAAATTTATAACTATTACAAATTAGTAAAGTCAATAAGCATAAATAATAATGTCACATAACCAAACTAAAGGGATGTAAATATCACAAGAAGGGGGTTTAGAGTTACAATATATTATAATAAAATAAAAGTGAAAACGTTAAATAAATAAGAAAAATTAATCATTAATATTGCATTCCAATGTGCTAAGAAGATCGATAACATCATTGATAAAAAGGTCAGTTATTAATTGAAAGGATTCACAAAGTATCCATAAATATAAGAAACTAAAATTTTTAAAAATATAAAATTGTTATTGAGTTGCGTAAAGAATGCTGGGATAAGCTTAATGAATATTATCTTATTTATATTGGAGTTCATGTTGAATTTCAGTGAATAATCAGAGTAAATATTAATGAATAATAATAAATCATTATTTTAATGTTGATTAGTTTTATAATGAAGATTACATTAGAAAAGATTTAAAGTTACATAATAGTATCACCAAATCAAATCAAAAAAGTTTAAAAAATAATATAAATCATACAAGAAAGTTGCATTCTAAAATACTAAGAAGATTACATGTACCTTACTCATTAATCTTAAGAGGTACAAATTGAAATGCCTAAAAAAATGTGCAAAAATCACAAAAAGAATGTTTACAATTATGAAAATGGATATTCAATTCCACATAGATCACCAAGCGATGCCCAATGACATATTACAACAACGAGATTAATAAAAGGTATGTAAGATGACAAAATGATGTGATTTCATGAGATAAGATTTAGAGTTAAATAGAAATATAACCAAATCAAGAAAAAATTGAAGAAATGGTATAAATTTTTTTAGAAAGTTCCACTCATGGATACCAAGAAGCTCAAGCAAAAGATCGACGATTATCAAATTAGATACAAATCAAAATGTCAAGTAAAACATATAAAAGCTATTAAAAATAAAATATATAAAACTGTGATAATGAATAATTAATTGATAGAGCTTGTAGAGAGAACCTCAACAATAGTTGTTAACTCTCAATTGAGCATCGTTTAAAAATACTATCAACTACTAATAAAGCATATATAATTCTAAATTATTATTTTACAATTATATATATATATTAAATTTAAAAATTGTTAAATTGAAATAACATATTACAAAAAAAAAACACACTTGAAAATGTCACATTTTAGGAGATTTAAGGTTATATTATAACATGATAAATAGAAATAATGAATTAAGTAAATTAGACAAATTTTATGGGAAAGTTATATTCCAAGATAAAAGGGAGATCAAGTGCAACATCTTTAGTCATCAAATATGGTATGAATTGAATGATCCCTTGACGTATGCATAAATCCAATGAAATAAAATATTTAAACATGTAAAAAAGAATATTTAATTATGTCCAACATATAGAGACTACTCTAATAACATTTGTTTTATCTAGATCAAATCTCGCTCAAAATTATTGCATGTTAACAAAGTAATTAAGCATAAAGAATTATATAATATACCAAAACTAATGTAAACTAAAAGTCACATGAGAGTAGATTTAGATTGCTTTTAAACATAACTAAATCATAAGAAAAAGTGTGAATAAGTGACAAATTTTGTTGAAAAGTTGAATTCTAAAACACAAAAGAGACACAGTGAAACATCCTTGATCATCAAAGCTAGTAAAATTCAAAATGCATAAGAAATGGTTCCAAAACTCAACAAAATTAAACTTTTATAAATACAAAAATGAATATTTAATTATCTTTAGCTAATTAATATCAATCGAATGGCTTCTATTTCATCTTGATTGAAGCCCAATTGGAATATTACAAAAGTAAATAAGCAAAAATATTAAAGAATTAATTTTTTTAATATTAAGTAAAAATATAAAAAGATTAGAATGAGAAAGTTTGAAAGAATAAATTGTAATGAGAAAGTTTGAGAGGATAATAGAAGTTTCCAAAAGATATCGCCAAATCAAAGAAAACAATTTAAACAAATTGGATAAATTGTAATGAAAGGTTGCATTAAAGATACTTTGTGGTTTAAGAACAATGTCCTTAATTGTAAAATTAGGTATGAATTGAAATAACACATAAATCTTGCAAAAATCTTAAAAAATAATATTTTTAAAACTATAAAAATGAATATTTAACATGATAAAATTAATCGAAATGAGTTCAATGATAATTTTTTCATCTCAATTAAACCTCATTTTAGATTACAATAAATTAGCATTGTAAATAAGCATAAATAATAATATAATATAACCCATTCAAACTAATATAAAGGTTAAATGAGATGAGATTTAGAGTTGTATTATAATATTAGCTATTCATGTGGAATTATTTGAATAATTATGATAAGTTGTATGAACAATTTGGTTTGAAAGTAGTAAGAACATTTTTTAATGTGTAACATCTTGATCATTAAATCAAGTTTGAATTAAAATGAATGGCAAAATGAGAAAAAATCCTAAAAAAATATTTAAAAATATGATATAAATTTTCATTTAATTAAGTTAAGACGTTTCAAATGACATTTGTTTCATCTCAATCAAACCTCATTTGGAATTATTTTGAATTACCATAACTAACAAGCTTATTTAGACATAAATTATTACGTAATCTTATATGACAATTCAAAGTTGTGAAAAGATCACAGAAGAGGTTGTTTAGAGTTACATAGTAGAATAACCAAATCAAAGTAAAATATTTTAAAAAATAAGATAAAATATCCAAAAAGTTTCATTAGAAAATACTTAGGAGAATTAGGGTAACATTCTCCATTATTCATTAAGATGAGTCAAATGACCATTGTTTTGACTTGATCGGACCTCATTTTGAGTTAGTATGAATTAATATAGCAAAACAAGCTTAAACAATAGTAAACTATTATTGTAATATTAAGCAAATAATTATCAAAGATAAAATAAGATAAATTAAAATGATGTAATATAACAAAAGAAAAGTAATATAGTGGTCATAAAAGAGTATACTTATCATTATAATGTAATATAACAAAATCAAAATAAAACATTAAAGAAATAAGAACAATTATATAAAAATCTGGCATTCGAAAAGACTAAGGTGTCATGTGTGAGATTCAAGATCATCTAACAAAATATGATTTGAAATGCCTCCAAAAATATACAAAAGCACTAGAAATTTTTTTTTGAAATTTTTAAATGATTATTAATTAAATAAAGCTCATGGAGATGAGCTGAATGACATTTATTTTCTATTGATTAGACATAGTTTGGAAATACTATAAATTAGTAATATAAATAAGCTTGAATTATAATAAGTTATAATTTCAATAAAAATTAAAAATATATTGAGGCTTGAATAATAAAAAATGAGTTATTACAATATAACCAAATTAATGCTATATAACGTTAACATGATAAGATATGTACAGTTACATAGTAATACACACAATGCAAAGCAAAACTTTCAAGGAAAGAAGACAAAGTTTACATAAAAATTGCATTCCAATATACTAATTAGATTATACTTAACATTCCTGAACATTAAATATAGTACAAATCAAAAAGTCTCATAAAATATCTAGAAAACCTACAAAATAAATATTTTAAATTATTATAATTAATATTCAAGTAGATAAAGTGTGTTTAGATGAGTTTGTTTCATATTGATAAAAACTTGTTTGCATTTAATGCCCATTACCAAAGTAATTAATCATAAACAATAAAAAAATATAACCAAATAAAAGTGATGTAAAGGACATAGGAGGGATTTACCTATACATTATAATATACCCAAATAAAGCAAAAAAGAATAATTGAGATAAGTTGCAAAAAATTTGTGCATTATAAGATATTAAGGAGATGGACAGTAACATCTTTAAATGTTAGACTATGTATGAATCACAATTCCTAGAAATGGTACCAAAATTCAAGAAAATAAAATATTTAGAAATATAAAAATGAATAGTTATCTAGATATTGTTTGTCATGATGAGTGTAATGATGTTTTCTTGATCTCTATTAGGCCCCATTTTGAGTAAAGTGAATTACCAAAGAAGACTAACATAAATAATAATGTAACATAACAAATGCAAAGTGATGTAAAGGCTAAATAAAAGAGAAGTTTGCATTAGAATATAATATAATAAAATCAAACCAAAAAATTTGAATAACTTAGGTAAATTATCTTAAAATAATAAAAAATTCAAATTTAATAGAGCCCATTGGGATAAGTTTAATGACATTTATTTGTTCTCAACTAAAACTCATTTGAAATTAATATAGAGGTCACATGAGAGCTATTTAGCAATGCATTTGAATGCAATCAAATCAAAGCAAAATATTAATATTTCTGATAAATTGTTTGAAAACATTACACACCATGATATTAAGGAGATCATCAAATGGGCTTTGAATAAAAGATGTAATAATTAATATTTTAATATTAAGTTGACGTACGATAAAGCTAAAATAAGAACAATTGAATAATTGTAATATAAAAAATTCAAAGCAACAAAGAGATGTGACAATAAGGGAACATGAGTTTCATTTTAATTAACCAAATAAAAGCGAAAGAATTGAAGAAAATTAGATAAATTGTATAGTAAAACTACAATAAAAGATATTAAAGAGATTGAGCTAAAATCCTGGATTATCAAATTAGCTATGAATCTAGAAGCCTCATAAAATATGTAAAAATCTTGCATAACAAAATATTAAAATACATAAAAATAAATCTTTATTTAGATAGAGCTCATTGAGTTGAGTGCAACAACATTTGTTTCATCCCAAACAAAATCGATTTGAAATTACTACAAATTAAAAAAATTAAGTAAACATAAGTAGTGATAAATTTCAAAACTTACACTAGAGAATTACATTCCAAGATACAAAAGAGCTTGAGCATAACATTCTCGATGATCAATTCCTTCATTTTGTAATTTCCTGACAAAGCATTCCAAAGAATTAAAAATTAAGAAATAAATTAAATATAAAAAATGAATATATGACAGGATAGTGCCCATTCACATGAGTTTAACGATGTTTGTGTCATCACTATTAGATATTGTTTGGCATTGTCTTGAATTAAAAAGCAAACAAGCAAAAACAATAATAACATTAAGAATTTGTATTAAAGAGGAAATTAGATAAATTTAACTAATATAATATAAGAAAATCAAAGTGAATTTTTTGAAGAAATTGATAAATTATTTGGGAAAGTTTCTTTCCAAGGTATGAAGGTGATATACTGTAGCAACCCATATCGTTAGATAAGGAAAGAATCAAAATGTCCTATAATTCATTCCAAAAAAAAAATATTTAGAATAGAAAAAAAATATTTAATTAGATATAAATATTTGAGACTTATGTAGTGTTGTTTGTTTTGTCTAAATCAGATCCTATTTCAAATTACTATAATTTAACAAATTAAATAATAAAAAAAATAAAAAAGATGTTAAGTTAATAATTAAGTGAGTATATGTTTAGCTAAAAGTTATTGAATTGAAGCATTTAATACAATAAAATTAAAGACATTAAAAGATCACCTGAGAATAGAATTAGAGTTTCCAAGACAACCAATTTAAAACAAAACATTTGAAGAAACGAGATAAACTACATAGGAATGTTAGAATTCAAGAGAGTAAGGAGATCAAGCTTAACATCTTTGATCAGCAATTAAAATGTGAAATAAATGTCCCATAAAACATCCCAAAACATTAAAGAATAAGAGATAAATATATAAAAAAATACACTTGGATAGAACTTGTATGAATAAGTCTGTTGATGTTTGTGTCTTCTCTACCTGACATCATTTTCAATTTCTATGAATTAGAATGAAAATGAACACAAATAATAATAATAATATTTAGAAAATATATTTTAAAATTGAAATATATAAATTGAAGAAATGAAATATAACTTAATTAAGGAAAAGCATTTAATGAAATATGAAAAATTGTTCGAGAAAGCTCCTTTCTAAGTACTATGGAGATTTGGTGTAAAGACCTATATCATCAAATAAGGTACGAATTCAAATGCCTTCTAAAGCTTATTCAAATCTAATAACTTTTTTTAAAATATAAAAAATTAATATTTATCAGGTATAACTAGTTAAGATAAGCACAACATCATTTGTTTTGTCTTAATTGGACCTCTTTTTTTATTAATATGATTTATGAAAGTTAATAATAATAAATAATATAAAATTTTTATTTACATATTAAGTAAATATACATTAATTCTAGAATGAGTAAAATAAAAGCAATGAGTTATACTTAAACAAAAGAAATATGATGCTTACATAAGACGAGAATTATAATTACATTGCCATATAATTAAATCAAAGAAAAACACTTGAGGAAATGAGAAAGTGCATGGAAAAGTTGAATTCTAAGTATAATGGTGATCAATCATAACATCCTTGATCAAACATTAAGGTATGAATCAAAATATCTCATAAACCACAAAACTTGCAATAATTGATGCAATTAAAAAAATAAAAATTTTAGTACTTAGTTTGATGGAGCTCATCAAGATAAGTATAATGACATTTTTGGATTTGACTTAATTCTGAATTATTCAGAATGATAATTGTGAAGATTATATACAAAAGAATTAGTATTGGATAGTAATGTAAGCAAATCAAAGCAAAACTTTGGTTTAATGATATAATTTGCATAGGAAAGTTGCTTTCCAAATCATTAGAGTGATTGAATGCAACATCATCAATCACAAATCAGATATAATTAAAAATATATTTTAAATCATGTAAAAATAAAATGCCTAAATATAAAAAAAAATTAATTGGATAGAACTCATCGATGTATATCCAACAACTTATGTTTCCTCTTAAGCACACCTCTTTCAGAATTATAACGTATTACCAATTTAATCATAAACAATAATAAGTTATTATTTTAATATTAAAAAAATAAAATAAAATTGAAAATGATAAACATTATAATATAAATGTGAATATTTATCATGATGGGGCATGTCAAGATGAGTTGGCCAACTTGTTTTGGTCTCTATTAGAAATAATATAGAATTAGTCAAAATTTAAAAACTAAACATAAATAATAATAAATTATCATCTAGTTATTAATAAAAACTATATTAAATGAATAATGAAAGAAATTAGAGAAATGTAACATAATTAAATCAAAGAGACATAAAGGGAATTAGTGAGAAGATTTATAGTTTCATAATATATAACCAAATAAAGCTAAACAATTGATGAGATGATATAGATTGTATTGGAAATTTCCATTTTAAGATATTACAAAGATTAAATGCAACATCATCGATTATCAGATAATTTACAAATAAAAATATCTAATAAATTATGTAAAAAAAGAAAAATAAAAAGTTTAATAAAATAAAATAGAGTATTAAATTTGATGTTTCATCATCGAGGTGAGCCCAACTTAATTCATTTCATCTTAATTGAATGAAGTTTGGATTTACTAGAAATTATCATCTGAATGCTAATTAAAATGATTATAAAGCTAAAATGATGTAAATGAAAGAAATGTAAACAAACCAAATCAAAGTAACGTAAATATTATAAGAGAGAAGAATTAGATGGAATGCAACAAATGAAAGCCAAACATTTGGAGTCATGAAATAAATCATACTTGATTTTCTCATTCTAAGAACAATGAAAATTCAGTATAACATCCTTGACCTTCAAATAAGTTACAAATCAAAATACCTCTTCAAGAATAAAAAAATAAAAAAATATTTAAAAAAATAATATATATTAATATTTAATTTGGTAGACTTCATTGAGATGAGTCCAACGATATTTGTTTTGTCACGATTGGATCATATTTTGAATTAATGTGCATTACAAATGTACTTAAGCATAAATAATAAAATATTTATTATTTATTAATAAATAAAGTTATATTAAAGGAGAAATGATTTATATTGATGCATTGTAATAAAATAAAATCAAGGCATTACAAATGTCACAAGCAAGTAAAAGTTTATGTTCATTGTAACATAATCCAATAAAATAAAAACATTTAAAGAAATGTTGTCTATTATATAAGAAGCACTACAAGACAATACGAAGATTGATTATAATATTTTTGAATGTTAAATCATGTATTAATCAAAATGCCTCAAAAACTTGCCAAAAGCCTAGAAATTATTTTTAAGAAATATAGAAATGAATATTTAATTAGGTGGTGCTCATGGAGATGAGTCATATGACTCTTGTATTATCTTGATTAAAGTTCATTTACAATTACAACAAATTCAATAGTGAAGTAGCACACACAATAATTAATTATTATTTTAATATTAAATAAGTACATATTAAAGTTGAAATGAGTTATAGTGAAGTAATTCAATGTAACCAAATCAAAGCTAGTTAACACAGGTTGAACAACATTTTTATCATCTCGACCAAACGACATTTTAAATTATAGTGAATTAGAAAATTAAATAAAGATAAATAATAACAAATAAATAATATTAATCTTATGTAATATATATTAAAGCAAAAATGATATAAATTGAAGCAATGTAAGATAAGTAAATTAATGGTAAAACAATAGGTCAAAATAAGAAAAATTGTAATAAAAAGTTGGATTCTAAGATAAGAAGGAGACTTAATGTAACTACCTCAAACGTGAAATCATGTATGAATAGAAAGGTCTATGAATAGAAAGGTCTAGCAAAGCATGACAAAACTAATAAAAAATAAAATATTTAATATCAAAAATGGACATTTAATTTGATAGAGCTACTAAGAATTTTCTAACAACATTTGTTTTGTCGTAATAGAGTTAGGTTTAGAATAATTAGCAATTGAAAAAAATGAATATGCATAAATAAAGATAAATTTTTTTTAATGTTAAGTAAATAGATATTAAAGCTAAAATGATGTAAATTGAAGCAATGTAATTTAATAAAATCAAAGAGAAATTTTTAGAGTGGCATAGTAATATAACAAAAATGGAGAGAAATTTTTTAAAAATGTGATAAATTACACTAGAAAATTCCACTGTATGTTTTTAAATTGAATGAAACGTAAGCCACACAAAAATACCAGAAAAAACGACATTTAAAAACGTTGAAATGAATGCTAATTAGGAAAATCTTGTAGAGGTAAGTGTGAAAACATTTGTTTCATCTCACTGAGATTTAGATTGTAATTAACACTAATTACAAAAGTAATTAATTATAAATAATAATAAATTAATTTTTAAATATTAAGTAATTATGTATTAAAACTAAAATAAAATACATTGAAGCAACGTAGTTTAACCGAATGAAAGAAACACAAATATCATATAGGAGAAAATATTGAGTTTAATAGTAATATTATCAAATAGAAGTACAAACCTTAAATAAATAAGATAAATTTTATGACAAAGCTAAATTTCAAGTAAATACATAGTTTAAGTATTTTATCATTGATTGTTAAATCAGGAATGAATCAAATTGTTTAACAAAATATTCCAAATCCAAAGAAATTGAAATATTCAAAAATTTGGAAACAAATATATAGTTTAATGGAACTCGTTGAGATGAGTCAAATGAGTTTTGTTGCATCTTAATCAAACCTCATTTGAAATTATTACAAATTAAAAACTTTAAAAACGTATAAATAAAAATAAATTTTTATTTTAATATTAATGGTTATATAAATTAATTTAAAGTAGTATAATATAAGAAAATCAATGCTACGAAAACTTAAAACAAGAGGACAATTAGTGTAAAATAATAACATAATAAAATGAAAGTAAAAATCTTGAAGAAATAAGGTCAATTTTACTAAAGAGTTATATTCCTAGATACTGAGAAGGTTCAGTGGATCTTTCTCGACCATCAAATGTGTTGTGAATGATAATATCCTATAATGAATGCAAAAACCTTAGAAAACATAATATTTTAAAATATGAAAATAATTATTTATTTGGATAAGGCTTATCAAGACTAGTACAATAACATCTTTCTTCTTTCGATTACACCTCATTTAGAATTATAGTAAATTATCAATGTAATTAAATATAAATAATAATATATTAACATGTTATTAAAAAGTAAATATATGTTAAAAATGGAATGAGACAAATAAAAGTAATATAATTTAAGAAATTTAAAGAGTGAAACTTTAATAAATGAGATAAATTGTATTATAAAGTTTCATTCAAAGATATAGAAGACATTGAATTTAAAATTCTTGAGTATCAAATTAGTTATAAATCAAAAAATTTCATAAAATGTCTCATAATCTTGAAAAATTAAAATTTTAAGAATAAAAAAATAAATATTAAACTGCATAATGCTCGTAAATACGAGTCTAACGATATTTATTTAGTCCAAATTGAACCTCATTTTCTATTATAATGAATAAAAAATTTAAATAACAATAAATAGTAATCAATTAGTTTTTAATATTTGAAAAATATGTAATAAATTTGAAATTAGATTATTTGAATTAATGTAACATAACCAATTGAAATTGATGTGAATGTAAAATAATAAGATATTCAGTCTTGCATAGTAATATAACTAAATCAAAGTAAAAATTTTAGATAAATGTTATAAATTACATATTGTAGTTATATTCCACGATACATAGAAGATTGTTCTAACAATAATGATCTTCATATCATGTACAAAATAAAAAGTCTTATAAAAGTTTTTTTAAATTGGATAGAGCTTGTTGACACAAACTCACTAATGCATGGTCCATCTTAAGTGGACATTGTTTTGTAATTAAAATGAATTCTAAAAGTAGATAAAGTAATTACTATGAATTAATAAAGTAACTAAACATAAACAATAATAAATAACTTTTTCAATGTTAAATTAATATACATTTATATTAAAAAGTGATAAATTAAAGCAATGCAATATAATGATATTTAACTGATGCCAACAATTGAAGCAAAAAATTTAAAGAAATGAGATAAATTACACAAGAAATATGTTTTCCTTTTAAATGTATTATATAAAGATATAAAAATTATTTTTAATTGGGTAAGGCTTGCCAAGGGGAGACAAAAGGCATATGTTTCATACCATATAACCATGTCTCGAAGAACTATGCATTATTAAAATAAATAAACATAAAAGACCAAAAATATTATTTTAATATTAAGTTGAAATATCTTGAAGTTGAAACATATTCAAAGTAATGTAATATAATAAAAACAAAGTATTGTATAACTCATAAAAGGAGAATTAGAGTTTCATAGTTCTATAGCAAAATAAAAGAAAAATATTTGAAGAACTTAGATAATTTGTATTGTAAAACTACAGTGCATGATACTAAGGAGATTGTGTTAATATCCTTAATTGAAAAACCTCGTACTAAACAAAATATCTCCCAAAGCATGCAAAAATACTCAAAAATTAAATGTCATAGAACATAAAAATGATTATTTAATTGGATAGAGCGTGTCTAGAAAGTTCAATCAGGTTTGTTTCATCTTAATCAAAAGTTGTGCATAATTACTATGCAATAGCAAAGAAATTAAACATAAATAATAATGAACTATTGTTGAAGTATTAAATAAATAAATTTTAAAGCCATGATGAGAAAAATTGAAGAAATGTAATACAACCTAAACAAAGCAATGTTAAGAACACAAAAGATGAGAATTATAGTTTTGTTGTAATTTAACCAAATTAATACAAAAACATTTAAAAAAATAGATAATTTTTATTAAAAAGATACATTCAAAGCTAGTATTGATATTAAGGATAATATCTTTGATCATCAATTAAACAATGAAATGAAATGTCTCATGAGACTTATTTAACCCCAAAATAATAAAATATTTAAATCATATAAAATGAATAATTTAAGGGAACTTTTTGAGATAATTCCTACAATATTTATATTATCTCCATTGGATCTCATTTGGAATTACTTTAAATTGTCAAAGTGATTAATCAAAAATAATAATAAATTATTATTTTAATTTAAGTGTGCACATATTAAAAGTAAAATTTGTTAGATTGAAGCTATATTATAAAACAAAATCGAATCATTATTAGACAAATCAGAGAAGATTGAGAGTCATGTAGTAATAAATGAGTAAAAGACAAATGTTTGAAGAATGAACAAAGTTGTATGACAAAATAACATTCCAACACATTAAGGAGATTGAGTGTAACATCATTAATGATAAAATCAAGTATGAATTGAAATGTTTCATAAGATAGCTAAACTCAACTAAATAAAATAATTAAATTATTAAAAGATATATTTAAATGGAAAAAACATGTCGAGGTGCGTCCTATGATGTATGTTTCTTCTCGAACAAAACTTTTTTTAGAAATATTGTTAATTAATAAAATAAAAAACATAAATAATAATAAATTAATATTTTTCCATTAAGTTGAGATATATTAAAACTTAAATACAACAATTGATGTAATGTAATATGACAAAATCAAAGTGATATATTTGTCATGCCAAAGGAGAATGAGGATTCCATTATAATATGAAAAAAAAATTTAAAGAAAAGAAATAAATTCTAAGACAAAACTACATAGTAAGTTACTAAGGAGATCACGAGTAACATCAACATTACTCAAATTTGGTACATATCAAAATGTCCCCTATTGTGTGATAATTTTCAATAAAATACAGTATTAAAAAAATTAAAAAT
Source organism: Vanilla planifolia (assembly GCA_023846275.1). NCBI lineage: Eukaryota > Viridiplantae > Streptophyta > Magnoliopsida > Asparagales > Orchidaceae > Vanilla > Vanilla planifolia. Next base: position 221,983 of record JAIUJO010000194.1, on the reverse strand, counting down.
GTGTAATTAAGATACTAGAGCCTCTTAGGAGCTATCTAATAATTTTCTTTTTGTGTCCAACTAACCAGTATGGGAATTATTATGAATTACTAAAGATAATAAGAAGAAATAATACTAATTTATTTTTTTAATATTAAGTAAATATTTATCAAATTTGAAATGAGATAAATTGAAGTAATATGATATTGCCAAATGAAGGTGTTATAAATATAACATCAGAAGAGGTTTAGAGCAACATACTAATATAACAAATTCAAATAACAAAATTACAAAAAGTGATATAAAATGTCGTACAATGTGCTCTCCAAGATACTAAGGAGATCGAGTGTCACATCCTCAATTATCAAATCAAGACAAACTGAAATATCTTATAAAGCAAGATAAACTACTATAATACAAAATATTTAGAATTACAAAATTAATATTTAATTGTATATAACTCTCTAAGACTTCATATTGTATTTATCTCATTACCATTAGACTTACTTAGAGTTATTATTAATTACCATTGTAATTAAACATGAGTATTAATGAATTATAATTTTAATATTAAATAATTATTTTTTTAAAATAAAAAAAAGTTAAATTAAAATAGGGCAACATAATGAAATTAAAGTTATGCATGTGTCACACAAGAAAAAATTTAGAATAACATATTATTATAAAAAACTTGGAGGAAAAATATGATGAAATTAGATTTTAGGGGGAAATTGAATTCCAAGATGCAAATGAAATGAAATGGAATATCCTTAATTATAAAATAAATATTGAATTTAAATGCCTAGTAATTGTGCCAAAACTATAGTAAATAAAACTTTCAAAATATAAACACTAATATTTAAATGAATAAAGCTCGTTAAGGTAAGATCAATGTCGCATGCTTTGTGTCCATCAAGCATTGTTAATAAACATTGTGGATTATTAACTTAAATAAACATTAAAAAATACGAATTAATTTTTTATATTACATAATTATATATTAAATCTATGGAAAGATAATTGAAATAATATAATATAAGTAAATGAAAATGATGTATAGGTCACATAAGAGGTGAATTATGGTTTTAGAGAAAATTAAAACATGCAAAAAAATTAGAAAAATAAATATTTGAAAAAATTAAAATGAACATTTTCATGGAAAGAGCTCTTCAAGAAGGGACCAATTAAAGTTTTCTCATCTTCATAACATTTTTGTATGGAATTACAACAAAAATAAAAGAAGTTAAACATAAATAGTAATAAACTTATTTTTAAATATTTAGTATATACATCATAAAAACAGAAATTACATAAATTGAAGAAATACATTATAACTAGATGAAAGACTTGTAAAGTGGCACGACAGAAAAAAATTTCAAAAAAAGTGATAAATTTTACAAGAAAGTAGTATTCCAAAAATTAATTAAGTGTAACATCCACAATTGAGAGATCTGGTAGAAAATATATATCTCATAAAATCCAAAAAATGTGTACGAGATAACACAATTAAGTTTGTTAAAGTTATTATAATATTTGATAAAGCTCGTCGAGACTTGTCCAAAAACATTTGTTTTATGCCCATTAAACCTCGTTTGTGAATAATACAAATTACAAATGTAAATAAACAAAAAACTAAGTTATATAATGCAATAAAATAGAAGTATTTAAAAAGTCATATAAGATGAGAATTAGAATCTCGTAGTGATACACCAAAATAAAAAAATTTTGGAAAAATGAAAAATCATACATGCTAAAACTAAAATTCAATATATTAAAAATATTGAGAATAACATCCATGATAGTGAAAATAGATTTGAATTAAAATTTGTCATGGTTCTTATCAAATTGAAGAAAATTAAAAAAATTAAAAAATATATATATAAATTATTATTTAATTATAATGAGCTGATCTAGTTGTGTCTAATCATGTTTTTTCTACTGGATCAAACCTTGTTTTAAATTAAAATAAAGTTAAAAAAATAAATTAGTAAAAATAAATGAATTAAATAAATCAAAGTAATATATCTAAATTTATATGATGCAAATGTCAGACTATAGGACCTTTAAATTTACAAAGTAATGTAATTATATCTAAAAAAATTAAAAAACACTAGATTAATTATAAAAAAAAATTTAATTCTAAGATATTAAAAAGATCAAGTGTGACATCCTTGATTAAAAAAATCATTGACAAGTCTAAATGTTTAATCAATATGCCCAACCTAAGAAATAAAATAACTAAAAAAATGAAAATTAATATTTGAACGAAAAAAGAACTTCAAAAAAAGACCATTGATGTATGCTTCAACAAAATTGAGCCTTGTCTACAAATACAACAAATTACTCAACTAATAAACATTAGTAATAATAAAACATACTTTTGAATTAATAAGATACATTATGTTGTTGAAATAAGGCATATGAAGCAATATAGTGTAATTAAATTAAAGTGATGTATATATGTCACTTAGGAGGATCATTAGAGTCTTATCAGAAATTCAAACATGCCAAAACATTAAAAATTAAAATATTTTAATATATAAAAATAAATATTTCCTTGGATATAACTCATTGAATAGAGTCTATTGACATTTGTTTTGTGTGTACTAGATCTTGTTTTGAATTTATGAGAAAACCCTAAGAATATAAAGTAATTTTAAACATCAGATTTTAAAAAATTAAGATAAACTAGAAAAGGTAATGCAGAAAAATTAATCGATATAAATGTCACACAAGAGGAGTATCAGTATTTCGTTGTAATATAACTAATCCAAAGAAAAACATTTAAAGAATGAGATAAATTATATGAGAAAGCTACATTCTAAGATAATAAGGAAATTTAGTATAATATGCATGATCATCAAATAAGGTACAAAACAAATGTCTCATAAGTAGTGAAAAAACCATACCAAAGAAAATAAATAAGAATATAAAATGAACATTTAATTAGATAGAGCTTATCAAGGAAAGACACATAACATTAAGAAATACTACGAATTACAAAAGTTAATAAACATAGGAAATTTTAAATTGATTAAGTAGATATATATTAATTATAAAATAAAAAAATGGAAAAAATTAATTAACTGAATGATGGAATTTAAGCGACAGATGAGATGAGAAATACATTTTGGTAGAAATATTAGAAAATTAAAACAAAAGATTTTCAAAATTGAGACAAATTATATGGTAAAGCCGTACCTAAACAAAATAAGGATATTTAGTGAAATATCCTAAAAAGCTAAATCAAGTGTCAATCAAATTGTCTTATAAAAGGTGCCAAATGAATAAAAAACAATAAGAACAAAAATTCTCATAAAACCTACCAAACCAATACAAACTATGAAATTTTAAAATATTAAAATTAATTTTAAATTTTTTTAGAGCTCATTAATGTGAAATAAACAATAGTTGTCTTGTTTCCATAACATAATGAATGAAAAAACTATGAATTACAAAAAAGATAAATAAATAATAAATGAAAATTTTAATATTAATTATATATATATATATATATATATATATATATATATATATATATATATATATATATTAATGATGAATTAAGGTAATTTAAAGCAATGTAATATGACATAATGGAAGTAATGCAAAACTTGTATTACATAGAATTTTGAGTTTTGATGTACTATAACAAAATTAAAGGTAAAGATTTGAAATAATCAGATAAATTGTGCAATAAATATATTCTCAAAGATATTAAGAAAGTGGAGGGTAACATCTCCAATTACTAAATAAATAATTTGAAATACCTCATAAAACATGAGAAAACACTTTAAAGCAAACATTTTAAATTATAAAAATGAATATTTAATTTAATAGAGCTCATCGACATGAGTGCAACGACCACTCTTTTGTTTCCATGGGACCATGTTTTTAATTGTTATGATTACAAAATTAAATAAACATAATTAGTAACAAATTATTATTTTAATGTTAAGTAAATATATATTAAATTTGAAATGAGATAAATTAAAAAAAGTAATATAAACTAACTAGAGTTATGCAAATGTCACACAAGAGGAGATTTTGAGTTAAGTTATACTATAAAAAGACAAAAGTGAAATATTTGAAGAAATGAGATAAAGTTGAAGGAAAAATTGCATTTAAAGATACTAAAAAAGTCAAGTATATGATTCGATATCAAACTATGGTATGAATTAAAATAAATCACCAAGAATGGCAAAACACTAAAAATGAAATATTTAAATTTATACAAATGAATATTTCAGTAGAAAGAGGTCGCCAAGATGAATTTGATGGTGTAATCTTTATTGGTCTCATGTGGAATTTTAATAACGTACCAAAGTAAATAAGTGTAAATAATAATAATAATATTAATTAATATTTATTTAAATAAAAAAATAAAAAAGTTAAAGAAATATAATACAACAAAATCAAAATCAAAAAATTAAGAGAATGAGGTATATTATTTGGAAAGTTACGCTCCATGATAAAGGATGTCAACTGCTAGTAATTCTTTTAAACAAAAGATGTATGTACCGAAATGCCTCATAAAGCCTTACAAAATCATCAAAAACAAACATTTAAAAATATTAAAAAACAAAATTTAATTTGATATAGGTAGTTAGCACAAGTCTAAATGCATTTCTTTAGTCTTAATCAAATTAAGTTTTTAATTATGATAAATTATCAATATATATAGTAATAAAAAAATAAATATTATTTTTAATTTTAAGTAAATTTGTATTAGATTACAAAAAAAATTAAATTGAAACAATGTGATATAACTAAAAAAAAGACATATAAAGGTCACATAGTAGAAGAATTAGAGTTGCATAGTAATTTAACTAAATAAAAGAAAAGAATTTTAAAAAATATGATAATTTGTATGAGAAAGTTGCATTCCAAGATATTAGCAATTTCATGCATAACATCCATTATCACCAAATCAAATGTGATTTAAAATGTCTCAAATAGACCTTGTTTGAAATTACTATGAATTATTAAACTAAATAATATAAATAATAATGAAATTATTATTTTTTATATTTATCAAATATATAATGAAGCTGGAAAATGATTATTTCAAGCAATGTAATGATATGAAATCTTAGCAATCTAATGAGCGCACTATAGGAGAATTTGTGTTTTATCATAATATAACTAAATTTAAAAAACCTTTAGAAAATAGAATAAATAATACTAGAAAGCAGCACTCTAACTTGTTAAGGAGAGCTAGTGTAACTTCCTCGATCGCTAAATCAATTAGGAATGAAAATATATTTTAAAGTGACAAAAATCCCCAAAAAAATTAAATTTTTAAAAATTTTAAGTAAGCATTTAATTTAAAAGAACTCGCCAAGGCATGTCCAATGAACAATATTTCTTTTACCTGAATCAAACATTATTTTAAATTAGTAAGAATTAAAAAAATAAGTATATATAATAACGAAATACTATTTTATATTTAATTAATTTATAATAAAAGAAGTAGGAAATAAATTGAGATAATAATAAGTAACAAAATAAAAGTGATATAAAGGTCACACAATGTGGGAATTAGAGTTTCATTTTAAAAAAACGAAATAAAAAATACAAATTTAGAAAAATGAAAAGAAAATTTATGTGAAACATGCATTCCATGAAATTAAGGGGATAAATTGCAACATCCATGATCATCAAACAATGTAAGAAAGAAATTCTTCGAATGCCTATCAAAACTTATTAGAGTAAAGTATTTGAAAATATAAAAATTAATATTTAATTAGGATGATTTCATTGAGCTTCGTCCAATGACATGATTTCATCTTGATTAGATCACATTTGGATTTAGTACAAACTACAAAATTAATTAGGCACAAATAAAAATAAATTATTAATTTGATAATTAAAAAAATTGTTTTCAATTGAAATTGGGTAAATTGAACCAATGTATATAACTAAATTTATATGACATAAAGATCACATGATTGGAGATTTAAAATTACATAGTATTATAACCAAACAAAATGTAAGAATTGAAAAAATAAGATAAATTGTTAACAAAAGTTATATTCTATGATATATGTAAATTGATTGTAATATCCTCAATTCTTAAATTTATTATGAATCAAAATATCTTGTAATGTTAGCCAAAGCTTTATAAAATAAAATAATTAAAAATATAATAATTAATATTAAATAGATAAAGCTCCAAAAAGTTATTCTACTAACATTAGCTTGTTTGGATTAAAGTTTGTTTTGAATTACTACAAACTATACTTTTAAAAAGAGGTAAATAATAATAAAGTATTAGTTTAATAGTAGGTAAATATATAATAAATTGGGAAAATGATTAATTTAAGCAACAAAATTTACCAAAATAAAAATGATGTAAAGGTCAATCAAAAGGACATTGTGATGCACTAGAAAATATGAGAATGTGAAAGAAACAATTTTAAAAATTGAGGTACTATATACAAAAGCATTACGTTCCAGGACACCATATAAGTTATAAACCAAAATTACACATAAAGTATTCTAAAACACAAGAAAACAAAGTATTTAAAAAATATAAAATAAATGAATCGTATTTCCTTAGATCAAAGCTTGTTCAAAATAATTATAAATTGACAAAAAAAATATAAGCATAAAAAATGATAAATAAGTTTTATATATTAAATAAATATATGTTAATTCTTAAATAAAATAAATTGAAATAATATAAAATAACAAAATCAAAGTAATATAAAGGTCACACGAGAGAAGATTTAGTGTTACATAATAATATAACCTTATAAAAGTAAAATTCTTTAAGAAATAAAATAAATTCTATAAGAAAGATGCATTACCTATTACTAAGGAACTCAAAGATGTCTTGTAAAGTATGCCAAAACACAAGAAAATAAGGAATTCAAACAAGAAATAAATATTAGTAGACAAGTCCAACAACTTTTCTAAGTGTCAATTAAACTAAATTTGGAATGATATTGAATTACTTATGTAAGCACAAATGAAATAAATTATGTTCAAACAATAAGTAAATATATATAAAAGTACAAAAAAGATAAATTGAAGTATATAATATAAGAAAATTTAAGGTATTTAAACATCACGCATAAAGAGTTGGGAGTTAAATAGTAGTATATGAAAATCAATGAAAAGTTTTTTAATAATTAAGATGAATTATTAAGAAAATTTACTTTTGCAGGATAATGAGAAAATCGAGTGTAGCATCACTGATAATTATTAGGTACAAATAAAAATCTCATAAATCATACACAAATGCTAGATAATAAAATATCTGAAAACAATATAAATGAACATCAAATTCCATAAAGGTCCTTGGGCCAAGTCTAATAAACTATTTTTTGTCTTCATCAAACCTCATTTGTAATTATTGCAAATAACCAAAGTAAAAAAAGAATAAATAATTATAAATTTCAAAAATACTTATTACATATCTATTAAACCTAAGTGGGATAAGCTGAGGCATTGTAATCAAACAAAATTAAGGTTTTTTCGATGGTTTTATGACAATAGAATTATAGTTCATAGTGATATAACAAAATTAAAGCAAACGTTTTTTATATATATTGCATAAGAAAGTTCCTTTCCAAGATACTTTTGAAATTTAGTGAAACTTTATTGATCATCAAATCATATACGAATTAAAATAACTCCTAAAACATGACAAGATAAAGGTAAATAATATATTTCAACATATAAAAAATAAATATTAAATTTGATAATGCTCATCAAGTTGAGCCCAATGTCATTTGTTTAGTCTCAATTGAACCTCTTTTGAAATTATTATGAATTAACAATCTTAAAAAACATAGATAATAATGAATTATTTTTTTAGTATAATAATATGCTTTAAAATTAAAATAAGATGAATGGATGTAACATAATAAAAACAATTATAGTGATGTAATGGTCTCATTAGAGGAGTTTTGTGCTATATAATAATATAACTAAATTAAAATAAACTATTTCAAAAAATAAAATAAATTTTTATAAGTTGTATTCATATATACTAAAAAAATCGATAGAAATGTCATCTATTGTTATATTAGGATTGAACTAAAATGTCTCATAAAGTTAGATAAAATGCAAAAAAAAAATGTTTAAACATGTAAAATTGAAATTGCGATTTGATTGAGCTCATCAAGAGGAGTCAGGATGGCTTTTTTGTCTTGTTTGTCAAGCCTGGTTTGAATTTTGCGACTTAAATGATATAATAAGCTTAAATAATAATAAATTATTATTTTAACATGAAGTGATGATATAGTAAGCCAATAATTAAATAAATTAAATTAATCTATATAAACAAGTCAAAGTGATGTAAATATCTTGCAAGAGAAGTTTTAGGGTTACATAGTTATGGAAAAAAATCAAACTGAAAAATTTCAAGTTTGATAAATTATATAGGAAATTTTTGTTCCATGATACTACAGAGATGAAGTGTATTTTTCTTGACCATCAAATAAAGTGTAAATATAAATGACCTAGAATGCAATGCAAAATCCAACAAAATAAAATATTAAAATAAATATTTTATTTGATAAAGCTTACTTAGATGTGTAATTCATTTCAATCAAACTTGTTATATTTACAATAATTATCAAAGTAAATAAGCATAAAAAATTAAATTATTTTTTTAATATTAGGCAAATAAAAATTAATGTTAAAATAATGTAAATTAAAGTATTATAATCTTACCAAATCAAAGTGATGCAAATGTTACAAGAGAGAAGAATATGAACTTCATAACAAGAAATCCAAATGAAAGAAAAATTTATAATAAGAAGAAAATTGGTGCAAGAAACTTATTTTCCATGATACGAAAAAGATTGAGTGTAACAATGCCAATGATCAAATCAGGTACTAACCAAAGCACTCATAAAGCATTAAAAACTAATAAAAAAAAAATATTTAAAAAAAGGTACTATTTCATTAGATAGTGCTCATCATAACTAGTCCAACGACATTTGTTTATTCATTATTCAATTTTGTTTGGAATTATTACAAATTATTAAAGTAAATAAATACGAATAATAATGAGTTATTATTTTAATATTAAGCAAATATATGATAAACATTAAATTAATAAATTAAAGCAATGTAATATAATAAAATCAAAGCAAAAAAAATAAATGAATGAAATAAATTATATATGAAAACTAGCATTACATGATAATATGATGATGTAGTGTGATATACACAAATGTCAAATGAGCTGCAAATCAAAATGTCTCACAATGTATTCAAAAGTTCTAGAAAATAAAAAAATAAAAAAAATATATAAATAAATATTTAATTTGGTACATCTCATCAAGTTGAGTTTTATGACATTTGCGTTTTCTCAATCGAACTTAATTTCAAACTAAAAAAGAAAGTAACATAAAGCAACAAAAAATTATTAATTTAATATTTATTAAATAAATATTAAAGTTGAAATATGATAAATTAAAGCAAAGTAATATGACCAATTCCAAGAATTCTTAGGGTCATACAATAGACAATTTAGTGGTTCATTGTAATAATATAATAAGATCAAAGAAAAATGTTTGCATAAATGAGATAAATTATTACAGAAAGTTATATTTCAAGGTCGAGCATAATATCACCGATTATTAAATTTGTTATGAACCATAATCTCGTCTAACATACACAAAAACTTTAGTAAACATAAAGTTTAATAATATGTAATGAATATTCGATTAGATAAAGTTTATTGCGACTAGTCTATTGATAGCTTTTTTAATTGGATCTCAATTTAGATTTTTATGAATTACAAAAGTAATTAAACATTAAATATAAGAAAAAATTATTTTACTATTGAGTAAATGCATATTAAAAATGAAATAATACAAATTAATGCGATAAATCAAAATCTAAATATAAAAGTTTAATTAATGAGAAAAATTGTACAAGAAAGTCATGTCCATGGATACCGAGGAATCGAGTGAAACATCCTAGATTATCAAATTAGTTTTGAATTTAACTACATTAAAAGATATGGTAAAATTCAAGAAAGTGAAATATTTAAAAATAAAAAATGATTATTTAATTTGATAATACTAGTTGAGAGCTCGAATGACATTAGTTTCATCTCAATAATACCTTGTTTAAATTACCATGAAGTATAAACTTAAATAAGCATGTAAAATAATAAATTAAAATTTTAATGTTAAATAAATTTATGTTAAAGTTAGAAAAGAGATAAATTGAAAAAATATATTATAACAAATTCAAAGTGATGTAAATGACATATGATAGGAGATTTAAAATAACATAATAATATAAAAAAATCAAAGTTAAAATTTTGAAAAAGAGAGATAAATCAATTGAAAACTTGCTTTAAAAAGTATTTAAAATATTTAATGGAACTCTTTCAATTGTTCATTTAGTTATGACTTCAAAAGTCTCATAAAGTATAGCAAAAGCAATTTATTTCATTTTATAGAACTCTTTAAGATTCGACCAAAGACATTATTTCATCTCAATTTAACCTTGTATGAAATTTCAACTAATTATTAAAATAAATAATTATAAATTATTAGAAATTATAATTTTTGTTTTAAACAAATATATAATAAATCTATAAAAAGATAAATATAAGTATTGTAATCTAACAAAATCTAAGTGTTGCAAATGTTACAAAAGAGAAGAATTACAATTTCATGGTAATATAAGCAAATCAAAATGAAAAATTTTAAGTGAGAGATTGCCTTAGAAAGTTGCATTCAATGATAATAAGAAGATTATGGTAACGATCTCTATTTTCAGACAAACTGAAATATCTCATAAACTATAATAAAACCATAGAAAATTAAATATTTAAAAAATAAAAAAATTAATATTTAGTTGGATCTACATCATCTTGATGATTTCAAAAATATTTATTTGGTATTAATCAAACCCCATTATGAAATCTTACGAATTATCAATTTAAATAAGAAAAAATAATACTAAATTATCATTCTAATTTTACAATAATATATAATAAAGCTAGCATGAGATAAAATGAAGCAATGTAATATAACAAAATCTAAATGATATAATTGTCACATGAGAGGAGATGTAGAGTTAAATAGTAAATATAACAAAATCAATGCGAAAAATTTTAAAAAATGAGATAATTTATATGGCAAAGTTGCATTCAAAGATTCTAAGGAGATCTTTAATGATATCCATGAAAATCGAATATGTTATGATTCAATATGTCTCACAAAGCATCCTAAAATAATTGAAAATAAAATATTTTAAAAAAAATAAAAATGTATAATTAGTTGGAAAGAGCACATTGAGATGAATGCAATGCTATTTGTTTAATCTTCATCAAGCCACATTTAGAATTACTATGAATCACCTAATTTAAGGAAACATAAAAAATAATAAATTATTTTTATAGTAGCAAGTAAATATGTACATTAAAGCTAAATATAGATAAATAGAACTGGCATAGTATATCCAATTCAATGAGAAGCATCGATGGAATGAGATAAATTCCACATGAAAGTTGCATTAAAAAATATGGACATCAAGTTCAATAACCTCAACATCAAGTCTTCCATGGCTAGAAATGTTTTGCTAAGCTTATCAAAACTAATGATAATGCTCTTTCAGACAAGGCCAATGAAATTTTGTCTTGATAGGACATGATTTGGATTTCTTAGAATTTAAAAAACTAAAAAAAAGAATAAATAATAATAAGTAAGTATTTTAACATTAAGAAAAAATATATTAAAACTAAAAAAGATATAAATAAAGAAATATAATTTAGCAAAATGAAGTCGATATGAACGTCACATGATAAGGCATTTAGAGCTACAAAGTGGTATAAGAGTTTCAAACTGAAAAAATTTGAAAGATGAGATAAATAGTTTGAGAAAGTTGCACTATAAATTGCAATATTGATTGAATGCAACATACTTTATCATCATATCATGCAGAATCTAATTGTTTCAAAACATGTAAAAAATAATAAAATAAATTACTTAAAAATATTAAAATAGATATCTAATATGATAGCTCTCATTGTGTTAAGTTTAATGATATTTTTTTTGTCTTCAATAGTCCTCATTTACAATTAATGTGAATTACCATAGTAATTAAGCATAAATAATAACTAGTTATTACTTTAATGTTAAGTTAATATATATTTAAATAAAATGAGATAAATTGATTCAATGCAATATAACCAAATCATTGTAAAACATTTGACGAAATGAGATAAATTTTACATGTAAGTTGAAACTAAGAAAATAAAGATATTAGATGCAACCTCCTCTATCACTAATTCATGTAAAACTTTAAATGTATTGTCATGCTAAAACTCTACAAAATGAAAGTATAGAAATATATAATGAATAAAGAATTAGATAGTGCTCGTTAAGAAGAGTCCAACAATACTTGTTTTGTCTTGAGTAGATTATATTTTAAATTACAAGGAATTATCACATAAAATACATAAGTAATTATAAGTTTTTATTTTTAATTTTAAATATATTAAAATTAAAGAAAAAATGAGATAAATTGAAATAATATAATCTAACTATGTTAAATCAAAGTCATGGGTACACTAGAGAAGAATTACAGTTTTGAAATAACATAACCAAATTGATGTAAAAAAATTGAAGAATTGAGAGAAATTATGTGTGAAATTTGTATTCTAGGATACAAAAGAGATTGAGTGTGATATTCTCCATCATCAAACCAGTCCTGAATTACAATGTCTCAAGAAATCTACAAAAATTTAAGTAAAATTAAATATTTAAAAATTCATGAATGAATATTTAACTTGATACAACACATTGAGATGAGTTTAATGATTTTTGTTGACTTGATTGGAGCTCATTTAAAAACATGATGCACTTAAAAAATTAAGAATAAATAATTATATATTATTATTTTAATATTGAGTATACATGCATATATAAATAAAAATGAGATAAATTGTAGTAATAATCATTATGAAAGCATTAAAGAAATGAGATTAATTATTGGTGAAAGTGAAGTTCTTTGTGCTTAAGAAAATCCCACAAGAGGGGGGTGAATTGTGGTAAAAAAAATTTTCTTTCGATTTTTGGTTTCAATTAAAAATTAAATCTTTTAAGCAAGAACAAGAAGAAATAGAACACAAAAGGTTTTTGAGGTAGTTCGACTCAAAATCGAGCCTACATCCACCCCCAACCGATGTTGAAAAAAAACAATAATAAATATACCAAATTACAATCGAGGTTTTTCCTACGGTTCAACTCAAATCTACTTGGGATTTTCCTACTGCTAATCCCAAACCTACTTGAGTTTTTCTGGGCTCAACTCAAACCCAGGGCTTTTGCACAATGTCGGGATACCCTTACCCCAAAGAAAAGAATATAAAAATTGGCAAAACTTAAAATAACTTTAAGAGAAATAGGAGGCACACACAATCAAAAAAATGGAGGAATAAAGATTGAAAGATTGTTGAAGCAAAAACCTCTACTTTTGGAATCCTTCTTGCCACTTTCTCTTTATAAAATTGGAAGCACCGTATTCACTTGATTTTACTCGAAATCATGATCTGAAAGCTTTGGGATCTTAGCAAATGTCACCTCTAGAAGTTCTTCATCCTTCCCTATTTATAGAGCTAAAATTTAAGCTCTAAAATAACTCCCAACGGCTCTTAAAATCACCTAGCCGTTTGGGTAACGGACGGAAAGCAGCTACCGTCCGATTCGGGCCCAAAGACGGACGGCACATATTGAATCTCGAATTTACCATTTGAGATTAATTCAGTCCGTTCAATCTAGGCGGGCTTGATCTGAGCATTTGGATTGCATGCATGTTAACCCACATGTACTAATACAATTTGTACTGACATAATTCGCATTAAAATAGTTACCTTTTAGGTTACGCTTCTTGGCGCATTTCTGCGTAGCCTGTGTTCAATTCTTCTACATGTCTATTTACGCTGAATAATTTTAGCCATCCGATCACGCTTGCGCTTCCCATTTCTTTGATAATTAGGTTGGATTTTAGTCCCATATTGCCTAAAATGCTTCGCCATTGCGCTTTATAAGGAATTCACATCAAGTACCCTCGATCTGGTCTGGGGTTGGCTCCCCCCTTCCTTGACCAGGATTTCATCACTTTGTCGGGTTGACTTGATCTTGTACTATTCCGTTTAGCATTGCCTCAGGGCTGAATTCGTTGGTTTCCGTTCAGCATCGCCTGCGGCCTAAATTTGTCGTGCTTTGTTCGTCGTTTCCTGCGCCCTGAATTCCTTCGGACTATAGGCTCCCCTTCTGGGTCAGTTCACCAATTTTTTATATTTATATTATTTTTTTAATTTCTAAATGTATGGACGAGCCAGTGTTCGGGTCGGGTTGACCGGCTCAATGCTACAGTAAAAATTCCCGAGTGTAACGTTGTTTTAGGGTGTTTTGTGAGAATTTTTGTGCCACAATATTTAATATAAGTATACAAAATTAATTTTATATTATTATAGTATTATAAGTTTTCTAAATGTCTGTGAAAAGAAATTCACGAAAAATAATTCTTAAATAAATTTAAAAAATCAAATACCAATGTCTATACTTTTCGTCAATAATGCTTGGCCCAAAAATCAAAATTCAATAATTGATAATTTTATAATATTTTTAAATATTAATACTACTAGTATGCCACATCATCTAAAAATTTGGACATCAATTTTGAGAAAAATAAAAAGAAAATAAAGTATGAAAACTTTAGTGCATGTCTTCAATTTCCTTGAAGCATGCCATGACTCCAAGAGCATTGAAGAACATTATTTTAGAATATTTTAGTTAATTTATATTAAGTTATGATAAGTAATTTAAGTTATGATTTTAAAGTTAATTTATATTAAGTATGTTAGACCACTATTTTAAACAAAAATAAATTATGATTTTAACATTAAGTTAATTTATATTAAATTTGAAATGTCTTACATTAAAAAATGTAATATAAGTAAATCAAATCATTTTAAAGATCACATAAGAAGAGATTGAGACATATATAATATTGCAACAAAATTAAAGCAAGCAATTTGAAAGAATAAGATAAATTTATTACAATGTTACAATCTAAGATACTAATGAAATTTAGTATAATATCCCCAAATATCATAACATGTATGAATTAAGATGCATCAAAAAGCATACTAAAACTCACAACATTAAATTATTAATTAAAATAAAAATAAATAGTAAATTAGATAAAGTCTATTGAGTTGAGTTTAATGACTGTTATTTTGTCTCAATTAGACATTATTGAGAATTATAGTAAATTGCCAAAATAAATAAATATAAATAATGATAATTTATTATTGAAATATTTAGTAAATGCATATTAATGACTAAATGAGATATATTAAATCAATGTACTATGACGAAATGAAAGTGAAATTTTTGAAGAAATAAGATTAACTATAATGGAAAGATTCATTCTAAGATACTATGGAGATTAAGTACAATATCCTCAACTCTTAATTCAAAGATAATTAGAAATGTTCTATTAAGAACCTAAAAATTTGACAAAATAAAATATCTAAGAATATAGAAATAAAGTTTTACTTGTAAATGCCTATAGAGATGAGTCTAATGACATTCTTCTTCTCATTTAGTCTTATTTGGAATTAATGTGATGTACAAATTTAAATAAAAATAAATTATTATCTTAATGATAGTAAATGTATGTTATAGTTAAATTAAGATAAATTGAACGTTTCTCAACAGGTATGAAAAGGCCTCTGGACAGAGAATGAACAGAGACAAGAGTTGCTTTGTCTCAGGGAAGCATGTGGTAGAAGAGAATAGCTCTTTCAATTGAAACTGTCTTTCTTTCCTGGGGTGGGGATCTTCTGACTCAGGTTGGGTAAGTTGGTTCGGTAAAGCTCTAATGCATCTAAACCAAATCAGTTTTATACTCACATGAGAAGAGATTCAGTGCTGCTCTGTCTAATAATAAAATCAAAGCAAAATATTTGAGAAATGAATTAAATTGTTTGACAAAGTTGTATTCCATGGTGCTAATGAGATAAAGTATAGTATCATTAATCATTATATCATTTGCAAAAAAAAATTCCTAAAAAAGCATACTATTAAATTCATAAAAATGAAGTATTTAATGATATAAATTTAATTATTTTATTAGATAGAGTATACCGATTAGAGTGTGGTGCATTTATTTTGTCTTTATTTAACCTTATTTTGAATAACAATGAATTTAAAAATAATTCTAAAAAAATAATAATAAATTATTATTTTAATATATAGTAAATAAATATTAATTTAAATTTGTATAAATTTGTGTAATGGAATGTAACAAAATACAAAGTAATTTAAATATCACTCAAGAGAAAATTTAGAGATACATAGTAATATAACTTTACTAAATAAAACTTTTAGAAAATGACATTATTTGTATAGAATAATTTATTCCAAAATACTAAGGAGATTTAGTGTAACATAACTAATTGTTAAATTAGGTATGAACCAAATGCTTTGGAAAGCATGCAAAAACTTTAGAAAATAAAATATTTAAAAATATTGACGTTAATATGCTATTTGATAGTCCTCATCAAAATGAGACAAACGATGATTGCTTCATCTCAATCGGACAATGTCAGGATTTATTGTAAATTAAAAATTAGAGAAGCAAAAATAATAATGTATTCTTATTTTAATATTAAGAAAATTTATATTAAAGCTGAAATGACATAAACTTTAGTAATATAATTTAACAAAATGAAAGGAATATAAATTTCTCATATGAATAGAATTACATTTATATATTAGTATAACAAATTTGAAGTAAAAACTTTGAATAAACGAGATAAATTGTATAGGAAAATTGCATTCCAAGAAGCTTAGAAGATCGTGTGCGACAACATCAATCTTCAAATCATGCATAAATTTTGATATCTTATAAAGCATATAAAAACCAAAGGAAATAAATTATTTTAAAAAAACATATTAAATTAGGTAAAGCTAATTAAGAGGAGTCCAATGACATTTTTTGTCTCAAATGGAAATCATTTTAAATATTCAAAATTACTAAAGTAAATAAGCATAAATGAAAATAAATGATTCTTTTTTATAATGAAAATGTGTATTAAAGCTCCAACAAGATAAAGTTTAGTGATGTTATTAACAAAACAAAGAGTTGTATAGTTTATAAGAGAGAAGAATTAGAGTTTAAAAGTAATGTAAATAAATCATAATGAAAACATTGAGAAAATAGGAGATAAAATGCTCATGAAAGTTGTATTCGAAGATACTAAGGAGATTGAGTATAACATTCTCGATCGTTAAATAAGGTACAAATAAAACTATCGTGTAAAGAATGCGAAACCCACAAAATATAAAATATTTATTTAATTTGGTATAACATTGCAAGAGGAGTCCAACGACTTTTGTTTGGTCATATTCAAAAGACTTTTGGAATTGTAACAAATTATCAATCGAAATAAGGTTAAATTATAACAAAGTATTATTTTAATATTAAATAAATATATGTTAAAGCTAAAATAAGATAAATTGAAGCAATATAAAATAATGAATTCAAAGCAAGGTAAAGCTCACATGAGAAATGATTTAGTTTATCATAGTAATGTAACCAAATAGATGTAAAATTTTTTTTAAGAAATGAGATAAATATACAAGAGTGTTACATTCCAAGATAATAAAGAGATCAAGTCTAACGTTCAAGATTGTTAGATCAAGTTCAAATCAAAATGGCTAGTAAAACATATAAATACCTTACAAAATAAAATATATAAAAATATAAAAAAATGATATTTAATTAGATGGAGCTTGTTGGTATGAATTGAACAACATTTAGTTTGATTTAATATGATTTTATTTGAATTTATTGAGACTTTAAATTTCATAAAATAAATTTTAATAAATTGTTATTAATATCAAATAAATATATATTAAAGTTAAAATGAGATATATTAAAGTGATATTACATAACTAAATCAAAGCAATGTATGGGTGACATGATAAGAGATTTAGATTTTGTAATAATGAAATCAAATCAAAGAAAATAATTTTAAGAAATGGGAAAAATTATACAATAAAGTTGAACTTCAAGACATTAAAGATATCAAGTGTGACATTTTTTTGCTAGATCATATACGAATTGAATCTCTATTAAACTTTGGCCAAATTATTAGTAATAAAGTATTCAAAATTTAGAATTAAATTTTTAATTGCATATGGCTCATTATAGGTAGTACAATGATGCTTGTTTTGTGTGCATTGGACCTCATTTAAAATTTCTATTAATTACACAATTAAATAACCTTAAATAATAATAAATTATTATTTTTAATATTAAGTAAACGTATATAAAGGGAAAATTAAGATAAATTAAAGAAATATAATACTACCAAATCAAAATAGAGGACACATGAGAGGAGATTTATAGTACATAGTACTGTAACAAAATCAAAGCAAAAACTACGAAAAAAATATGAAAATGTTTATTGAAAAGTTGCTATGAAAGATACTAAGGAGATTTAATGTAACATCCTTATTCATCAAATAAAGAGAGAACCAAAATGTGTTGTTAAGCATGTCAAAATCATACAAAATAAACTATCTAGAATTATAAAAATTAATATTTTTAAAAATAATGTTCTTTGAATTAAGTATAACCTGGTTTGTTTCATCTATTTGGGATCTTGCTTGGATTCTCTACTAGTTGTCAAAGTAAATAAACTTATATAATAATAAACTACTATTTCAATATTAACGATTGAAAACGTTAAATTGAAGACATATAATATAACAAAACTCAAAGAGGTCTAATTGTCACGTGAGAGGAGAATTATAGTTTCATTGTACTATTACCAAATCAAATAGAAAAATTGAAGTCAGAAATATTGTATAGAAAAAATTTATTCCACATTATTAAGAAGATAGAGTGTAATATTCATAGTCATTAAATCATATACAATTCAAAATGTCTCATAAAATATGCCAAAAATTTTAAAAAATAAAATAGTTTAAAATATAATAAAGAGTATTTTTTTGACAAAATTTGTTAAGAGAAGTCAAATGATGATTCTTTTCGTTCAATTAGGCATCATTTCGAATTAATTAATTTTTTAACTTTGCCTAAACAAATATTAAAGCTAAATGAATTGAAGTAACATAATGGTTAGATGAGTTATTAATTAATATTTTGAAGTAATATGATCAACTCAAAGAGAAACATTTCAAGAGATGAGATAAATTGTGTGTGGAAGTTGCTTTCTAGTACACTAAGGAGATTGAGTTAATATCTTCGATCATCAAATATAGAGAAATAAAAAATTCTCATCAACCATTATAATACCCCTTCAAAAATATTATATATCATTTAAACAAATCTGATGATGTTTTTAATCTCAACAAGACCTCGATGGAATTAATAGTAAAACTAATTCAGAATTAATTCAAATTATAATAATAAGAATTAATTTCTATTTTGACAAATTAAGTAGATTTTGGTTAAATCTAAAATAAGATAATAATATGACATGACTAAATCTAAATGATGTAAGGATCATATAAGAACAAACTTGGAGTTACATAGAAATACAACAAAATCAAAACAAAAAACAAGAAAATCAATGAGAAAAGCTACATGAGAAAGTTGCAATCCAAGAAACAAAGTAGTTCGAGTGCAACATCCTAAATCTTCAAATCATGTATGAATCTAAATGTTTGGTAAAGCATATTCAATGCCACTGTTTCATCTCAAATTACATTTATTTGGAGTTACTAAGAGTTAAAAGAAGGTAATTAATCATAAGATATTATAAATTATTATTT
This sequence comes from Vanilla planifolia, assembly GCA_023846275.1. NCBI lineage: Eukaryota > Viridiplantae > Streptophyta > Magnoliopsida > Asparagales > Orchidaceae > Vanilla > Vanilla planifolia. The sequence goes on along the minus strand of JAIUJO010000194.1, from coordinate 202,208 downwards.
GTATATTTCTTTAATATATATTAAAGGAGAAATGAAATTAATTGAAACAATGTTATGTTACATAATCTATGGAATGTAAAGGTCTCATGAGAGGACATATATTGTTATATAGTAAAAATAACTAACTCTAAAAAAACATTTGATGGAAAGAGATATGTTATATAAGAAAGATATATTTTAGTGATGCTAAGGAGATGGTGCATAACATCGTCAATCATCAAATCAACCATGTATCAAAATGTCATACAAAGATTACCAAAACTCTACAAATTAAAATATCTTAAATTATAAAAAAAAAATGAATATTTAATAGTATAATCATCGTTTAGTATTATATGTTATATCTTAAACTGATATTATTTAAAATTACTTCAAATTACTTATTTAAATTAACACGAATAATTACAAATTATTAATTTAATATTTTGTAAAAATAGTGAAGCAGAAATGAGATAAATTAAAGAGATATAATATAACCAAGTTAAAGGGATGTAAATATTACAAGAGGGAAGATTTAAAGTTTTATACTAAGATAACTAGTAAAATAAAAAAAATTAGAAGAAATGAGATAAAGTATACCAAAAAATTTCATTCCAATGTATATTGAGACCGAGTTCAGCATCTTCAAACATCAAATTTGGTAAGAATACAAATGTCTCTTAAAACATACTCTTAAAAAATAAAATATTTAAAAATTTCAAAATGAATTTTCATTTTTATTGGGCTATGCAATATGACTCCAGCGATGTTTATATCATCTTGATAGGACCTTATTTGGATTTGTTTCAAATTAATATAATAAATAAGCATAAATTATACTTCTCAATTAAGAAAATATATATTGAATCTAAAATAAGACAAATTAAAGCAATGTAATATGACAAAATCTAAATGATGAAAAGGCCATGAACAATATCCTAAAATTACATAGTAATTTAAAAAATCAATGGATAGAATTTGGAGAAATGGAAAAAGTTATTTCAGAAAGTTGCATACTAAGGTACTAAGGAGATTAAGTATAAAATCCATATTCTACAAATAAAGTACAAATCTAATTATCTCTTAAAATAAGATATTTAAAAACTCAAAAAACAACATTTAATTGGTTAAAGTTCATTAAGTTGTGTCTAATGACATTTTTTGTCTCTATCGAACTGCCTTCAGAATTACAATAAATTATAAAAGTAAATAAATAGAAATAAGAATAAATTTTTTTTAAATTATTTTTGAATATACATTACAAAAGTTATTTAAGTTAAAATATTTTTTATTAGCAAATAAAAGTGATGTTATGTCACATGATAGAAGATGTAGTGTTATTTAGTAAAAGAGCTAAATCGAAGCAAAACATCAAAAGAAACAAGAGAAAGGTTATGTTGAAAAGTGCACTTCTAGATATTCAGGAGATGGACTGTAGCATCCTCAATCATCAAATAAGACTCAAATAAAAAATGCTTTATAATATAACAAAATTGAATTTGTGCAAATGAAAATAATTTTTTATTTTAATGTTAAATAAATATATATTAAATTGGAATGATATATATTCAAGCAATATGAAATAACCAAATAAAGTGATATAAATGTCACACAAAAAGAAATTTAGAGTTCAATAGTAATACAACCAAATAAAAGAAAAATATTTAAAGAAATGAGATAAATTATACAATAAAGTTGAATTCAAAAAACTAGGAAGATTGAGTATAACATTCTTGTTCATTAAATCGTGCATAAAATAAATGACTAATAAAATATGCCCAAACTCTTAAAAATAAAATATCCAAAAATGTAGAGGTAAATATTCAACTATATAGATTTTGCCACAAAGAGTGCAATGACACCTATTTCATTATAATTATAGCTCATTTAAAATTATTTTGAGTGATAATATATAATAGGCATAATAATAACAAATTAAAATTATAAATTTAACCAAATATTTATTAAGGAAAAACATGACACTAGTTGAATCATTATAACATAAAAACATTAAAGCTAAAATTTTGAATTAATAAGACATTGCAAAGGAATGTTATTGTCCAAAATGCTAAAGATGTTTTGTGTAACATCCTTCATCATTAAATCAAGTAAGAATCAAAATCCCTCATGAGGAATACTAAAATCCTACAAAATAAAATATTTGAGATATTACAAAACAATATTTACCAAAATTGAGCTCATCGAGATGTGTGTAATGATGTTATGTCATGTATATTAAAACAAGAGTAAGATAAATTGTAGTAATATTATTTTAAAAAATTAAAGGGATCTAAAGGTTGCATAAGAGGATACTTAGACTTTCGTAGTAATATAACCAATTAATTAAAAAAATACAATGAAGTGAGAAACTTTATATAAGAAAGTTGCATTTTATGTTACTAAGAAGATTGAGTGCAACATCCCAAGTCATGAACTCATGTCTAAATTAAAATGCCTAATAAAGCATGACAAAATACTAGGAAATAAAATAATTTAAAATGGGTAAATAAATTTATATTTGGATAAAATTGGTTGAGATGAGTTCAGTGAAATTTGTTTTGTCTCAATTAAAACATCCTTACAATTTGTCTTAACTGTCGAAGTAAGTAAGAATAAATAATTGTAAGTTACTTTTTAATTTTAAGAAAATTTTCATGCTGAAATTATACAGCTCAAGGTAAAGATTACATAAGTCATGAATTAATGTTTCATAGTAATATGAATAAATAAAAAACAAAAAATTAAAAAAAATAAGATAATTTATGACATTTTTTTGTAATTATTTTTTTACTTTTTTCTCTTTATCTTAATACCACACCCATTCTCTCACTTTTTTCTCTCTCATCATTCACTTATTTATCTCAAAATTAAATTACATGATGAATATAAATATTATTCATAATTATCCTCTATGTTATGTCATATTAAGATAATATCTTATAATAATGGTACTATTAATTATTTAATAAACTTTTAAATTCTATGGATTAATAAAATAATATTAAAATAATAATCAACATATAAATTTAAACATTTATAATATATCAAAATACTACAAAACTTCTAGTTTTAGTTGTACTTAAATAATATTTAATATTTCTTAATTTTAAAAGATAATATTAATAAATTTAGAAGTTAAAATATTAAGATATAACTCTTTTTTAATAATTTCTCTTAGTTTTCTCACTTTTTTCTGCCTCATATTATCATTCTTTTATTTGTCTATCTTTCCCTATCTCTTCATCTTCTGCTCACCCACTTTCTTTTATCTCTCACTACTTTCTTTATTCTCCCCTCTATTTAACTTATTAATTTATTCTATTTATTTAGTCTATCTTCTCTCTCTTCTCCCTTTTATCTTCTCCTTATTTAATCTTGTCTCTTTTCTCTCATTATTAATTAAGAAATCTCTTATGTTATACACTTTAACATAACTTTTAAACAATAAAATATATTTTATTGTTTATATTTAATAAATAATTAAGTATTTTTATAAGAATTATATTTTTTATTGGAATATTTTTTGTATGAGTATTTACCTCAAGTTAAATAATGTTAAACATAATTCCTTGTTAATTTAATATGACAAAAATCATAATATTTTATTATATTATGACATATATAACAAAACTAAAGTTACTTTTATAAGTGTAAATATGCGATAATTTATAAATTAATGTAATAGTTCATCTTTTTTACGACATTAGGCATGCAAGTATGATTTTTTGGCTTTTGTATGCTAGTGTAACCATACCAACATTATAGCATTAGATCTCATTAGAACTTAAATTTAAGCATGCTTAAGGAAAAGTATTATTGGGATGAGTGATCTCTTGACGTGTCCTCATGTTGTGCATTGGTTTTCATAGCATTCTTTTTTCTTATTAATGATAGTTAATCTTTATAATATGTTAATATTCATAAATGACATATTTATGAACGATATTTTGAAGTTTCCAATTTTGTCATTTCTTAATAATATTGACTTCATAACATCATTATTCTTAATTTGTTGTATTAAGTAATTCACTTCATGTGATGTTATAAAATAATAACTTTAGTACTATTTAATGTTAACAGGAAAAATTTATATCAACTACAACCAAATACAAGTTATATACCTTTATAAAATCACATAAATATTTTAAATAAAAGTTTTTTAACATAATAATAATAAAGTATATGACATAAGTTACCTAAATGTTTGAAATGAATGTAAAATAGTTTTCATTTTATTATATATATCTCTTCAAATTAAGATATTTTTTTATAATAATGATATTATATATAATTAAGTTAATTTTTTAAAATATATGCATTTAAAAAATAATAATAAATTAATAGTGAACATCTAACTTAAACATTTCTAGTTTAACACAATGTAACAAAACTCTAATTCTTGTTGCTTTTAGATAAAATTTAATATTATATAAGTTTAACAAGTTAATATTAACAAATATTATGAGTTACATTATTGAAATATAACTTTTACTTAATTGTTTCTCTTTTTTCTTTCTCTTTATCTCAATAACTCTACCATTCTCTTACTTCCTTTAATCTCTCAAAATGTTTCTTTTATTTGACTCCAATTTCTCTATCTCTTTGTCTTAACATGACCCTCTCACTCTTCTATCTCTCTTTAGTTTCTCAATTCTCTATCTCTCTCACTTTATATTTTATTTTCTCTATCTTCTTTATCTCACACTTCTCTCATTTTTTCTCTTCACTTTATCATCTCTCCTCTCCCTCTATTAATATTTTCCTCTATATCTCTCTATCTAAAATTACTATCTCTATTCTTGTAAACTTATCTCACGCATTATTATCTCTTTTTTTAGATTCACAAGTTAAGATTATTTATGAATTCCCACATGTTACAAACTTTAATATTTATTTTAAATAATAAACATATATTTTAATATTGATTAGTAACAAATATTTTACTTTTTAATTAATAAGAATTAAACTTTAATAAAAATAATTCTTATTTATAAATTTTATATAAATAATAATATACATAATTATTTATTATTTTAATTCTATTGAATTATTTTTATTAGATTATATTATGACATAAAATTAAAATATAATTATCTTTAGAAGTGTTCATGAATAATAATATATGAAATGTTTAGCAATTCATTATTTTCATGACTATAATCACACAAATATGGTTTTCTATCTTTTTTATTCTTATGCAACAACACCAATATTATAACAATATATCATATTAGAACACCAAAATCAAGCTTGCTTGGCTTAGAGTAACATTACGATGCAAGTCAAGTCATCATTCTATTTGATAAGATATGGCATAAATGTTTAATATTTATTTTAAAAAAATTTATTATGAATGACGTTTGATTATGAGAAACAAGTTATCACACTTCTAAAGATGGTGAATTAGTACCCTTTAAAATACCTTCAAGTATCAGTAAGCATTAAGGATTGAAGTCATTTATGTGAAATATGAAAATCTTTCTTTTTATTACAAAATAAAATGTTAGATTATTGATTTTTAACCATAAGACATCTCTCTATTTGTATCAATTTCAAATACTATAGAAGCATTTGATTCTTCAATCATCTCCTTAATTTAAGAAATATATAGGATTTCATTTTTTAGTCCCTTAGTCCCTTGGTCAAATCCAACTCATTCATTCCTACCAAATTAAATGTTAGAATAATTGTTAAAGTTTTATTAATTAGAATAAATAATTTCACAATCATGTGCCCAAGTGCAAAACACTTAGGTCAACCAAGCTTAAAATGTCCTAGTAAGCCTCAAGTTTAGAGACTAGATCCTGAACCAGCTTGGGCAAGCAAGAGGAAAGATCGAGCAAGGCATAACTCAAATCAAATATTTAATGAGTTAAGTTAGACCCTTAAACATGTTATAAACTTACATGCAAAAGAGTAGCCCAAGGTAATGAAATCCTAAGCACACAAGGGGTAAGCCAGTTACAATTTCAACTCACAATAACTATACATGAACATTAATATAAAAAGAAAAGATAAGTTCATTTTGGTAATGTTGGACTAAATTTCATCTAGGAAATTATCACTAAAGTGTGCATTATTTTTCACCAATCAATCATTGATTGGACAATGGACATTTCATCCATTATAAGTGCTTCTTGTTGGCTTGAAATTTGATGGCCAAGTTCACATCTAAGTTCATGAGATGGCCATTATTATTTCTTTATTTTAAAGCAATCTATCCTCGAATTGGATGGCCAATATCACTTGTTGTTTTAATATTATGATTCGAATCATTCCTATCTTTATCATTACTAAATTGAATAATCCAAATCTCATATGAAGTGATTAGATGGACTAGATTTATTCCTTCTATATCCAAATATCCATAATTCATCTACTATTATGACATTTGATCTCATGATTAAGGACCTCTCCAATCTTATCAATTAACCCTAGTTGATCATGTGTAATGGCTAATATCATAACCGTTTAGGAAAATTATTTGTGAAGTTTGGAAAAACTTTTTAAGCCACTTTGTAGTAACTTTTAAAATTATTTTTTCTTAATTTTTGAATGGTTATGATAAATATTTTTTTAACATAAATACAACAATTATTACTGAATGTCTAATGAGTGTGAACAAAATTTTAAGATCTCAAAAAAAATGTTACATGATCTTGAATTTGTGTAAATTTTCTAGGCAACAACACATTACTATTAGTACTACTTAAAATTTAAAATTCTTTCGTTGAAGGCTAAATATTCTAAGCTTTCATTTTTACTATTTCTCTTCATAATGGTAAGTTCTCTTTGTCTCTCTATTCATCAATAAGGATATGAAAAATATATTTCTTCACCAAAATGTTTTTTTTGTAATGTTTTCTTTCTCTAGTGGGTTGGGAAGCTAGACATTTGTGAAAGCTTGAGTTCTATTTGATCTCATAAAAAACAAAGTTAGTGTTAGGCTCTTAATAGCCTGGGTTCTAATTAAACCCACAAAAGTTAGTAGCTTGGAGGCCAATTACAAAAGAAACTCAAGTTCAAGGTTAACTATTAGAAAAAACTTTAAATTATAACTTTTTTAATAGTGGAATTTATCAAGACCTCAATTAAAGAATGATGTTATTTCTAAATTAAATCACCCTACCAAAAAAGTTTTGTTTATAAATTTAATTTTTTTTATTTTTTAGTCATTAAAATTATGTATCTGCATATATATAATCATAGTTTTCTTCCATAATAAAATGCTTTTCTATAAAACAAAATTAAAAAAAAATATGATCCAAAATTAGCAAAACTTTTTTAAAATCCACAATTTATCACTCTTGTGGGATTTGCACACTTATTTTACTTGAATGGTTTACCTATTATGAAATCCTTGTGTTGTACATGTTTATTTATAGGATTTGTTTTTCTAATGAAGGATAATTGAACTTTTAAAATGTTACTATTTATAAATAACATAATTATCAAAATTATTTTACAATCTCAATTTTAGTTATTTCTTTTTATTATGAACTTTATAACATTGCTATCATTTTTGCATAGTATTAAATATTTCAATTCATAAAGTTAAATAAAATAAAAAGTTTTGTATAATTTAAGTTTTTGAAACATAACTTAGATAATGTATAATAGAACATAATTTTTATATATATCAATCATAAAATATAATTAATATAAATAAAAGAATTTAAAATAATAATAATATATTACATAAAATAAACTACATAAAATTTTGAGATGAGCATGAAATCTTATATATTTTTATCTATATTATATAATGAAAAATAATATTTTGCAATAGTAATATTTTTTATTATTTAGTTAACATTTAAAATTATATATGTCAATAAAATAATATTAAATTAATAGTCAACATACACTTTAAATATTATATGTTATGTTAGTAAGATATAACTTTTATCTAATTATTTCACTCACTTCATTCTCTTTATCTTAATAGCTCTCACATTTTCTCACTTTCATCTATCTTGTCTTACAATTTTCTTATTTATCTCCCATTCTTTATCTCTTTCTCTTCCCCTGATTCTATCTCTTTTCTATCTCACAACATTTTCTTAATTCTCTATCTTTCATATTGTTATTTATATTATCTTTTACCTTTTCTTTCTATCCTCTCATTTTCCCTTTCCCTTCAATCAATCATCTTACTCTCTCACTTCATTAATATTTTCCATTCTATCTTACTCTTATTTATTCATGACTTTCCTCTCTTCCCGTATGCTTATCTCATCACCACTATCTTTTTTTGGCTCCTTCAATTAATATAAGTTGTGAAATCTCTCATTGTTACACACTTTAATATATATTGGAAATAATAAATATATTTTTCTATTTATAATTAATAAATAATTTAAATTTTTTATAAGAACTATAATTTATCATAACAATTTGTATGAATGTATAATTTAAGAGAAATAATAATATACAAAATTCCTTATTAATTAAATATAATTAAGGTATCAATATGAGAAAAATATTATGACATATATAATAATAGTAAAATTATTTTTTAAGGTGCATAACAAGGATAATCTACAAATGTTTCTTCACTAATTCATTCTTTTTGAATAACAATAAGTCAAGATTTTCAAGTTTTTATACACATGTGTGAGCACACTAGCTTTATAGTTTGGATCTTATTAGAATGCAAACTTTAACTTGGGAGAGACACATAGTTGGATGGGTGAAAAATTAGAAGAACTAATGTTGCCCATATTTGTTTGTAGCATTTGTTTTTCTAATGAATGGAAACTCACTTTAATAATATGTTAATATAAAAAATAACGTGCTTGTGAACGATATTTATCATATATTTTTTTGTTATTGTCATTTATAATAACATTATAATATAATAATAATTTCGATATAGTATTAAACAAAGCACATCTTATTATTTTTCAAAATAATAAAATTAATAAAATTTAGTTATAAGAAACATAACTTATATCACCAATAATAACTTAAAATTCATATAAATTTTTAATAGTATATAAAGTTTTTTATAAACATTTTTTCACTCAAATAAAAATATAATATATAACATTAAATATTTAAAATTATATCATGCATATGAAATTTTTTTTATACTTATTATTTATATTATTTAATATGAATAATAAATATTAAATGTAACACTTCATATAATTTTAAAAAATAATAAATTTAATATAATTTAATGTTGGTAAACATAGCTCATATCAACAACATAACTTTTAAATGTTTTTTAGTATAATAATATTATATTATGTAACTTAGACTACCAAAGATTTTATCATAAGAAAATATTATTTTTTAATTTATTATTAATGTTATCTTATATGAAAATAATATCCACAATAATGATATTAATTTTTTATTTTTTATAATTCTATGTTTGAATCATTAACAAAATAATATTAAAAATATAGAAAAAATATAATTTACACTTTGTAATATATTAAAACATATAATGCTTTGAATTTTTACTATAATAAAATAATGATTAATATTAAATATTTTTATCGAGTTAATTTTAAATTTTTTTTATGTTTAATTATTGAGATATACATTTTACATAATTATTTCTCTCACTTCTTTCCCTTTAAGTCAATAACACTTATATTTTTAGATTTTCTTCTCTCTCCTATTATTATTCACTAATATTTCATGAACTTTTCTCTCTTTGAATTACCCTCACCTTACTTTGTTTTTTCTTGCTATTTATTCTTAATTCTTTAACATTCACTTTTTTATATATTCTTTCTAACTCATCTATTTTTTGTCTCTCTTCTTTGTTTCTCCCCTCTTCTTTTCCCCTTCATTCAATCATGTCTTTATTCTCTCTCTAATAATATTTTTTTATCTCTCTCATAACTATCCATATCTCTCACTCTCTTCTAATATAATTTTCTCCATCATCACTATCTTTTTCTTTAGTTAAGAACTCTCTTATGTTATGTATTTTAATATATTTTTAAAATAAAAAATAAATAAATATACTTTTTATAATTAATAAATAATTTAATTTATTTGATAATAATTAAACTTTAATTGAAATAAATTTTTTCTATTAATATTTGCTTCAAGAGAATTAATAATATACTTAATTTTTTAATGTTTAATATAATTGAAGTATTTGTATTAGAATATTTTATAACTTTTATAAAAAAAAATAAAACATTATTATTGAAGTTTATGTGCTTGATAATATACAAACATTTTCTAAAAATTCCATATTTCATAATATCTATTATATATCAAATATACTATGTATCTAAGTTATAACTAAAATCAATTATATTATATCATAATAAATGTAAAATATATTTTATTAATTATAATAGTTTTATTTTTAATTTTTAATATAAATTTTAATTAAATTTAAAATTATTTATAACAATAATAAATAAAGTTAGTAATAATTAATATATATTAATTTACTTTGAATATCTTCTTTTTTTCTTAATATTACACATCTAATTATGTTATGTATAATAAAATAATAGAAATATAATTATTATTCATTACTACATAGGTTTTTAAAAAAATAAGTATACATTACACAAAATGTAAATATTTCCTTTTCTTTTTATCATATCCCTCTTCTTTATGTGTCACTATTTTCATCTTATCTCTCTTATCTCTCTATGACTTTCTCTCTATTTCAATAGATTTATCTCCATCTCCATTGTAATTTTTTTAACTCCAAATTACATTTCATTACTTGTTAATAGTACATATATATTAAGATAATTATAAAAATCATATATATATATATATGTGTGTGTGTGTGTGTATTATTTTTTAAGATATATTGTTGTCAAAGTATGCATACGTAAAATATGTTTGTGATGCATATAATGTTGAATTTTTTTATTTATTTTAATTAAGAAAAAACAATAATTTTAACTTTATAATAATTTTTAACAATTATGATTTATTTTTTTTAGTGTACCTAAAGATTCCATTAAAAAAATATAAATCATAATTAAAAGAAAACTTTTACTACATATTGTATTATTCATAATTAACATGCTACTTAAATTGTTTTACTTTATAAAAAATAGAATTTAGAGAAAAGAGTTCTTATGTGTGAATTTTTATATAAAGTAAAATAATCATATACATAATTTCTTGTTAATTAATTATAAATAAATTATTAGCAATGGAATATATTAGTACAAACATAATAAAAAAATCTGTTGAAGTTGTACACACATGCTAATTAATAAAATTTCAAAAATAATTAAAAATCTTTGGGGCATTAGTCATAGAAGCACATCTTTCTACCTTTTACATGTGCGCATGACTACATTAGCATTACAGCACTAAATGTCATTGTAACTAAAAATTTAAGCATGCTTTGACAAAAGTAGTTCTGGTATCAGTGACCACTTAAGAAGTCCTTGGATTGTACAAATGTTCTCATAGCAATAATTTTTCTAATAAATAAGAGCTTTAGTGGTATTAAATATAGTCGTTAATATGATTTAAAAAATAATGGTTTTAATATACTTTAATAATTTCTAACATTTCATCTATAAAGCATAACAAAGTGGAACTAATATATTGTTAAAACAACAAACAAATGATGTGCATAAATTTATTTATCATTATAACATATTATATGACATATATTACCTTACATTATATCATTAATATGAAATTTTATTTATATTTATTATCTATGACATATCATATGAAGATAATAAATTAGAATAAATAATATTATTTATTATTTAAATAATTTAAAAAATTATTAATATTAATATAATAAGATTGAATTAATAGTTAATATATTATTTAAATATTATCAATATAAAAAATTGTCACAAAAGGATTTTTTTTCTTAAAATATGATTTTTTTTATTATTTCGCTCTTCTATTTATCATTATTTCAATAGTCATCATTTCTTTCTCTATCTTATTATTTTTCTTTAATTTGTCTCTCCTATGTCTCTCTTTTTCTTCCACTTTATCTCTCCTTTATCTCTCTCTCTTATCATTTGTCACTATTTTACATTATTGTTTATTATCTCTATCTTTTTTACCTTCTTTATGTCTTCTTCTTTTTCTTATTCTTTAGGTCATTCAATTTTTGCCTCATATCTTTCATTATCTTTCCATCCCCCTTTTTTTCTCTCTATCTCTCTTCTCAATTATAATTTTTATCCATACAATACATTATATCACTCCACCTCTCTTTATTCCTCACTTAAATCCAAAGCCCTCTGTCACACTCTCTTTACACTTTGTGTCATACTTTTACTTGGCCCACATTTCCTTTAATACACTCTTGTGTCGTGTCTTCTTTATATCCCATACCACTTATTTTTTTCCTTCTTTCTCCTTTCTCACTCTCTCTTATTCCCTCCTTTGATATGTGTTAAAATATTTTGTATATAATACGATTTAGCATAATATTTTATGTGCTACTTTATCTTTTTTATAATAACATTATTTCTTTAAATTATTAAAATTATTAGAAACATATGCTATAATATGCTAATATTAATTCACATATAATCTATTTTGTAGCCAAATTATAAATAAAATTAAAACATTATTTCTTTAAAAATTAGTCAATTTATTTTTTAATATTGTTTTGGAAAACATTTAATTCAAATTTCATTTATTGTGGGACACATTTCTAACTATGATAAGAAATTTTATAATAATTAATGTGTCACAAATTATTTTATAAGTAATCTAAAAATATGTTTTAAATAAAACATAATAAGGGAAATTAAATTTTTTTCATTGAAATATATTTTTAGAAAAAAAATTTATATATTGATAAAAATGCAAATGTTAACTTTTCATTTATCATCTCCCTCATCTTCCTTTATCAATCTTTTTGTCTCTAACTCTACCTTACCTCTCCATATGTTTATTCTGTACTTCTACAAGCTGATCTCTCTTTCCACTTTCTTTTTCTATTATTAAGAATTCTCTCATGTTACGTTTTTTAATGTAAAATATAATTCATTGCTTTAACATTTATGTTGTAAAATAATAATATGATATAAATCATATCCATAACATATATTACTATATATTATATTAAACTATGCATTAAAAATATACATTTATTATATATTTAATGATAATTTTTTTGAAAAATAATATAACATTAAATTTACAAGTATAACAATTTATGTTTATATAATTTTGTTTTTTAATAAACATAATGATGTAGTTAAAATAATTAATTTAAGAAATAATTGCAATAAAAAATTTTATTTTATTATTTTTATTAATAATATATAAAAATTCTCTTATTATTTCTCATAAATATAATTTTGCCAAAAAACCTTTTTGTATGAATGACCACTTTAAAGAAATGTGCAATATATATAATTTCTCATTAATTTAATGATTAATTTATTAAAATTTGTACATATCATGACATACATAATAAACATTAAACAATGTTTTTAAAATATATGCATTATTTGTTATCTTAGAGATAATAGTCAAACATTTTTTTTTGCTTTTGTGTATTTGTTCAACAACACCAATATTAAGGCATTGGATCTCATAAGAACTCAAAAGGAAGCATGCTTGGCCAAGAATAATATTGGGATGGGTGTCCTTTTAAGATGTTTACATGTGGAACATATTTTTTGTGAGCATTCATTTTTCTAATAAATAAGAGTTGGTTCTAGTAATATACAAATATTTATTAAAAATGACATAATTATATTTGTTATTTTATAAACTTCAATTTACTTTTTTTAATTATTATTAACTTTATAAGGTTTTTACTTATTTTTTATATCCCTCGTTCCCTTCTCTAACTCCTTGTTAGCTATATCTCCCTCCCTTTATTTTCTAGTTCGTTTTTCCTTAATCACTTCTTCTCCTCTCTCTTCAAATTTTAGTAAAAATATTTTTTATGTAAATCATTTTAATGTAAACAATTTTTTACTTTATTATTTTTATAATAAAATTATTAAATTAATATATTAGTATTATTGAAAGAACATATTATTTTATAATATGTTAATATTAATACACATATTATCTGATATGCATCTAAATTATAGAAAAAATTACTTATATTAATTTTTTCTAGCTAGTTAATATATTTTATTTATTGTCTTATAATTTTTTAATTTTTAGCATAAATTTCTATTATATCGGAAGTCTTGTTTAAGATAAAAATTTAGCTTTAAACTAGTTAATATATAATAAGTAACTTTAATATCTTATTTTATAACTATTATTATAAATGAAATTTTTTATATAAAAAAATTTGACAAATATTATTATTATTCATTACAATATTTTTTTAAAACTATATAATATGCATAGTTTAAATGCAAAAAATTTGATATTAAAATTAGTCCTTCTCCCTCTTCTTTATCTTATCTCTCTTGCTGTGTAATTCTTTATATTTCTCTCTTTTTATCTTTCATATCTCTCCATCCCATCTTTATCTCTCTCTGTCATCTCTATTGTATTTTTTATATATACGATATACTTTATAACTCCACCTCTCATTATCCCTCCCTTCCTTCCAAAATCTATCATCTCACTTTCTCTCTTCTTTCTCTATTTCCTTTATTTCTCTCTTAATCTTTCTCTTCCTTATAACTCTAACCCCTTTAGTTTCTTTCAACTTTCTTTAGTGTCACTTTTTGACATTCTATATTTAAATATTTTTTTAATATTTTATATTTAAGATATTTAACATATTTAAGTTAAATATTTCATTTATTACTTTAGTTTTTCTATAATGACATCATTTTGTTAATTTATTGAATTATTAGAAACATATACTAATAAGACATGCTATAATATGCTAATATTAATATGCATATAATCCATTATGTAAAAAAATTTTAAATAAAAATAAAATATTATTTTAAAAAATAATAATAAATATAATTTTTCCATTTTAATTTAAAATTTTAATATAAAATTCAATTATATTTGAATACATGTATAACTATGATAATCATTCTTTATAATAGTTATTGTGTAATAATTATCATTCTACATCTTATTTGATAATTAATATAAAACATTGTATTTATTTTTCTTATAAAACATAATAAAACTATTATAATTTATTTTCATTACAATATATTTTAAAAATAATATACATATTTTTAAATGCAAATGTTCCCTTTCCATTCGAACCTTTTTCTTCTACTTGTTTTTGTCTCCTCCCTCTTCTATTTCTCCACGTTTCTTTCCCATGCTTCCACAAGGATTTAGTCTCCTTTTGGTATCTCTTTCTCTAGCTCCATCAATTATCATTAATTATAAATCTCTTTTTTATAAGAATAATATAACATTTCATGCACTAAAGTATTATTTATGTTATATTTTAAAAATATGATCTTTAAATCATATCTATAACAAATTTTTCTATATATCAACTTCAAAGTACGTCAAAATTTTCATATATTTGAGATAAAGTTAATGATAAATTTGTTCATTTCTATTCATTTAAAAGTAAATAAAAATTAGATTAAATGTTGTAATAATTAATAATATATATGGTTTCATTTTTTTTATTATACATAATGGTTTAGTCAAAATAAATGGTATAATAAATATTTTTAATAAAACGTTTTATTTTTATTATTTAAATTCAATAAATATATTTAATTTTTTTTAGAAGACCAGTACTTTAGTGGAAAAACTTTTATATATGATTGTCCACTTTAAAAGAAAGTATAACATGCATAATTATCTCATTAGTTCAAAAAAAAAATTTGTTATAATAAGAATATACTTTGAAATTTGTAATAGACATAATTACTTTAAAAAATGTAAACAAACAATAATATAGAAACATTCTTGCACAATTCTTTCTCTCCAAGACAACAGTCAAACAATTATACTTTTTTGACTTTTAAGTCTACATAGACCACACAAATATTAAAACACTAGATTTCTTTAGAACTCAAAAGTTAAGCAACAAGCAACCTTTTGAGATGCACATGTGTGTGTATAAGCATGTTTTTGTGTGCTTATGGGAATGTGCACATGCATGTGGCTGTGCATGTGCAAGCATATGTGCTCGTGACAATGTGTGTTTTCATGTGTGTGAGTGTACATGCATCTATATGTCTATGTGTGCATGTGTGTGTGTGCATTTATGCATATAAGTGCATTATCATGTGTGTCTTTTTGTGCATGTTTGTGTGGGTGCTTATGCATGTGTGCATGTTTATGTGTGTATGTCTACATGTGTCTATGTCTATACATGTGTGGATGGGTTTGTGGGTGCATGTGTGTGGATGCATGTGCATGCATGTGAGCATGTGTGTAAGTGTACATTCATGTGTGTGTGTACATATGCATGTGAATGTATGTCCATGTGTAAGTGTTTGTGCATGTGCTTGCATGTGTATTTGTGTGAGTGTGTGTGCATGTGTGTATGTCCGTCTGTGTGTGTCTCTCATGTGTGTATGTGTGTGTGTGTCTATGTTTGTATGTTTGTGTGTGAGCATATTTGTATGAGTGGATGTAGGTGTAGGTGTGTGTGCATGCCCGTGTGCATGTGTACTTGAGTGTGTGTGTGTGTGTGTATTTGTGCAGGCATGTGGGCTTGTGTGAATGTGTGTGTGTGTATGTGTCAAGCATGAATGTTTGTGTGTGTGCATGTTATGTATCTATATTTTTTAAAGTGTTCTTGTGCCTATAAGAATGCACATAATTGTGCACATGTGTCAATGTATGTATATGTCTTTTTTATATAAGTAGAAACATGTTTCTATATGTATGTGTGTGTTGATTCATTTATGTTGTGTATGTGTGTGTTCGTGCATGTGCATATGTGTTTGTGTTTGCATGTGCATGTATGTGACTGTGCATGTGCGTGATCATGCTTATGTGTTTGTGTCTATATTTGTATTTCAGTGGATTAACAAGTGCATGCATGTGCATGCATGTCCAAGCATATGTCTATGCATACTTGTGTGTGTTAACATGTGCTCATATGTGTCGTATGTCGTGTGCATGTGTGTGTGCTTATGTGTGTGCATGTATGCTTGCATGTGTGTGCATGCATTCTTGCATGCATGTGTGTGTTCATTTGTGTTTGTCTATCTGTTTTTATGTGCATATACACATGTGTGCATGTGTGGCTATGTCTGTGTGTATGTGTGTGCATGTGCACATCTATGTGCATAAATTACTTTATGTGTGTTTTTGTGAGTCTCTATGTGCATTTTTGTGTGCATATATGTATGTGTTTGTTTGCATACATCTATATAAGTGAATATAACAAGGTATGTGCATGGGTTTTTGTATGTATATGTGGATGTATTTGTGTGCATGTGTGACCACGTTGATGTGTGTGTGTATATGTGCACATGTGTGTGTGTGCTTGCATGTGTGGATTTTTTTACATGTATGTGCACGTCTATGTGTGCCTGTGTGTATGCTTGTATGTCTGTGCATGTGAATGTGAACATATGTATTTTTGTGTATGCATGTTTTGATGTGTGAGTGCTAATGAATTTGTATATTTGTGTGAACTTGTGTGTGTGTGTGTGTGCGTCTGTGTGTGTGTATGTGTGTGTATATGTGTGTTTCAGCTTGTGTGCATGGGTGGCTACAAGTTTGTGTGCATGCATTTATGTGTGCATGCATATGTGTGTGTGTGCATTGAGAGTGTTTGTATATGTGTGCATATTGTTTGTATCTATAGGTGTGTATGTGCATCTATGAGTGCATCAGCATGTATGTATGGGTTCAAGCAAGTGTGTGTGTGTACATGGATATGTGTGTCTGGGGGATCACATTTTTATGCATGTTTACTTGCGTGTGCACCTTATAGGTGTTT